>CANSNZ010000573.1:0-381931 GCA_947646795.1 Beta lomatogona | reverse complement strand
ATAGAAATCTGACCCTTTGTCCTTTATCCAATTTCCAGCAGATACAAGGACAAATGGCATACCTACAAAATCCTCACCTTCGATTTCTATCTCCACAGACTGAACCTGTAACTGCACAATAAGTAAATTATTGTTCATAGGGAACTCTTTCATGTGTACTTTTCTAGGTTTAAACATTAGTCCGTTAACGTGTTGATTAAGTACTTGTAAATCCCAAAGAATGAGAACAAAACAAAGTTTTGGGTCCCACCTGGTGTAAGGGATCATCAGAGGAGACTCTGGCAAACTGTGTTTCTGCAGCCTTTTCCAGTAAAACCGAACCTGGTGGAAGGACATTTTGAGGAGGCGTCTGCAAGTATTTGAAAAAATGCGCAATTTCAGAGAGGGGAGAGATAGAGGCCGAAGTAGTGTAATTTCAAGTTGATATGCACATCAGAGAGTTAGTACATACCGACCACTCATTTCCTTTTCTCGATAGAGCCCAGTGAAGAGTAACAGGTTCACCGAAATCTGTAGCTAGACTTATCTTTGTCTTATCAACAAACTTAGTCACAAGTACCTTAGAAAACAAAAGAGTTTTCAAGTGATCAAAATTGACCCATTGCAAGAACTTCTCAAAAGAAGACATTTTGGCAATAACACCATCCACTCACCATAAGTTGCTTGTCAGCAAGCTCAAACATCTTTTTTACCACTACAAGACCACCATCTTCAGCTTCCTTTGCCTCAGCAAAAAGCTCAATGGTAGATAAGGCCTTAGGTTTTGTCACTTTTGTTGATACTTTCACCTCTGGTTCAGCAGCTCTTTTACTTAAAATCTGCATCAGATCCCTCTTCTTTCGCTGAATCCGGTCAGCAGAAAAGTAGTTTTTTTCTCTAGCTGCTTTGCAACCTTAGTTTTTGCCTCTCCTTTGGCAATCTTTCTTCGTATATCATCCAGTGAAGTGCCCTTATCTAGTTCCCTCTGCAAATCTTTTCTCGCTTCCTCAAATTCCTTCTGTTGATCAGAAGAGGACAAAGAAAGGGAAAATAACACTGTCAGACACGACATAAAACATACAGCACATTCTATGAGCAAAAATAGGGATTTGAAATTTACACTTTGTTGATCTGGGGAGTAGTTAGGTTTGCCATTATTCTCCCATCTTATGTAAGCTTGAACCTGTACAACATCATCTGGGATCTGGGTTTTAGATTTTAAGGGGGTTTCTTTCTTAACTTCACTTGCATTATTTCCTTTTCTTAACCTTGCCTGCAGGTCCTGTATAGAAGCACCTTTGGCTACCTCCTCCAATAATTCGGCACGTGCTGCCTCATATTCCTCCTACACGATAGTTACAGGTATATGGAAAACTTCAGAAATTAGCACATATATACATGTCAGTAGTTCAAAAAAAACACAAAGAATTTATTACTCTAAACGTCCACTTTCAAGGAAGTGTTTTAGTGCACACCACCACCCAGTAAGTGCACACAGAAGAAGAAAAAAACACACGAAAACAAAGAGAGAGGAAGGTTACTTCAAGGGAACTCTTGTTACTCCAAATATTTAGGCTATTTACTCTAAACTCGCATCCTTAGTAAATATGAAGTAACCAATACACTGGGATCCTTAAGCTATTACAAAATGCAATATAGTATGTAGCTCCCAATTGTGGTGCACAATCCATGGAATTAACAGTTAAGATCAATTCCATCTAAAAAAGGGATTAGTATGTATCATTCCTACTTTATCTTCCCGAGAAAGACATGCACAAGCATACAGCATGTTGGAGTTTATAGTAGAAACTCTTAAGTTTTGCTTCAAAAGAATATGAGAAGTCTTTTGCTTTTTTGTCCCACTTGTGAAAGAATAGAAGGGAAGAGTAAGGTTTATAACTATTACTCTTCCTCTACCCTTTGAGTTGAGTAGCAATGAGGCTTTTAGTGGGTATGTGGTGATGTATAGTTACCAGTTACCACTCAACGACCGTTTTATCCCACGTTTTCAGCCATGGTCCGATCACGTTTGTTTTTTCCACTTCCTATAAATACCAGTGTTACGGTATTCATTGGGACACAAAATACATCTTCCTCTTCTCTTCCATTTTCTGGGCAGTATTCTTGAACGTTCTCAATCTGCTTTTCGTCGACACCGGAAAGGTAGCAGCCGTGTATCCTGGAGGTTGATTGCTTGTGAGTCCGTGTGTTGTAGCAGGGGTAAATTCAACTTTAGGGCAGTGATTAATTCACACCACGGTTGTCGATAAGTTTATTTGATTCGCTACCGTTTACGTTCCTACACATCATATCGCACTAACCATGGGGCCCACCTTTATAGTTCATGAAAGTTCAAAAAGTAAACGAGATTTGAGATGTTAAGAGTTCCAGCATTCTTGATAGAATGCATGCATGAAAAAAAAGAGAACAAAGCAGAAATATATGAGCAGATTACAGAAAAAGTTCGACATTAGATCAGGGAAATTGAGTGGGAAACATCTACTACCCACACCACAACAGGTCATGTAAAAGAGCCTCAATTTCCTCGAACTATATCCAATACAAAAATTTACTGCTTCATATGGAAATAGAAAATTAATCACCTTTTCTTGGTAAGGGGTATACATCTGTTTACCCTTTCTTTCCCATCTGAGATATGCTTGAACCTGCACAAGCTCTTCAGGAACTGATATTTGTTGAGCATGCTCTGCTTTCTCAGGCAACCTCACATAAAAGTTTTGGCCATCATTCTTGAACCTACCAATATGACAGTAGATTTCAAGAGAGATATATCAGAAGGGTTTATCAGGTATAGATAAAATCTATAAACTCCCCCCCCAACCCCCAAAAAAAAAAAAAACAAAATGATCATTTGACGGAGAGGGGGAATCAGGCCACGGTATGAACTCACCATATGTTCCGGGCTTCATTTAAAATTAGAAACTCAATTGCTTGCATTGCTGGATCATCAATCTCTATGTTTAAGGAAGAACCAGAACCTGACTGTAAACACGAAACGCATTAGGTTCATGCATAGATGGCGTGGACTAATCCTCTTCACTAACATAAGACACTGTGAAAGCGCACAGTCATGTTGACCAAAAGCAACGCTCTTATAGAACAGAATCACAGTTTTACTGAAGAGAGTTGAACGACAAACATTTTTAGTATAAAGCACAATAGTTACCTTTTGAAACGGAGTTCTAAGTGCTCTATCCTTGTGTACTCTGGTACCTTCAGGTCTACGTGAAGGAAGTACCCATTTCCTATAGGTACAGTTAATTAAAAGTTACTCCTGACTTATGGTATAAACAGTGTCTTTAGAGCAAAAAGAAACTGCTAAGAAATTAGTAAATTTACTCTTTGCCATCACGTATCCCACCCCAGTGAAGTACCAAATCATCATCGTGACTATTTGTTACCAGTATCTCCACTTTAGAGATACATCCAGATGACATAGGGCTCACTGTAACCTGTTAGTTTCAGAGAGCATAATATCAGATTGGCCTATTTGAAAGTTCAGCATATTAAACAGAAACAATTGACAAGAAAAACAAATATATGAAAAGCTACAGATTATTGACT
Source organism: Beta lomatogona (assembly GCA_947646795.1). NCBI lineage: Eukaryota > Viridiplantae > Streptophyta > Magnoliopsida > Caryophyllales > Amaranthaceae > Beta > Beta lomatogona. Next base: position 378,367 of record CANSNZ010000573.1, on the reverse strand, counting down.
TTAAGATCCTAAATACCTGCAGTTCAATATCTCCATCAAGATTGTATCTGTGAGCTTGCTGCAATAGACATAACAAATATCAGAATGAAAGGTGCATATAGATGAGCACATTGTTCGAAGCAACTAGCAAGCATCCCAATAATGCAAGTTTCTAATGTCAATACTGATACATAAGAAACCACAAGCATCAAAGCAAAAGGCAAACTTGTTTCGATGGGACCCAAAATTTTGCATCAGGGTGGGGCAACAGAATAGAGCACGCTCATCCAGTGAAGCAAATCACAGCTCAGCATTGAAAGTGGAAAGTATAGAAAGCCTAACACAAAAGGCGAGGAGGTTACTACAGTGATCAAACTGGATGTCTTATCTTATGGGAATCATTGACTGGCTGATTTCCTACACCAAAAGGCTGGCAATAGCTTATGGATATCTCTTCAACTCAAGCTCTCTATTCTTCTACTGTCATTTTCTGAAGATAGTCCCCACCTTTACAGCCAACTCATCTCATCTACTGCTTGCCATACCAAGTTTAAACTTTAAAGACAGTATCAATTCATGTGATCCTAAAGATGTTGCACTATATTTAAGGCTATCCAAAACTTGCTAATGTTTTAATAAAGTTTCAGCATTTGTTCCTTATTCGTCTATAAAGACATTGCAAATAGGTGATATTTGCCATCAAACCAAAGGACATAATAACACTGAAAAGGAATAATTATACATCTGTAACCTGCATATGTATGCAACATATTCCAGCTTCACTAAACTAGTCACCAGACAGTTCAATTTTCACAACCCATATCAAGTACTCTCTCCTATGTTACTCGAACTCTTCGTTTTACCTCAAGTACACATGTCGGATCCTGGACAATCGTAAATGAGTATGGGTACTTTGACACTTCATAATGGAAAATTTTGATAAAGATAGACGAGTTGGGCACTTACACACGTACCCATATTCGACATAGGTACCCGAGTCCGAGTAACATAGACTCCCTCTGTCAGGAATGATTGTCACATAGTCTCAGCCCATGGAAGTAAACATAGGGCATAAATTTACAAAAAGACTCTTTATAGTCATCACTATCTGTTCCCGATCACTTCAATAAAGCCAGAGGCATACTAGGAAATCCAATTATAAGCCATTACTATTTTAAGAGATATGCCGGTTTTTTCCAGGACATCCTAATTAGAGAAGATATGCTAATGTGCACATGCTTGATACTTCCCTCCTCCTTGGCACGCTTCCAAATAGACGGAATAATAACTAAAAGCTGATATAGTATCACCCGCCTCACCAGATATACTATTTTGCCAACCATAGAGACAATGAAAGTAACTAAACAATACACAACTTTGATCAATCCTACTTAAAAAAAAAAAAAAAAAAAACTCTGAAATTGTTACACCAATGTACTCCAGTTTTAAAATGACACTCCTTTCTATGTCAATATGTAGAAGATTACACTGTAAAAAATCAACACCACAACTACACTCCCTCCATATTCAAGATAATAGATATCAATAGCTTAAAGTCAATACAAGCATATTAAGGACTTTGGAATTATTACATTAGCATCCCAGAAAGACGAATCATATTGTATTAGTAGCATTTTAAGGCCACAAGCAATGCTGCATATTTACGGAAGTATAACTTACTAACAAAAATTAAAAGGGAAAAGGTACAAATTCACTAAAGGTCCTTGTTCATTTTTAAACATTTCCAAATATGCATACCATAATAGAATTGAAAAAGTAAAAGGTTAGACCCCCAATGATTGAAAAATTGCTTCATCAACAACCAAAAGTGTTTTCTGACCATCCATATCTACCATTCTTACTTCATACTAGAATTCCAAAAAAATAGAAACATTACTAAGTTATGCTTAGAATAATTGTGGGATCAAAAGAATCAGAAGCAATAATATTTCTCAGAGCATACAAACACAAAAAAAAATTACCTGAGAAGCAGGATCAGCAGCTAGAATAGCACGAGCAACATAAGAAAATCGACGAGAAGCCATTAATTTCTTGGAATTTGTGTAAGACCTGAAGCTCTTCCCATAGAATTGCTTGCTAAATATAGTTGAATTTCTTAATTTAGAAGTTGCTTGAGCTCTGAATAATGGAATTCCAGTACCCAAAGAATTTACTACCTTGCTTTGATGCTGCTCCAACAACAAACTTACATTCTGCCCAATTAAATTACTCATTTTTCTTATTTATTCCTCTTATTTTATCTGTATATCATCAAAATTTATCACTCACCCATTCAATCAGAACACCCACAAATTTTCTCAAAAAATATGATAAATTATATTCCGGATAGAGATAAATATTTTCTCACCGATTTAGGATATCATAATCTAACAATTCCAACAATAAAGAGAAATCAATACAAAAATCTGAGACTCTTTTTTAGTAAATATTGTGACCCAGATAAGAAAAAGATTGGATTTTTATGGAAGAAAAGAATTGAGCACACTTCACGTAAGGAATTCAGAGAGAGTGTGTGACTGAAAATGGTGAGACCAATGATTTTTTTTTTTGTTCTTTTAGTTCAGTGGAAATGGGAACGACGTAGTTTTCGCGCTTTATTGTGAGTACAAGGACACGTGGAGACATCTAATTGCTCCACATGGTAGGATCCTGGCAAAAAGGGGAGGTTCTCACGAGTGAAATGTTGGGAAGTGGGGATCTTATGAAGTCGGGTGCAGGATCCAAAAATTTAGATATTTAACTTTTTTTTTTTGACGGTAGATATTCAAAACTTTAAGAAAAAGGGGGTTGGTATTTACATGAAAATCTCATATTTTCCATGGTCCATGATATTTTTTTGTTTGATTTATAATATTCCAGGATCTTTGGTAGGCCCGTCAAAAAAAAAAAAGGATCTTTGGTAGGGAATATTACTATTATTGGTTGATATTTTCTAAGTTTATGAGGTCTTCCTTCTACGTTTATGGGGGATAACTAGTTGTTGGTCTGGACAATACCTTATAACCATTTTATTTACTAATGTGTAAGATTAGATTTTATACTATTATAAAATAATCATGAAACATCATATTTTGTGATAGTTGCAGTACTGTAATAGATTAACTTGAACTAAATTAGTAATCTTTCATTTTCAAGAAAAATCGAATCCTAATTTTACTAGACAATCATCAAAATAAAATCTTTATTTATTTATTTTTTGTTAATGTCAAACTAAAACCTTTCAACAACAAAAAATTAACGATAAATCAATTTGATATACACTTATATAATTGTAGTTAAAAAAACACACGTGGCTTGAATTGTGTCCATTTCTTGTTACTGATCTAGCAAATGCAGTCAAAATTTTAATTAAATATGGTGATGAAAGCTAAACATATCATTTGAAAAGAACAGTACTTATGCAAGGGATCAAAGGAGTCATCATACTTAAAAAAAAAAAGAAAAAGAGTCATCATAAATTTATTTTTATCTTTTTTTTTTTGTGTGTGTTTAAGGTATGAAATTGTCATTTTTGGGTCAATGAAAATATGAAATGTAATTATCAGTTTTCTATTTGAAAAGTGGGCCCTTACCCTATCATTACCCGATAGTATCAAGACCCATATCCTTATTTTACCCATAGGGTCCAAAAAATTAAGACACATACCCTTAAATTAGGATAGAGTTTGGGCGGGTCCAGTTAGGGTTCTGGACCGTACCCATTGCCATCGTCTCTACTAACAAACCCTCATTTTCTCTGAGTTTATTTCGCTTCTAATATGCTGGATATGTGGGTTCTTACTTCTTTTTACATAATAAACTAAAAATGAAGCTTAAAAAAGTGAATAGTACAACAAAGAAAAAGTAAATACTTGTGTAGTTTTACTAGTACTATAAAACCTATTAGCTCAAATGCTAGAGCATTGTGCCATGAACAAGATGTGGGTTCAATTCCCACGCACATATAAGTTATGATATGACGATTTAAACCCCTAAACATAAAGTAAGAAAAAATTAAGTACAATAACACTGAATGTACACAAACTATAACTTAAAATAGAGTTGATCAACATCAGCCCGGCCCGGCCCGGTTTTTGGGCCGGCTTGGGCAGGTTTTTTTTGCCCGCCCGATTTTTTTTTTTTTTTGGGCGGGCTTTGGACAAGGCAAAAAAGACATTTTAGGGTAATTTTTTGGCCCGGCCCGTTTTGGCCCGAAATAATGGGCTTTGGGCACATTTTTTTTGGCCCGGATTTGGGCCCGGCCCGGCCCGGTCAATGGGCAAATTTTTTTTGTTCGGCCCGGCCCATGATCACCTCTAACTTAAAATTGTCATTATTTTGACTCAAACTAGTGTTAGCCTTAAGAGCAAAATTACATCTAAAAGCTGAACAAGACCATGTAAATAAGAAGTGCTCGAAGCATATTAAATAATAAGAGTCTGTGTGGGAGTCGAACCCACATTTTTGTATATTTGCACATACAATACTCTACCAATTGAGCTAACAGGCTATCAAGTTGCAAACATAATTCCAATACCGAGTAAAACACGCTCGAGTCAAGCCAAGTGCCTTTACTCATCATAGAGTAATGTCATATTGCCATAACTTAGGCCCAAAATATTTACCATAATAGGAAATGGTGCGACTAAAAGAGAACACCCATAAAAGAAAAATGGTGCAATAAAAAGAAAATAGAGTAAGTATAAGTAAGATATTTACATTTTGTAGCATACATAGGATCTATTAATGGGCTATCACGTACATATATTTTTCTATTTTGAGATGACGTATATATAAGTTTTTTCATCGATATAATATAGTATCACAAAAGTCATTAAACTTGGTCCTTCAAAAATCATAAAAAAGGTTCACAAAAAATAGTTTGCCTCCTTTTTTTCTATATGCAATAAGCCTTTAAATATGGTATAAGAGCCTGATCTGTTCATCTTATTTTTACTTAAAAAATACATATAAAAAAATTCAGAAAAAGTTTAAAAAAAGTTTAGAAAACATAAGAAAAGTTAAAGAAAGTCAAGAAAAGTTGAGAAAAAAAAATAGGAAAAATTATCTCTATTATATAAGAGAAAGGGGGAGGAAGATGGTGTCCCCCTCTAGATAGACTAAAATACCCTTAATGAATTAAATGAAGAAAAAAAATACAAAAGAAAACAATATGAGAACTCTTTCTTATTGCTACTTGCCATACTAAACAAGTTAAACATGGTACATGCATCAAATATTTCAATCAGAAAAAAATGGACAAAATATCTTGACCTTTTTATAAGGGAAGAAGGATTACATTTTGTCCACCTAAATAGTTTGCAACACCCTTTTCTCTAAATAAAAAATAGGGATAATTTAGTTTTAAAAAAAAACGAGTCAATTAATCAACAAAGAAATGGAAAGATCAATCAATCAATAAACTTGCAAAGAAACATAGCAATCAATTACTCCCTCCGTTTCTTTTTAATCTACACACTTTTCTTTTTGGTCTGTTTCTTTTTAATTTACACACTGTTACTTTTTCTATTTTAGGTATCATGTCACATCTACTTTCTCCTATTTTTCCACCCATATCATCCACTTTTTAATATTTTAACCCGCTTTTTACTTTCTCTCTCTCACTTTTCAGTTTCTCTCTCCACCTTTTCAGTTTCTCTCTTATACTTTTGTACATCCTCCTTGGTTCTCCCCCAAAGTGAAGTGAGTAAATTAAAATGAAACGGAGGGAGTACATTTTATCCAAAAAAAATCGCATTATTATATTTATGTCCATTAGTACAATAAATCAATTAATGCACAAATATAAAATTTCATTCTATCAATATACTAAGTACATAATAAAAAAAATAAAAAATAAAAATCATTCCTATAAATTCAATAGCTAATAAAGGAGAAAAGAAAGTGATGTCATTTCTTCCATAAGTTGTCAACTCAGATTATAATATACCAGTAATTTCGATACTCTTCAATTCAATTAAAGTAACTCATTATATTTATTCTTTTTGTTCGAAATCCAGTTACAGAATATTAACAGAATTAAAATAACTATCACTCAGTAACTTTTTTGGTTTGGTAACCGAGCCCAACTTCATATATTCAACCTTTTATATTAGTGAATTAATATATCCATATTCATCTAATTATTAATGTTTCACATTTTAAGTATAATCAATACTATAACGTATACAAAAGTAACAAGTTTTAAATAAGTCAACCTTTGCACGGTCTTCCCATTTTAAGTCTACCTTTTGATTATCCCTAATTGAGTTAGGCTTGTATGTCTGTTTTCTTCTATTGAGTTTTAACCTGTTTATGACTTGTTTAAAACAATAAGAAAGGTTCAAAATAATTTAGAAAAATTTTAAAAAAATTAGATGGCGACAACAAGTCCTTAAAGGAATCTAAATTATCACTTTTTTCCTTTCCTTTAGAATACCAATTTGCTACTTTCCAAGAAGTTTATTCTAGTGCAGAAACAATGAATGCTCTTATACTCAGAGCCTTGTTTTCAGCACCCCATAAGTTCTATAGATATGTTACCGGCCTCTAGTAATATATATATTAAAAAGTAATTTACATTGATAAATTCCATATTATTATTAGTGTTTAAATCTACTAGGTGTATGATGGAGTAATCAATAATTATATATGAAGTGTTTCTAGTTCGATATTACTCCATCAGTTCTTCAAAGTTCTTTTGACTTATATATTTTGTTGCATACAAAATCAAGGAATGTATAACAGTCAATGAAAAGCGTATCCTTTTTTTTTATCTATGGAAAGATTGCAAAAACATTGTTCCATAGGTAAGGGGTATAAAAGAGGGATTTTTTAAATCACAGATAGAAAAACAATAGTGGAAGAACTTTGACGGAGAGATAAATGTGAAAAGTGGAATTTTGAGAAATAAACGGGTAATAAATTACGTTCTCTAATATCATAACTTAATCAATATCATATAATCATATATAACTAATATATAAAGCAGAGTACAAAGTCAGATTGCGAAGCCGCGACATTTGGCAAAAGCCATATCACGAGGCCGCGACATTTGGCGTCCTCATCGGTGGACGCCATTTGTCGCGCTCATTAAGTGCTATGTCATATTTTTAAAAAATATAAATAGAGTTCTTAATTGATTAAAATACAAATAGAGTTTAGGATAAGAATAAATAGAGTTGGGTTCACAACGAAAAACTTAAATATAGTAAATTGATTATAACTTTCAATATATAATTCGTAAAATTATAATTTTGTACCATTGGAAAGTGTTTAAAAAGTACTTTGGAATAAGATCCATTTATACTATATTTAAAATTTTATATTAAAGTAACCTATAAAATGAAACATTGACTATATACTAACGTATTAAATTAACCTACTGCAATTGGAATTAGCGATCCAATTAATCTACTGCAATTGAAATTAGCGATAAAGAACGAAACGGTTGACGAAATCAACACCTATATAATGAATACCCTTCCGGGGAAACAAAAAAATACGTCAGCTCAGACTCAATTTGCAAAGTTCGGGAGAAGTCACCGATCAAGATGTCCTTCACCCAATAGAGTTCCTCAACAGCTTGAATTTTAAAAGGATACCTGATCATGAGTTACAACTCAAAGTAGGGACTCCTATTATCCTGCTAAGGAACCTAAACCAAACAGCTGACTTATCCAATGGAACAAGACTAATCGTAACACATTTAAGTACTTGGGTGATAGAAGCAGAAATAATGACCGGGAAATGTAGAGGTAATAAGACGTACATACCAAGGATAATAATGTCCCCGACTGAATCTAAACTACCATTCACTTTCAAAAGTCCGATCATTCTGGCCCGAAAAGCCCGCTCATTTTGGCCCGAAATAGCGAGCTTTGGGCACAAATTTTTTAATGAATATGGATTAGGGTTTTATTTTTAATGTTTAAACATGCAAGAAGATGTAGGTTGTGTAGTATATCGTGACATGTGCTTTAACATATAAAAATATGTGGTTTCTACATGATATAGGGAGTTTCTACATGATATAGTGAGTGTCGAAATGATATAGTGGATTGTTCAGAAATGATGTAGTTCTTGCATGATAAAGTGAGTTTCGTCACGACATATAAATATAAATTAGAAACCAACGTCAAAGATAATGACAAAATCATATTATAACTTTTAGTTGTTCTATGTCAGATAACGGCCAAAAATAGGGGTGTAAATATTTAAAAACTACTCCCTCCGTCCCAGAATACTCTTGACACTTATCAAGGCACGTAGTTTTAGATGATAAGTTGTTGTTTGGTTATCAATTGTTATTTTATGGAAAAGTAGATGTGATAGGAGTTAGTAGGTAGTAAAAGTAGTATTATTTTATTTGGTGGAGAGAGAATGTGGGCCAATGGTTAGAGTTGGTAGGTAGTAGGAGTGGTATTATTTTATTTGAAGGAGAGAGTGTGTGGGCCAATGGTTAAAAGGTATAATGATTAAAGTAATAGTGGGTCATCTCCCAAAATAGAAGTGTAAAGAGTATTCTGGGACAAATGAAAAAGAAAAGTGTAAAGAGTATTCTGGGACAGAGGGAGTATACCTCATCTTCACGAAAAAGCCCGAGCATTTGCACGGGTCCCAATACTAGTATATAAATAAAGGAGGAACTTTTCGGGAGCATAGGGAGCTCCTCAAGATTTCGAGGCCATAGAGCGCGCCACGTAGGATTGCCATGTCATCAAATTATATTTTTATCTTTTACAAAAATAGAGTTCTACATAGATTTAAATACATATAAGGAGCTTTGGATAAGCGAAAATTAGAGTTTGGTTTTGAACGAACAACCTAAATTATTATATTATGTAATTTGTGTATAACTTTTGTTACATAATTCGAAATATTATAATTTTTGTACCATTGGATAGTGCTCGAAATATGCTTCGAAATAAGATCCATATACAATATAATTCTACAACTTATGAAATAGAGAGCGCCACGTAGGATTGCCATGTCATTAATTTTTATTTTAAATATTTTAAAAAATAGAGTTCTACACATATTTAAATAGATAAAAGGAGTTTTGAATTGGGTGAAATTAGAGTTTGGTTTTGAATAAAAAACTAAAATTATAATATTATGTAAATTGAATTTAACTTTTACTACCTAATTGAAAACATTATAATTTTTTACCATTGGAGAGTGCTTGAAATATGCTTCAAAATGAGAACCATTTACAATATAGTTTTACAACTCATGAAAATATATTTAATTCGATGAATGGTAAGACATTATTTAGTCTTACTTTTAAATAAATATAATAATAATTAAGCTATAAGTATAGTGTACGAAAGGTAATTATAGTATTTTATAATAGGTCCAATTTACAGGTGTAAACATATTATCTTTCAAAACTTCAGCCTTACTCAACTAAACCAAAACAATTTAATATTGCAACAAAATATACTGAGGAAACTTTGTTATTACAACAAAAACTAAATTTTATAGTGATAAAGTTACATATATATTAGAGTATTGGATGATGAAAAAATTACAGTTTGATTTTAAAAGACAAGCTTATAATATTTTGAAGAGCTCCACCTAAGCATGCCATGTCATTCTTTTTAATTTTTATTTTTTATTTTTTTTACAAAAATTGTGATCAAAATAGATATAAATACATATGAGGTGTTTTGGATAAGTGAAGATTATTACAGTCTGATTTTAAATAAACAACCTAAATTATTATACTATGTATTGAATATAACTTTTGCTACAAATTCGCAATATTATAATTTATTTACCATTAGAGAGTGCTCGAAATATGCTTCGAAATAAGTTCCATATACAATATAGTTTTAAAACTTATAAAATTTTATTTATTTTGATGAACAATAACATATTATTTATATATTTTTTATTTCAAATATATATAAAAAAACTATAAAATTAGCAAATTATATGTGACAATAGCAATTATAAACTTCAAAATCATACTTTTAAAAATTGAGTTATATAAAGATAAAAAATACATATCTATAATTTTGAACCTATAGCATACCACGGGGGAATTACATGAAGAATCAAATGAAAGTTTGTTAACGACATTGCAGAGGTAATTGACTAATTATTTTATACCTAGAATATTTATTGTATACATGTATAAATAATTATTTATGTTTGTCTTTTCCATATATCTATATGTTTGATCTTATTATTTTCTCCAAGAACTTAATTCTACTAAAACCTAATTGGAAAAACAAGGTTCTGGTTTTTAGACTATTTGAGGTCACATATCATAAAAAAGGGGGAAGTTTGATAAGTCTTGATATGGTCATGATTGATGAAGAGGTATTATTTTCTCTTAAATAGTATTTTCGATTATTAATAGAGTTTAGTTTTATATTTAATTAATTTTATTCATGATACCATCATTATGATCTTTTTTTTTGGCTTTCCCTTATTCCATTAATTCTATATGCATTAGTGTTTATGTGCTATATTAAAAGTTGAAGTTGTGGCTGACACTCAAATTTTACTCTATTCTTTTTGTCCTGCTTTTATTAAATTATTACCCTCTGCTTTCTTAAAGTATCATTCGGCATTCTTCATGTTAAAATTGTGTTAGCTATTGTTAGTTATACCAATTATTGGGATACCATTTAATAATAGACTTAGCTATAATATTCAATTGAATAATAAAAAATATAAAATATATATATTGTAATAACAAATCTATAATTAGAGTATAATGACAAAACCTTTCTCCCTTTTTTTCAATAGCAACAATGGTTTTGGACATGGTTTTTAAGGAAATGAAAAAAATGGTTAGTTTAGCATAGAGGTACCCTTTTAATTAACTTGAGGAGGGGATAAGTAATTCCTTAATAAAGTAAATGCAACTTTATCAGACAATTTGAGCAATTAATGATGGTTTTACTAACATTAAATAAAGACAATATTGTCAACTATAGTTGCTTTTTTTATTCCAAAAGTGGAGTAGTCCCAATAGATGAAACTACCCAAAGTGGTAATTGTTGCAATAGAATTAGAACGGAGGAAGTATGTAAATACAATAGTGTTGAAAAATTTCATTTCACAACAACACAAAATCAACAATGTTAACCAAAAATTTGCAAATAAATAAATAAAAAACAACACGTGCAAGGCTCGGGCTTCAAAACTAGTCATTAATATATCCCTAAAAGTATTAATTAAGATTATAATTACTTTATGGATTCAAAATCTAACAATAAAAAAAATCTAACAATAATTTTTTTTAATCATTTGTATCAGCTTTTTTATTTATTGATTTATCAAGTTTACTTTGAAAAACAAGTCTTATGTGAAATGGATTTTCAGCAACTTATTGTAAAATATCAAACTTAACCTCAAAAATACTAAGGAGTCACTCTTATAATAGATTAGTCATATCACTCATGAATTCAGTTATAGCTGGTTCACATAAATAATTTCGCAATATGTTAAAAGGCAAATGCCAACATATGTTTCTTATTTAACGTCTCAAGCGTTCGTTAGCGGCTCATATTTTAAAATATATTTGTTAGGTGAGAATATTGGTGCATATTTAATTTGTTAGTTTGTGTTTGGATAATGATTAGTTTTAAGTTTTGTGGAGAATTTTAAGCTCAGAAATTGTCGGAAAAAACTTGGTCTACCCAGTGGATAATTCACCCATTATAGATAGACATTAATAATTGTCTATTTCTAGTGTGGGTAAACGAAAAAATTCCGATCCGATAGATGAAATAAAGATGATTCCCTGGATTCTTGTGGATTTTCGTACTGAAAATGATGAATTCTTAAGTAGGATTCACATAATCTGAAAGTTTTTAAAGATCTCAATAGACATTAATAATTGTCTATTTCTAGTGTAGGTAAACGAAAAAATTCCGATCCGATAGATGAAATAAAGATGATTCCCTGGATTCTTGTGGATTTTCGTACTGAAAATGATGAATTCTAAAGTAGGATTCACATTATCTGAAAGTTCTTAAAGATCTCAATAGACATTAATAATTGTCTATTTCTAATGTGGGTAAACGAAAAAATTCCGATCCGATAGATGAAATAAAGGTGATTCCCTGGATTCTTGTGGATTTTCGTACTGAAAATGATGAATTCTAAAGTAGGATTCACATTTTCTAAAAGTTGATAAAGATCTCAATAGACATTAATAATTGTCTATTTCTAGTGTGGGTAAACGAAAAATTCCGATCCGATAGATGAAATAAAGATGATTCCCTGGATTCTTGTGGATTTTCGATCTTGAAAATGATGAATTCTAAAGTAGGATTCACATTATCTAAAAGTTGTTAAAGATCTCAATAGACATTAATAGTTGTCTATTTCTAGTGTGGGTAAACGAAAAATTTCGATCCGATAGATGAAATAAAGATGATTCCCTGGATTCTTGTGGATTTTCGTACTGAAAATGATGAATTCTAAAGTAGGATTCACATTATCTAAAAGTTGTTAAAGATCTCAATAGACATTAATAGTTGTCTATTTCTAGTGTGGGTAAACGAAAAAATTCCGATCCGATAGATGAAATAAAGATGATTCCCTGGATTCTTGTGGATTTTCGTACTGAAAATGATGAATTCTAAAGTAGGATTCACATTATCTAAAAGTTGTTAAAGATCTCAATAGACATTAATAATTGTCTATTTCTAGTGTGGGTAAACGAAAAAATTCCGATCCGATAGATGAAATAAAGATGATTCCCTGGATTTTTGTGGATTTTCGTACTGAAAATGATGAATTCTAAAGTAGGATTCACATTATCTAAAAGTTGTTAAAGATCTCAATAGACATTAATAATTGTCTATTTCTAGTGTGGGTAAACGAAAAAATTTCGATCCGATAGATGAAATGAAATAAAGATTTGAAGTAAAACCTCCACCTACTCTACCAACTACACACATTCAAAGTCCTTTAAAAGCAGCTCTGCCAGCAAGAAAAATTATACTCTAGGATCTCCCTAGTCAATTCAAGATTCACAGTATAAGACTAAAGTTTCGATCGAAGTGGAATATTCTTTCCTCTTCTCAGATTCACGCAGTTGTTAAACTTGTCTGAAAGTATAAAACTGTACCATATTACATGTTTCAGATAGTAATTCGTGGATTAGCAAATCAGATAACATTCTGGGGAAAAATAAGGATGTATTGGCAATTTTCTTAGGTTAACTATAGGAAAAAGAGTGAAGCATCAATAGATATGGAAGAGTCTGATTCAAAGAAGTTCATTCTTCCTGTAGATGCAGAAAATAAGGCCACAATATTTCCACTGTTTTCAGTGGCAAAGCCTCATATGCGGGCATTTTACCTATCTTGGCTCCAATTTTTTGCCTGTTTTGTATCCACATTTGCTGCTCCACCCCTTGTTCCGATCATCCGTGACAACCTCAACCTTACTGCCTCTGACATCGGTAATGCAGGGATTGCATCCGTCTCTGGGTCCGTATTTGCTCGTTTAGCCATGGGTACCGCCTGCGATTTAGTTGGGCCTCGAGTTGCCTCTGCATCCCTTACACTCCTTACTGCACCTGCCGTTATCCTCTCTGCCATAGCAGACTCACCCACAGCCTTCTTGCTAGCCCGGTTTTTCACGGGCTTTTCTTTAGCTACTTTTGTGTCAACACAATTCTGGATGAGCTCCATGTTTTCTCCTCCAGTAGTTGGTCGAGCCAATGGTGTTGCGGCTGGGTGGGGTAACCTAGGAGGTGGAGCAACCCAAATGATCATGCCTCTTGTGTACACTCTCATCCTTAGGATGGGACCAACAAAGTTTACAGCATGGAGAATAGCATTCTTCATTCCTGCTGCTTTACAGATTGTTTTGGCCTTTGCAGTGATGCTTTTCGGGCAAGATATGCCAGACGGAAATTTCCAGCAGCTGCACAAATCAGGTGACAAGTACAAGGACAAGTTTTCCAAGGTTATATATCATGGCCTTACCAATTACAGGGGATGGATTACTGCTCTGTGCTATGGCTACTGTTTTGGGGTGGAGCTAACTGTAGATAACATCATCGCGCAGTACTTCTATGATCGATTTAATCTCAACCTCCACACAGCAGGAATTATAGCAGCCAGTTTCGGACTGGCGAATGTTTTTGCCAGGCCAGGAGGTGGAATGGTGTCAGATTTGCTAGCAAAGAAGTTTGGGATGAGGGGAAGACTTTGGGGCTGGTGGATTATCCAGACTATAGCTGGTGTGCTATGCATTGTTCTGGGACTGATGAACTCTTTAAGTGGATCAATTGTAGTGATGCTCGTCTTCTCTGCATTTGTTCAAGCAGCTTGTGGACTTGCATTTGGGGTCGTTCCTTTTGTCTCCAGAAGGTAGAACTTTGACATATTTCTTACTGTCTTGGTTAAAAAATTACTTTCCTTCATTCTTTTTTAATTGCAACATTTGAGTCAACACACTTGTCGAAACATAATTTTGACAATTAATATCTTTAGTTGTATATAATTTATGCAAATGAGATATTTAGAAAATATGCATTGAGACGAATCAAATTAGATCTTACATGACTATGTATTTTCTTGCATATAAATCATAATTGAAGGTCAAAAGGTGATTTATGGACTGCGAAAAAGTCAAAATAAATCATAATAGAAGGTTAAAGGGTGAGTTATGAACTGTGAAAAAGTCAAAATGTTACAATTATAAAGAACGGAAATAGTTAGAATCAATATCTGCATATAACAAAAACACTAGCGTTTAGCAAAAAGAGGGTCGGACTAATTAAAACTTGCAAAAGCATTTGTCTTTGGAAAAGTTAGAATCCAAACTATAGTCAGTCTCTTGATAATCTCCACTACGGCCTATTGGGTGCTTTCTTAGAATGATAGGTTGATCTCAAATAATTAGCTTAGTAGGTTGAATAAGGATATGTCAAAAATCTAGTTTGCTGAACAGGGTAAGGATAAGAGAAACGAAAGTAAAGCTAGGTTTTGAACTTCAAAAAAGTGTATCGTTCAAGTAAGATTCCCGTCATTTGGGATCAGTTTAGAAAGGCAATTCTATAATTGGAAATATTTTGAAATAATCGATAGTTAGAAAAGCTCTTATTTTGCTGAACTTTGTGTCTTTGTCCTTTTTAGAGCTATGGGCGTGATTTCTGGCATAACTGGAGCAGGTGGAAATGTTGGTGCGGTCATTACTCAATTGATTTTCTTCAAAGGTTCTCAATACACAATTGAAAGGGGAATAACTTACATGGGTGTTATGATTGTAGCATGCACCCTTCCAATAGCTCTTATATACTTCCCACAATGGGGAGGTATGCTTTGTGATTCTAGAGACAATTTTACGGAAGAGGAATACTATTTGAACGAATGGGATTTGAAGGAACAGCAACACGGACATCACCAGGCGAGCTTGAAGTTTACACGCAGCAGAAGAAGTTAAAGAAGCAATAAACACTAATAGTATAAATTACTGTCTTAAGCATCTTTTGTAAATGTTTCAGTATCGAATAAAAGGGTACCAATTACCTTACTTTCTCTCTGATATTTATCCATCTTTGGGTACTGACTTGAGCGTCGAAGGCTCCGCCACGGAGACCCACCGTTAGTCCCCGTATTTATAATGGTGACTTATTAGTTTAAATAGAGAGAAAGTAAGGTAATTTTTTTTTATATTAGGCAACACTTGTCTGACTCTGACATTATCATTAAGCTTAAATATGACTGGTCACTTCATAGAGCATTCTAAAACTAATTGGTTGCTAGCAAAACTTGTAGTCTTGCTGTTTGCAGATTGTATCTTGCCCCTTTTTGGGATAACCTGTGAGCTTATTAGTGGAAGATCTAGACATAACAATTATCTATTGGATGCAATATGTAACACAAATCTATTTAGCACGTTTTTTAGTCTCATGACATATACATACCAGCCCCCCACTCTTATGTTGAGTTTGAGTCAGCTTAAGAGTAGTATGGTCTGACATTCATAAAATATGCTATGGATATGAGCAATAAAGTCATTTAATGCATATGTTTTGTGTATGTATACTCCTTTAAGTTATGTCCTAAAGGTCTGCTATGGTGTAGTCATGATTCTTCACATAAGCATATTTCAGAGAGTGAGGGATAGCTCAGTTGGTTAGAGCTTTCCTCCCGGTTCCAGGTGATCCTGGGATCGATTCTCATCCCCGTCCTTGTGGCTCATTCACACCAAAAAAAAAAACATAAGCATATTTGAAGCAATCTAAGTAACACTTGTTGCAAGATTAACTTAATTAAGCTATGGTATAGTATGTTCCTACAAGGCTACAAGTGAGCTCAACATATTCATTGGGTAGTTCGCGTCAATTTTAGACCTCTACTTATGCCCAATTTAAATTTGGCCAATTTAATGCATAGAACAATAATACATAAGACAAAGATTGATAAATGCAGGCAATTTTACAATGAGACATAATTTGTGCTCACATAGATGATATAGGAAGGACTTAGCTCTGCTCCTCTAATAGGAGAAGTTGAGTATGTGATCTCCCTTATTGAAACATGTAGACCATACTTAAGCTCAAATAAAGAGCATAGCTTCAAGAAATCATGAGCTTGTTAATATCCCTTGCTCTGCATTTGGAGGTCTGCATGTATACAAGACAAGTGTCCCAGGCCAAGGTTTGCATGCACCATGCTCTGTGAATGCGGAAATCCAGGAGCAATAATCTATATATCCTGCTTCTCACTTAAAGGCGTATTAATATATCACTGACCGCTAGCTGAGATAGTTAGGTTATGGTCCGCTTCACTTTAACGGCAGATCCACCCAGGTCGTAGACCGTTAACAAATTTAGTCAATTTGAGGTTTGCTTCTCTTTTAACGGCAGATCCACTTAGGTCGTAGACCGCTAATAAAGATAGTCAATTTGGGGCCTGCTTCTCTCTAACGACAAATCCACTTAAGTCGTAGATCGTTAAGAGAGATAGTCATGGGCCTCATGGCTGTTGTGTTACTTCTCGCTTCTCCTCGACGGTTGGTCGTTAATGTACATATTATTAGTTGTATGGGTGTCCCCAAAATATTTAGTTCAGCATGATTTGCCCAAATAAATTAAGAGCATTATAGTATGTGAGCTGGAGTTTATGTACCAATAGTGAGGCTTGCTCATATTTGATGAGAGTGCTGTCAGCAGCTTATTTTTTATCTGATGGAGTGAAAAAATCAGGTCTGGTGTGTTGTGACCTTGATGGAAGATATCTCCAGATTCACGGAATATCCATGCCCGCCTTTATTATGTAAATGTGCAATATAGCTCAAACGATGACGGTCACTTAATGATACATACATCTGCTCAAATAAAGAGCTTCACAAGTGTGCAAATGGAAGCTTCTCAGTTTAGCCTTGTCTGGTGACTAGCTCTTGCTCTTGCAACTCTATGCGACTTTAATGCATCTTATTATTTTTAGTAAAAGAAGTGGAGTCTGCCAACCATGGTTTGCACATGAGTTTACTGAGACAGGCATATGGGGCCTGTGAGGTGTGGTCTGCAGCAAGGTCTGTAAGCCATGATCGATGAGTTTGCTCGGCTACATGCTGCCATAAGAGGGTCTGCAGGTCTTTTCCTCGGCTTTAATTATGCTAGATTAGATTGAGTAACTCCAAATAGATGGAACTTGTAGTACACATAATCCAAATATAAACCGAGTAAAAGAACGAAACTTCCTTGGCTTGCTGGCCCTTAGTACTAGAGTAACTTTACGTGCATTTGCTCCTGGAGACACATGGTTGCTTAGATAGTGAACTAATCATGGCTGCCTAAATAGCAAATGAATTTCTCTTGAGCAGTTTGTCGAATGATTAGTGTGCAAACAGATAATACTACCAGGTCCAAATAAATGCTTGATCCCATCAAATAGTAAGGATATTTAAGAAAATTAATGTCAGATTGTAGTTCAATATGCTGTGATTGGAATTTCTAGAGACCAATGAGACTTGGTTTAGTGATTATTAAATAGAATAGTGGGTATCTGATATTGCGAGGCCGTCATGTATAATAGTCCCAAGCACACGGGATACAATGTTAGTCATTCCGGAGCCCCTAAGAAGATTTTTGAAGGAAATTATGACTGGGATCGGAGGAGTCCGAAAATGCTATCAAAACAGCCAAAATTGAAGGTTATAATACACGTTTTTCAAAGTTCCCGCGGCTCGGGCACCAGAGTCCATGGGATGCCTCCTAGGGAAATTGGAGGTCATTCGAAAGGACTTCCATGGCTTGGAATGGATTTATAAATGCTTTTACTGCCATTTTGGGGTAATATTAGGTTGCACGAGAAAAGTATAGATGAGTTTTTTAGAGGCTTTCTAAGGCAACCCAAATGGTCCCAAGCACCCGGGATATATTACATGTCATTCCGGCTCCTTTAAGAATGTTTCGGGAGGAAATTATGATCGGGATAAGAGGAGTCCGAAAATGCCCCAAAATAGCCAAAATAGAAGGTTATAATACACGTTTCCAGAAGTTCCCGAAGCGTGGCCATGAGATGCCTCCTAGGGACATGGTAGGTCATTCCAAAGGACTCCCATGGCTTGGAACGAATATATAAATACTTTTACTACCATTCAGGGGTAATTTTAGGTTGCACGAGAAAAGTATAAACAGGGTTTTTATAGGGTTTCTAAGGCAATGCAAATGGTCTCAAGCACTTGAAATACGTTAAAAGTCATTCCGGCGGCCTTAGGAAGGTCTCGACAGCAAATTATGATCGGGTCCGAAAGAGTCCGAAAATGCCCGCAAACCAGCCAAAATTTAAAGTTATAATATACACAGAGTCCATGGGATGCCTCCTAGGGACATGAGAGGTCCTATGAAAGTACTCCCATAGCTTGGAACGGATATATGAATGCTTTTAATTCCCATTTCGGGGAAATTTTTGGTTGCATGAGAAAAGTATTAATGGGTTTTTTAGAGGCTTTCTAAGGGAACACAAATGGTCCCAAGCTCACGGTATACAATGTTTGTCATTCCGGAGCCCCTAAGAAGATTTCTGGAGGAAATTATGATTGGGATTGGAGGAGTCCGAAAATGCTATCAAAACAGCCAAAATTGAAGGTTATAATACACGTTTTTCGAAGTTCCCGCGGCCCGGGCACCAGAGTCCATGGGATGCCTCCTAGGGAAATTGGAGGTCATTCGAAAGGACTTCCATGGCTTGGAACGGATTTATAAATGCTTTTACTGCCATTTTGGGGTAATATTAGGTTGCTCGAGAAAAGTATAGTTGGGGTTTTTAGAGGCTTTCTAAGGCAACGCAAATGGTCCCAAGCACCCGGGATATATTACAAGTCATTCCGGCTTCTTTAAGAATGTTTCGGGAGGAAATTATGATCGGGATAAGAGGAGTCCGAAAATGCCCAAAACAGCCAAAATCGAAGGTTATAATACACGTTTCTCGAAGTTCTTGAAGCGTGGGCGCCAGAGGCCATGAGATGCCTCCTAGGGACATGGTAGGTCATTCCAATGGACTCCCATGCCTTGGAAAGGATATATGAATGATTTCACTACCATTTCAGGGTAATTTTTGGTTGCACATGAAAAGTATAATGGGGATTTTAGAGGCTTTCAAAGGCAATGCAAATGCTCCGAAGCATCCGGGATACTTTACAAGTCATTCCGGCTCCCTTAAGAATGTCTCGGAATAAAATTATGATCCGGATCAGAGGAGTCCGAAAATGCCCCCAAAACAGCCCAAATTGAAGGTTATAATACACGCTTCTCGAAGTTGTCGTGGCCCGGGCACCAGAGTCCATGGGATGTCTCCTAAGGACATGGGAGGTCATTCGAAAGGACTCCCATGGTTTGGAACGAATATCTAAATGCTTTTACTGTCATTCCGGGGTAATTTTAGGTTGCACGAGAAAAGTATAAACAGGGTTTTTAGAGGCTTTCTAAGGAAATGCAAATGGTCTCAAGCACTCGGGATACGTTAAAAGTCATTCTGGTGGCCCTAGGAAGGTTTCGAGAGCAAATTATAATCGGGTCCGAAAGAGTCCGAAAATGCCCCAAAAACAGCCAAAGTTTAAAGTTATACTCCCTCCGTCCTAGAATACTCTTTACCCTTTCCTTTTTCATCTGTCCCAGAATACTCTTTACACTTTCATTTTTGGATATGACCCACTATTATTTTAATTCTTCTACCTTTTAAGCATTGGCCCACACTATCTCTCCTCCAAATCAAATAATACCACTCCTACTACCCACCAACTCTAACCATGGCCCACACACTCTCTCCTTAAAATAAAATAATACTACTTTTACTAACTACTAACTCCTATCACATCTACTTTTTAATAAAATAACAATTGATAACCAAACAACAACTTATCATCTAAAACTACGTGCATTGATAAGTGTCAAGAGTATTCTGGGACGAAAGAAGTAATATACCCTTTTCGAAGTTGCCGAGGCCCGGGCACCAGGGTCCATGGGATGCCTCCTTTGAAAGTATTCCCATGGCTTGGAACAGATATATGGATACTTTAAATTCCCATTTCGGGGAAATGTTTGGTTGCATGAGAAAAGTATTAATAGGGTTTTTAGAGGCTTTCTAAGGGAACACAAATGGTCCCAAGCACACGGGATACAATGTTAGTCATTCCGGAGCCCCTAAGAATTTTCTGGAGGAAATTATGACCGGGCTCGGAGGAGTCCGAAAGTGCCATCAAAACAACCAAAATTGAAGGTTATAATACAAGTTTTTCGAAGTTCCCGCGGCCCGGGTACTAGAGTCCATGGGATGCCTCCTAGGGAAATTGGAGGTCATTCGAATGGACTTCCATGGCTTGGAACGGATATATAAATGCTTTTACTGCCATTTTGGGGTAATATTAGGTTGCACGAGAGAAGTATAGATAGGGTTTTTTGAGGCTTTCTAATGCAACGCAAATGGTCCCAAGCACCCGGGATACGTTACAAGTCATTCCGGCTCCTTTAAGAATGTTTCAGGAGAAAATTATGATCGGGGTAAGAGGAGTCTGAAAATGCCCCAAAACAGCCAAAATCGAAGGTTATAATACACGTTTCACGAAGTTCCCGAAGCGTGGGCACCAGAGGCCATAAGATGCCTCTTTGGTACATGGGTGGTCATTCGAAAGGACTTCCATGGCTTGGAACAGATATATAAATGCTTTTACTGCTATTTTGGGGTAATATTAGGTTGCAGGAGAAATGTATAAATGGGGTTTTTAGAGGCTTTCTAAGGGAAGCAAATGGTCCCAAGCACCCGGGATACATTACAAGTCATTCCGGCTCCCTTAAGAATGTCTCGGAATAAAATTATGATCGGGATCGGAGGAGTCCGAAATTGCCCCCAAAACAGCCAAAATTGAAGGTATAATACACGCTTTTCGAAATTGTCAAGGCCCGCGCACCAGAGTCCAGGGGATGTCTCCTAGAGACATGGGAGGTCATTCGAAAGGACTCCAATGGGTTGGAACGGATATATAAATGCTTTTACCGCCATTCCGGGGTAAATTTAGTTTGCACGAGACAGGTATAAACAGGGTTTTTAGAGGCTTTCTAACACAATGCAAATGGTCTCAAGCACTCGGGATACGTTAAAAGTCATCCCGCGGCCCTAGGAAGGTTTCGAAAGCAAATTATGATCGGGTCCGAAAGAATCCGAAAATGCCACCAAAACAGCCAAACTTTAAAGTTATAATATACACTTTTCGAAGTTGCCGAGTACCGGGCACCAGAGTCCATGGGATGCCTCCTAGGGACAAGGGAGGTCCTTTGAAAGTACTCCCATGGATTGGAACGGATATATGAATGCATTTAATTCCCATTTCGGGGAAATTTTTGGTTGCATTAGAAAGGTATTAATGGGGTTTTAAGAGGCTTTCTAAGGGAACACAAATGGTCCCAAGCTCACGGCAGACAATGTTTGTCATTTCGGAGCCCCTAAGAAGATTTCTGGAGGAAATTATGATTGGGATTGGAGGAGTCCAAAAATGCCCTCAAAACAACCAAAATTGATGGTTATGCTACACGTTTTTCGAAGTTCTCGCGGCCCGGGCATTTGAGTCCATGGGATGTCTCCTAGGAAAATTGGAGGTCATTTGAAAGGACTTCCATGGCTTGGAACGGATATATAAATGCTTTTACTGCCATTTTGGGGTAATATTAGGTTGCACGAGAAAAGTATAGATGGGGTTTTTAGAGGCTTTCTAATGCAACGCTAATGGTCCCAAGCAACCGGGATACATTACAAGTCCTTCCGGCTCCTTTAAGAATGTTTTGTGAGAAAATTATGATCGGGATAAGAGGAGTCTGAAAATGCCCCAAAACAGCCAAAATCGAAGGTTATAATACACGTTTCTCGAAGTTCCCGAAGCGTTTGCCCCAGACGCCATGAGATGCCTCCTAGGGACATAGTAGGTCATTCGAAAGGACTCTCATGGCTTGGAACAGATATATAAATGCTTTTACCGCCATTTTGGGTTAATATTAGGTTGCACGAGAAAAGTATAAATGGGGTTTTTAGAGGCTTTCTAAGGCAACGCAAATGGTGCCAACCACCCGGGATACATTACAAGTCATTTCGACTCCCTTAAGAATGTCTCGGAATAAAATTATGATCGGGATCGGAGGAGTCAGAAAATGCCCCCAGAACAGCCAAAATTGAAGGTATATAATACACGCTTTTCGAAGTTGTCGGGGCCCGGGCACCAGAGTCCATGGGATGTCTCCTAGAGACATGCGGGAGGTCATTCGAAAGGACTCCCATGGCTTGGAACGGATATGTAAATGCTTTTACTGCCATTCCGGGGTAAATTTAGTTTGCACGAGAAAGGTATAAACAAGGTTTTTAGAGACTTTCTAACACAATGCAAATGGTCTCAAGCACTCGGGATACGTTACAAGTCATTCCGGCGGCCCTAGGAAGGTTTCGAGAGCAAATTATGATCGGGTACGAAAGAGTCCGAAAATTCCCCCAAAATAGCCAAAATTTAAAGCATATGCACTTTTCGAAGTTGCCGGGGAACTAGATTCCACGGGATGCCTCCTAGGGACATATATGGGAGATCCTTTGAAAGTATTTCCATTGCTTGGAACGGATTTATGAATGCTTTTAATTCCCATTTCGGGGAAATGATAGGTTGCACGAGAAAAGTATAGATGGGGTTTTTAAAGGCTTTCTAATGCAACGCTAATGGTCCCTAGCAACCGGGATACATTACAAGTCCATCCGGCTCCTTTAAGAATGTTTTGTGAGAAAATTATGATCGGGATAAGAGGAGTCCGAAAATGCCCCAAAACAGCCAAAATCGAAGGTTATAATACACGTTTCTCGAAGTTCCCGAAGCGTTTGCCCCAGACGCCATGAGATGCCTCCTAGGGACATAGGAGGTCATTCGAAAGGACTCTCATGGCTTGGAACAGATATATAAATGCTTTTACCACCATTTTGGGTTAATATTAGGTTGCACGAGAAAAGTATAAATGGGGTTTTTAGAGGCTTTCTAAGGCAACGCAAATGGTGCCAACCACCCGGGATACATTACAAGTCATTTCGACTCCCTTAAGAATGTCTCGGAATAAAATTATGATCGGGATCGGGAGGAGTCAGAAAATGCCCCCAGAACAGCCAAAATTTAAGGTAATACACGCTTTTCGAAGTTGTCGGGGCCCGGGCACCAGAGTCCATGGGATGTCTCCTAGAGACATGCGAGAGGTCATTCGAAAGGACTCCCATGGCTTGGAACGGATATGTAAATGCTTTTACTGCCATTCCGGGGTAAATTTAGTTTGCACGAGAAAGGTATAAACAGGGTTTTTAGAGACTTTCTAACACAATGCAAATGGTCTCAAGCACTCGGGATACGTTACAAGTCATTCCGGCGGCCCTAGGAAGGTTTCGAGAGCAAATTATGATCGGGTACGAAAGAGTCCGAAAATTCCCCCAAAATAGCCAAAATTTAAAGCTATAATATACACTTTTCGAAGTTGCCGGGGAACTAGATTCCACGGGATGCCTCCTAGGGACATATATGGGAGATCCTTTGAAAGTATTTCCATTGCTTGGATCGGATATATGAATGCTTTTAATTCCCATTTCGGGGAAATGTTTGGTTGCTTGAGAAAAGTATTAATGGGGTTTTTAGAGGCTTTCTAAAGGAACATAAATGGTCCCAAGCACACGGGATACAATGTTAGTCATTCAGGAGCCCCTAAGAAGATTTATGGAGGAAATTATGACCAGCCTTAGAGGAGTCCGAAAATGCCATCAAAACAGCCAAAATTGAAGGTTATAATACACGTTTTTCGAAGTTCCCGCGGCCCAGGCACTAGAGTCCATGGGATGCCTCCTAGGGAAATTTGAGGTAATTCGAAAGGTCTTCCATGGCTTGGAACGGATATATAAATGCTTTTACTGCCATTTTTGGGTAATACTAGGTTGCACGAGAAAAGTATAGATGAGGTTTTTAGAGGCTTTCTAAGGCAACGCAAATGGTCCCAAGCACCCGGGATACATTACAAGTCATTCCGGCTCCCTTAAGAATGTCTCAGAATAAAATTATGATTGGGATCGCAGGAGTCCGAAAATGCCCCCAAAACAACCAAAATTGAAGGTTATAATACACGCTTTTCGAAGTTGTCGGAGCCCGGGCACCAGAGTCCATGGGATGTCTCCTAGAGACATGGGAGGTTATTTGAAAGGACTCCCATGGTTTGGAAAGGATATATAAATGCTTTTACTGCCATTCCGAGGTAATTTTAGGTTGCACGAGAAAAATATAAACAGGGTTTTAGAGGCTTTCTAAGGCAATGCAAATGCTTTCAAGCACTCGGGATACGTTAAAAGTCATTCCGGCGGCCCTAGGAAGGTTTCGAGAACAAATTATGACCGGGTCCGAATGAGTCTGAAAATGCCCCAAACCAGCCAAAATTTAAAGTTATAATATACACTTTTCGAAGTTCCTGAGGCCCGGGCACCAGAGTCCATGGGTTGCCTCCTATTGACATGGGAGGTCCTTTGAAAGTACTCCTATGGCTTGGAACGGATATATGAATGCTTTTAATTCCCATTTCGGGGAAATTTTTGGTTGCATGAGAAAAGTATTAATGTGGTTTTTATAGGCTTTCTAAGAGAACACAAATGGTCCCAAGCACACGAGAAACAATGTAAGTCATTCCGAAGCCCCTAAGAAGATTTCTGGAGGAACTTATGACGGGGCTCGGAGGAGTCCGAAAATGCTAATAAAATAGCCAAAGTTGAAGGTTATAATACACGTTTTTCGAAGTTCCCGCGGCCGGGGCACCAGAGTCCATAGGATACCTCCTAGGGAAATTAGAGGTCATCCGAAAGGACTTCCATGGCTTGGAACGGATATATAAATGCTTTTACTGCTATTTTGGGGTAATATTAGTGTAACAGACTTGTTTTTTTTAAAGAATTAATTAAATACTAATTATAATTATTAAGTTAATTATGTTTGTAATATTCTTATTTTATTTGGGTTGGAGTATGATTTTTATTTGTCATGTTTCTAATATATTTTTGTATGTGATTTTATGAAATTATTATTAAATATATTTTGGGTTTTTAGTCATTTAAAATGTGTTGAGCATTATTTGCCAAAAGAGTAATACCAAAACCAAGACCCTTTGTCGTTTTATTCATAAAAACCAAACCCATCTACAACTTTCTCGTGGCTTCTCCCGTGAAAAACCCAAACTCCAAAAAAATCAGAACCCCTTTTCTCTTTCCTCCCTGTGAACCCCTCCGTTTCTCTCTCGCTCACCTGCGTCGCGCCTCGTCGGCGTTTTCCGAGCTTACCGGAGATTATGCGTCGTTCTCTCCTCCTCTGTTTCGTTGCTGCTACTGTTATTCTTGGTGTTAGTGCTGTGTGCATCGCTACCTCGCAGGTGTTCTTCGCGCGCCACTGCTCGTCGCTGCTTCGCTTCTTCCCCTCTTCGTTCGTTGGTGCTGCTGGTGGTGTTGCGGTCACCACCACCGTCTCCTCCCATGCCCTTTTCCTCTCTCCCCTGTTCTTGTGTCGCTGCTGCTCGTGTTGCAATGTTTCTCCTGGTATTGGGATGGTATTGATCTTCTCCGCCTCGTTTTACTTATGATGTTGTCAAGGTACTAAACCAAGTTGCCTATATTCTTGCTTTTCCATCAAGTTGGGTTAATTATAAACTGGAAATGCTATTGTGATGTTTATGTTGTTGATTGAGTTTCATATTTATATATGTTGCAAATAATCAGTTTCTATTCTAGATTCTAATTAGTTTTGTGGTTGCTGTTGTTGAGATAATTTGGATGTCAATTGTTGAGTAAAGGATGATAATGGTAGATGAATTAAGTTAATGCTAAAGTTAGTTTAACAAGTTTGATTATATGATTTGGTTGGGTACATGATGGAATTTCAATTAGAATGAATGAAATTGGGTTGACCTCTTTGTATGGAGTTCAGTGAGTAACATATTTACATATAAGGATTTAACCAATAAAGTAATTAGTCGGACTAAGGCAACTCACTTTCTGCATGGAGTGAGAACGTAAGAAGTTAGCAAGAAGTAATGTAAACTTCTTTTGTTCTAATACTGATAGAAAGTTAACACTTTTTAAGTAATATACATATTGTCAAATTATAGTAGTAATTGAAGTTCACTGTCGAGCTATAAGTTAAGAGGATAGCAATTAAGAAGTTGTGATGATTATGTTAATTAGACGAGTACTATTTAAATAGACTCTAAGACTCAAGTAATCATGTTAGTCTATTTAATTCAAGGGAATGGGATATGTAAGTGTTGATAATAATACTAAGAACATTAGAAATAGTTGCATATGAAGTCGGAGAGTGAAGATGTGTTTAATAATGTATTTTAGTTCGATAACTATAAATGGAATAATATAATAAAGTTGGACTATTTGACTAGTGTTCACTAAAGTAAAGTTGTGAATTACTTTAAAGAAGTCCCACTTAGATAATGGAATGGTTTTCGAATTAGTAATGAGATAGACTCGCTCTATATGAGTATTGGCATGGTCCGTAGTTGAGTTGTTGTTGAATATGTTATTTGGAACTCGACTAATGGTGTAGTGTGAGTCATAAATTATTGTTTTCATTAATCAGGTTGATTAATGAACCTGGAGTGTGGTGTGTAAGTTAACTCTCCTTATTTAATTCTAAGAGAGAGACCTATATATTGTGAGTGTCGTAGG
The DNA here is from genome assembly GCA_947646795.1 of Beta lomatogona. Taxonomy (NCBI): domain Eukaryota; kingdom Viridiplantae; phylum Streptophyta; class Magnoliopsida; order Caryophyllales; family Amaranthaceae; genus Beta; species Beta lomatogona. The sequence goes on along the minus strand of CANSNZ010000573.1, from coordinate 351,188 downwards.
GGCTTGACAACTCTTATTATTGTTGAGATGAATATAGATTGATAATTATGAAGTGCAAAAGAGTGTAAACTATTTATATACTTCCTCCGTTCTGTTTTAAATAAAACGTTTGCTTTTTCACGCAACCCAACGTGCTTCTTTAATCATTAATATCTTTAGTTGTGCACACGTAAAAAATATTAAAAAGTTATAATTTGATAGTATGCATCGAGACAAATCTAACAAGATCCCACTTGACTATGTTTTTCTTTATATAATGGCGATAAATTGGAGTCAAAATTGATCAATGGATAGTGTCATTTCACCCAATGTTTCATTTAAAACAAAACGGAGGAAGTACAAAAGTATGCATCATGCGTAATTAGTTTAATACCTCTTGTTAGTTAAATCTAACTGCGAGACCTTTTGCCATTATTGGTTATATTTACATAGTATGATTGTTTATAAGTTGTGGTTCACAAGTTTTATGATTGGTATTGAATTGAATGTAAAAACATATTTGTAATAGCCTTGAAATACCTATAAGCATACTATGTTAAGCGATTATGGTTCTCTAAGGAGAAGTCTACTGGATTGGCTTGTTGTACAAAAGTTATTTAGAATTATTATAACTATGGATGAGTTCCAAAAATGATCTAATTGTGCTATGAATGATAATCGAAAAAAATCTAAAGGGGAAAGTAGCCTCGTCTGAGTCGATGGATGAGGTGACATGAACAGTACCCCATGGACTGTGAACCTTGGGGTCCCCCACAGGAAAACATGCCCATTGCTCTGTGGGGTGATAATATCGGGCGATATATCAGGTAATGTGAAACCTGTGGATGGCTGATGAAATCAGCTAGAAAATGTACTCCGGACTAGTAGCGGTTATTAGCCAAAAGTAAAGTGAATGGTTGGGTGACGACCCCCACTGTCGGAGTGTAAGCTTTCTCCTCCGCCGAGTTCTCTTTCCCCCTGGTTAAAAAGAAAGTTATCTCAAAGTATGAAAGTTATTTCGATATTGGATTCCCGATAAGGAATCATATCAGGTAATGTAATGAATGTTTATTCAGTACTTGAATATGAATGATAATATTGGATTCCTGATAAGGAATCATATCTTTATACTAGATTCCCGATAAGGAATCGTATCATGGTAAGTTGTTATGATATTGGATTTCTGACAAGGAATCATATTTTGATATTGGATCCCCGATAAGGAATCGTGTCATGGAATGTTGTCATGTTATTTAATTCCTGATAAGGAATTGTTTGTAAAGGTATAAGAAAATGATTAATATAGCATTTGAGAATAGAAGTTGGATTTCTGATAAGAAATCGATTAAAGGAAATAAGTGATATAATCTATATCAGAATTGGTTAACTTGGATTCCTCATAAGAAATCGTGATATGTTTCAAAGGCTAATTAAATAAATATATATGAAATATATCTTTGTTGTGATTGCTTGGGAGTCACCTCGTTGCATTTGTTGTTATGTGAATGATGGTTTACTATAAAAGAAATAATTGGATAAGGACATAATACGTATGTGGTCAACAAGAGTTGGTGTGATGCATGTTATGACAGTGTGACGGTTGTGATTATGTAGACAGTTAAGTCGTTTTCAAGTAAAATCCACCAAAGCATGTGTTAATCACTTTACGGGTTTAGTACTCAGCTTTGCTGATGTGTGTATGTTGTTTTGTCATTTATGTGGCCTGTCACTTGTTGGGTGGCAGTATCCTAAATGTTTCAGGTTGAAGCCGTAAGTTAATCTTTTGAAAGTTGAAGCTGATACGAGTTGGTGTAGCATTGTATTTGTTTTCAAGGTGAGGACGCTCCACTTTGTAATAGTTAATAGTTTAAAAACTATAATCAATTTCTATATTTAAGAGTCGTTAGTGCTCTTGATTCTCTCTTGGGGTTGCTCCGCGAAAGCGTCGAGACTGTTGAGTTTAGTTGGGATTATTCTATTTATTGAAATTTAGGGTTTTCATATTTCCAAATGAAACTCTGCCGGATTTTCTATAGGAATTTATTGGAATAGAATCTGAAAATTAGGGTCGTGTTGTAATAGTTAGTTTAAATTGAACAGAATTGGGAATCGAGTTCCACACTATCTGATGTAGTTCGGTGAGTGTGATGGTAATATTTCGGGTTAACTCGACCAGAGTCTCTTCTGCTGTGCTTAATTATCCGTAAGCTGGTCGAGAGATTTCGGGCTGTTACAATTAGGTTGCACGAGAAAAGTATAGATGGGGTTTTTAGAGGCTTTCTAAGGCAACGCAAATGGTCCCAAGCACCCGGGATACATTACAAGTCATTCCGGCTCCTTTAAGAATGTTTTGGGAGAAAAGTATGATCGGGATAAGAGGAGTCCGAAATGCCCCAAAACAGCCAAAATCAATGTTATAATACACGTTTCTCAAAATTCCCGGGCGTGGGCACCGAGGCCTTGAGATGCCTCCTAGGGACATGGTAGGTCATTCCAAAGGACTCATATGCCTTAGAACAGATATATGAATGCTTTCACTACCATTTCAGGGTAATTTTAGGCTGCACGTGAAAAGTATAATGGGGATTTTAGGGGCTTTTAAAGGCAACGCAAATGCTCCCAAGCATCCGGGATATGTTACAAGTCATTCTGAGTCCCCTGAGAAGATTTTTGGAAAAATTATGACCGGGATCGGAGGAGTTTGAAAGTGCCCTAAAACAGCCAAAATTGAAGGTTATAATACACGCTTTTTGATGTTGCTGGGGGCCGGGCACCAGAACCCATGGAATGCTTCCTAGGGACGTTGGAGGTCATTTGAAAGTACTCCCATGGCTTGGAAGGATATATGAATGCTTTTAATGCCCATTTCGGTGTAATTTTAGATTGCACGAGAAAAGTATTAATGGGGTTTTTAGAGGCTTTTTAACGCAACATAAATGGTCCCAAGCATCGGGGATACATTACAAGTCATTCTGGCTCCCTTAAAAATGTTTCGGGAGAAAATTATGACCGGGATCGGAGGAGTCCGAAAATGTCCCCAAAAGTTTCAGCTACTACCCTATTAGTTTTAAGCTAATTTATCACTTTTAACTCATTTTCAACTAGTCTTGTCAAATAGGCCTTTAATATGCATCACTCAACATTAGTAATTTGCGTCATTGATTGAAACAAAGTTCTTATTTTAAAAAAAAATAAAAAAATAAAAAATAATTGATATCAACCCATAACATTGAATGACAGAGGTAATGACACATGGATTTTTTTTTTCCCTCCATATTAATGAGGGATGATAAATATCTAACAAGTAGATGTGTAGATACAAATTTTCGTGTAATAAATATTGTATGTGTATATAACAAATATAGTTTGTGCATGTAAAAATATTATTTGGGTTGTTTTCCCCTTATTTGATATACGAAACACAAACAATATTTTTACATACATAAACAATATTTATTATATACACAAACAATATTTGTTACACGAAAACTTGTGTTAGATAATTATCAAATTAACCTCCCATGTTAATATGGATTTTTTACTTTTTGTGAAGTCATGGATGACGTGTAAATGTATTGAGACCGCAAAATAATGGATCACATTCACGTCGACGTGCACATTATATATGGAGTATTCACTGTTCAGTACTCACCACAAAACTTTCCTTGTTGATTAACTCTGATCAGCGCGAACATAGATTTGCAACCAAAATGGGTGAAAACAAAGAAACGCAAGTTTTGAAGGTAGCATTCTACCCTTGGTTTGCACTTGGCCACCATACTTCTTTCCTTCGCTTAGCCAACAAACTTGCTGAAAGAGGTCACGAAGTCTCATATTTTCTGCCGAAGAAAACACAACTTAAATTATCTTCTCAAAACCACTTCCCAGAACACCTCACCTTCATCCCCATCACTGTCCCACCCGTGGACGGCCTCCCTCCTGGGGCTGAGACGACCAACGATGTATCCGTGTCGGGTGCGAGCCTTATCATGGCTGCCATGGACATGACTCGTGATACTATTGATGCCCATCTGGCCCTTCTCAAGCCCGACGTTGTCTTCTATGATTCCGCTTATTGGATGCCTCAACTAGCCCGGAAACATGGGATCAAATCAGTGCACTACATCACTGGATTAATAGCAAGATATAATCCTGCTATCGCACAACAGAACCAGAACCAGAACCAGAACCAGAACCAGAACCAGAACCAGAAGGCACATGCACCCGGCCTCTCGTCCCCAATTTTTCGGATGCGTGCCCATGAGATGAAGGTTATGAAGAATATACATGATAAGCCATTCGCACCCGGAGGTTTGACGTTGCCGGAGATGCTCAGGATATCGTTCCGAGAATGTGATGCTATCGGAGCCAAGACTTGTAAAGAAATGGAAGGAATTTACTGTGAGTTTGCTGAGAAGACGTTAGATAAGCCTGTGCTTCTAGCAGGGCCTGTTGTCCCAAAACTACCATCTTCTAAACTTGACGACTATTTTGATGCCTGGCTAAATACTTTTGCTTCTGGTACTGTCATATTCTGTGCTCTTGGAAGCGAATGTATTCTTGAACAAAACCAATTTCAAGATATTCTTCTTGGTCTCGAGCTCACAGGTCAGTTCTTTTTGTACATGTCTACTTCATCTCTTTACTATAAAAATTATAACTGAAATTGAGATCTTGTTTAATAAATTCGGCACCATTCTTTTTTTTTTTTTTTTACTATAGAACAATATAACTTTTTTTTACAATAGGAACAATATAACTGAATATAGTTAGTGAATCTAGAACAAGTTTGGGCACATTGTTTTGCCGTATGATGATTGATGAGCCATTGAAAGTTGAAACTTGTTGTCCATTCACTTCGTGGATTGTGCACCAAGAGAATTGGCCATGTCCATGTCCATGTCCATCTACGTCTACTAGTCTTTGTGCCCTATAAGAAAGCTTTGAATTGTAAACATCAAACTTTATCAATTTATACATATATATGAGAACCACCCTTATGGTGAGAAACGTGAGAATCCCTCATTTTTCCTTATTTTACGAAGATCTTGTTCATTTCACAACGTTTTTGCTCATTTTTTATGTTTTGCTTATTTTATGGTTTTGCTCATTTAATATTTTTATGCTCATTTCATAACCTTTTTTGCTCATTTTACGTTTTGCATATTTTACATTTTTGTTCATTTAACCTTTTTATGATGATTTTAGGTTTTTCTCATTTTACATTTGTGCTCATTTCACGTTTTTGTTCATTTAATGTTTTCTACTCATTTTATGATTTTGCTCATTTTTTTTTCTTATTTTATGAACTTTTTGCTTATTTTTAGTGGTTCTCATGGTTCTTACCATAAGAGGGTTCTCACTAGAACATATATATATATATATGTGTATATATATATACACATATATATATATATATATATATATATATATATATATATATATATATATATATATATATATAACAATAGTATAAATACTTATATTTGGAGAAACTACTGGTTGTGGTAACTGATAGCTATTGTAATAGCTGGTAACAGTTTGAATAAGTATTAGTTGCCAACTAGTAGCGGTTGGTGATTAACGTTTAAAATGGTTATTTAAATCATAAGTATTTGTCAAAAGTAGTTAAATTCCAATAAAAGATAGGGTATTTTAGAAAAAACTATAATATAATTTCAACATTTTTTGCCAACTAGTCTTATATGATTAAAAGCTTATAATACAAGTAGTTATTATAATTTAATCATATTCCAACCTTATGCGTGAAAGCTGGATTTTTGATAGGGTATTTTAGAAAAAAATAATAATAATGTAGTATCTTAAGGAAACGCTAGTGCAAAAATCAAATACGTAAATATGCATAGCGTTTTCAAATCACTATCCAACCTCTCCCGCTTTACCCATTACTATAAATCTACAGCCACTATCTTGCCAAATACTTTTCTATTTTTTTTAGATAGGATTTTGATTTGTCCAATCTCTACAGGTTACCAAGAATGCTAATGTCAAACATCAAAACCAACGAAGACTTCACCCCCAACAAAAAAATCCTTCACTAGTACTATCCCATGGATACCAATATCATACCCAGTGACAGATCCAGGATTCAAATAGAGGGTACTGTGATTACTTAAATAAACTAGAGGTGATCATGGGCCGGGCCGAGCCAAAAAAAATTTGCCCATTGACCGGACCGGGCCCAAATCCGGGCCAAAAAATTGTGCCCAAAGCCCGTTATTTCAGGCCTGGCCGAGCGGGCTTTTTCGGGCCAAAACGGGCCGGGCCAAAAAATTAGACTAAAACGTCTTTTTTGGCTTGTCCAAAAAAAAACTGCCCAAGCCCGCCCAAAATCCGGGCCGGGCTGAAGTTGATCAGCTCTAAAATAAACCTTGGTCTCGATATTATTTAACGTCATAAATATTACAATCCAAAACATTGTTCAATATTTAATGTCATAAATCTCAAAATATGAAAATAAATAAGTAAAATTACACAAATTGTCGAAGATCGCGTTTGTTGTCCCTTTAATTTTTTAACCCATGTGTCATTTTCTATACCCAATAAACAAATAAACTAATTATTATCTAATAAATAGTTCCTTTGAAATCAAATTAATAATCAATAATAAATAGTCCATGTGAAATCAAATTAATAACCAAGAGAGTATTAGGGATTTGATGATTTAATTGGATTGTAATTCTATCCTTTTGCTTTTGTAGGTGACGATGAGCTAAGACATCATTAAACAAGATAAATTTATTTTCTTTCACTGACATCTCTTCGTCATAAAACAACTGAACTGAACTGAACTGGCTGAATTAAATTGAACTGAACTGAACTGAATTGAATTGAACGCAACCGAATCGGGTGAACGAACCAAGCGAAGTGAACCAAGCGAATCGTACTAAAATATAACTAATTAATAGTCATGATTATCATTTAGGAACCGAACGAACCGAGTTGAACCGAATCGAACCGAACCGAACCGATTGAACCGAATCGAACGAGTTGAACTAAAGCGAATCAATTGAACTGAACTGAAAATAAGCTGGGGAGAACAGACCCATAGAATTCTTCTTTCTCTCTCTTCTTTCATGGCTTTTTCTCTTCTTTCTCCCAGTCCCAGCCCCTAAAAGCAGTGAAAAGCCCCAATTCTTCTTTCTCTCTTTTCTTTCTCCCAGTTCCAGCGTTATCACTTTCTTAAGTCTTCTTGTTTGAGTTTTAATTTCACAAAAAAAATTCACTTCGGGGATACTGCTGTACCCCCAATGACCCCTCTGCATCCGCCAGTGATCATACCATACCACTACTTAAAGAGCATTTCCATACGAAAATCCAAAACGTAAGCAAAAATATTAAACAACTTTTTTTTTTACAGGAACTAATAACTATTTCGAAAATAGTATTACTTTTAAAAATTATAAGTAAAGGTAGTTCAATTTCCATTTCTTTCTTTGGTGAAAAGAAATTAATTAAATATCACAATATTTATTAAAATACTTAGAAATGAAAATAAAATTGATATTAAATAAAGAGAGAGTGTAGTGTGACTCTCCACTCAAAATGGCTTAACAAGTTCTTTTTCACTTGGATGACATCATAAGTCTTGAATGGCTTAGCAAGTCAAATACTTTATGGTTTAGCAAAACAATTAGTACCCCTTGGATGACCTAGCAATACATTTTGCATAACCAAACTATCAAAGGACCAACTCAACTAAAAGTTTAAACTGATGGTTGGAGTCCTATGAATAGCTTTATACTCTGTCACACCCTCTCACCCGAGAGCCCATTGGACTTGAAGTGTGGATGCAGCACGAACCTCCATCAAACCTGACGCTAAATATTCCACTTAGAAAGGAGGGGTAGATGAGATTTGAACCCGTAACCTTTATGTCACGCTGGCTCTGGTATCATGTCAAAAGACCAACTCAGTCAAAAGTTTAAGCTGATGGGTGGGGTCCCAAGAATAATTTTATACTCTATCACAAACTAACTTGCTAATTGACCGTTAAAATTAGCAAACTAAGCGAGCACATTGAACCCAAATTTGAAGGATATTATTAGAAGCGAAATTTGCTAAAACATACCTTTTATATATCACATTATGCGAGAAACAACCTTTTTAAAATTTTATGGCAACTTAATACCTTAAATGTAATTTTTTTTTTGTGAGAAACAACCTTGGTCTATTTCCCGATAATGAACAGCCAGATTCCGGCGTTGACTCGTGTTATCCTAAATCTCAGCCTTTTCCCTCCCTTTCCCCCTAATTGTTACCCATCACCACCACCATCCATCATCTTCAACCCACGCACCACCAGCGAAATCAACTGCTAGTCATTGCCCACCAACTACCACCACCGCTCCACCTAGAAAACACACCAAAATCCAGAAAATTATTGACACCACAACCACCATCCATTCAAACCTTAAAAAAAATCATCACCACATAAAGCACCACCACCATTTGAATCCCAAAACATACCACCACACTAACATCACTATTCAAACCCACTATTCTAACTACAACCACCATCAAAATCGAATTGCCACCACGGTCAAATTCGAACCAAAACCACCCAAAATGCACCACCACCGCCACCAAGTCAAATGAGCGTGAAAGGGAGAGGTGAAGAGAGAGAGAGAAAAAAAAGAGATAATGGGTTTGAGTTTCGATGTTGGTGGTGGTGCTATGATTGAAGGTCGTCATTGCTTTAGGGTTTGGTGAAGAGAGAGATAATGGTTGGTTGGATTTCGATGTTGGTGGTTGTGATGTGGTTGACGTTGGTGGGCTTGTGGGTTTGGTGAAGAGATCAGAAAGAGATTGTGTGTGGGTGGTTCGGATGGGTGGGGGGTGGTTTCGGGGTGGGGGAGGGGTGGGGGAAGGGTGGTTCGGTGGGTAGGGGTGGGGGAGGAGGGAAATGGCTTAATTAAGCAAAAGACAAGTCACGTACAAGTCACGTGCTTCACTTAAGTGAGACAACGTCGGAATTTAGTTGGTCAACGTTGGAAAATAGACCAAAGTTGTTCTCACAAAAAAAATTACATTTAAGGTCTTAAGTTGCCAGAATTTTTTTTAAAGGTTGTTTCTTGCAAAATGTGATATATAAAAGGTATGTTTTAGCAAATTTCTCTTATTAGAATTCGGAAATATAATGGGTTATATTTATGTCCTTGCAGGTATGCCATTTTTGGCGGCCCTGAAGCCTCCTAAGAATTGCAAAAGTTTAGAGTCGGCTCTACCAGAAGGATTCGGTGATAGAGTAAGTGGAAGAGGAATGATCCATGGAGGTTGGGTGCAGCAACAATTGATCTTACAACATCCATCAGTGGGATGTTTCATAACTCATTGTGGGGTAGGATCTCTATCAGAAGCTATGGTAAGCCAATGTCAAGTGGTGCTTATGCCTCAAGCAGTTGACCAATTCATGAACGCGAGGCATATGAGTTTAGAATTGAAGATCGGAGTCGAGGTCGAGTCGACAGAGACGGATGGTTTTTTCACTAGGGAGGCCGTCTGTAAGGCAGTCTCCCTTGTGATGGATGAACAAAGTGAAGTTGGGAAAGAAGTGAAGGCAAATCATGCTAAATGGAGAGATTTTATTTTAACGGAAGGTCTTGAGGACTCTTATATTAGTAGCTTCATTCAGAGTCTACAACAATTGCTTCGTATGAACTGATCAACATGTTCTACCATATTACTCAAGTTGTTCCATTTAGGTTGTGCAACCGTTACAATGCGTCTAAGGAACCCAATACTTAGCTATCATAGAAAAGGGAGGGGGGAAGACATACCCTCCCAATTTTAATTGCTACAATTTCCTTCTTTTCATCCATTTTCGTTTATAACTTATAACAAATGTAATAGTCGATACCTAAAGATATCAATTACTATACACCGTATTACAAAAGATACTCTTAAATATCAACCGTTGAGTTGAAAGGAGGAAGCCGTACGTTTTGATCTTTTAGGACGCTTGAATCAATATGTACCCATCATTGTAAGAGGGGGATCTATAAAAGACTCTTTTCGTTGCAATTTACTATTAAATATCCACCCTAAAGTTGAACGAACACACCCTCAAATTAAAATTGAAGCAGCAACATATGAAGATTTACAGGTTGAAATTAAACAACTAAACTTTTTTTATTAAAAAAAAAAAAAAGACAAACAAAGAAAAAGGGCATAAAATAAAGTTCAGTGCCCTAGCTGGCACATAGTGTCATACTCCCCCCGTTTCATTTTAATCTACACACTTTGACATTTTACACTATTCACAAATTTCACTTTGACCATCATTTGTGATTTATACGCAAATGAAAATATAGTCATGTGGGATCTTGTTAGATTCATCATAACATGTATTTTATTAATATGTATTTTTTATAATTTTTACAAATACAAAACTAAAGATATATGTCCTCAAAGTTTTACATTGGCATGCGTGAAAAGTGTCAGTGTGTAGATTAAAATGAAACGGAGGGAGTATGATCTTTGCACCCTTCGAACCAATCTATGACTCTCCCTTAAACAATAATCTATGCATTGAGGAACCAAAGGAGCTTCTGTTCTTCCATAAGAGTTCCAACAGAATGCGTGTTGAAGACGACCTCAACTTCTCGGCGACAGTGTTAATCGAATGTCCATTAGATCAACGTCAGAGCAAGGAACGTCATTGCTACAAGCAAGATGAATAGGTTGAGCTGAATAAGTCCCTACAATTTTGTTGTACTGGACATTTGATATTGCTACTGCCCCTGTTTCATTTTTCCAATGAACATTATTTTCACAGTAAAATTGGTCGATTATTACTGGGACCTTCACATCCCTCACTTGTACGTCAGAAAATGATATGTTCTTCACTGATCCAATACCACCCTGCATCAAACAATTTGATTTCATTTATTTCTGAGGTATAGTTAACTATGGGATCCACATTCTCTCCAATAACCCTAAGAACTATAGTAGGGTTCTGGAGTTAAAGATAAAAACACATAACTAAAATATTATAAAAGAAATAATTGGATAAGGATATAATATGTATGTGGTCAACAAGAGTTGGTGTGATGCATGTTATGACAGTGTGACAGTTGTGATTATGTAGACTTTTAAGTCATTTTCAAGTAAAATCCACTTTACGGGTTTAGTACTCAGCTTTGCTGATGTGTGTATGTTGTTTTGTCATTTCTGTGTCACTAGTAGAATAATTAACGTTATTCTTTGCGGTGATTGGTATTCTTTGGCTCTACCCATACGCAAAGAATATGTCACGTAAAAAGAAAAGATAAAATATAAAATAAACATATTGCGTTGCGGTTTCGCAGTAAAACCGCAAAGAATATGGTTTCAACGAGAAAAGTTGACTATAATGACCAAACATATTGCTGCGGTTTCCACACGTAACCGCAAAGAATATATTAAAATATTATTTTTTAATTATATTTTAATCTATTGCTGCATGGTTCTAGGAAAAACCGCAAAGAATAGAATTTCAAAATTAATAATAAAAGGCGCCCGCTAGGGTTCTTTGTTCTCCTTCAGCCGTTTTTTTTTTTTTTCACTCTCATTCTTCTCCCTCATTCATTTTCAGCGTCCTCCTTATTTTAATCTCTCTCACTCATTCGTTCATCTCATCTCTCAACACTCGCCGGGTGCATCTCTTCATCATCTTCATTTTCTTTTTCTTTTTTTTTTTAAATCTGGAAACCTCGCCGGAAGCATCTCTTCATCTTCTTCATTTTGTCTCTTTTTTTTAAAATCTGGAAACATCGCCGGAAGTTCTTCATCTCTCAACACTCACTCATTCGTTCTTCATCTTCATCATCACTAGTTCTTCATCATCACTCATTCATCATTTTCAGCAATCTGGAAACATCGCCGGAAGTTCTTCATCTCTCAACACTCACTCATTCGTTCTTCATCTTCATCATCACTCGTTCTTCATCATCACTCATTCATCGTTTTCAGCCGTTGGTCGTTCGTTGCTCCACCAGCAAACCGCAACCGGCGAACGGAACCAGCCTTGTCCTCGTCGTTCGACCGTCCATCTCCTTCGTTCATCGAAAGGAGTTCGTTCATCTCCTTTGTTAGTCGGCCTCCATTCGTCTTCGTCGGCGCTCAAACAACGGCTCGACTTTCACCAGATCTGAACCAACTCTTTGTATTTTTTTTTTTCTTCATTTTTTTTTTCAGTTTAGGTGTTTAGGATTTCTATTTTTTTGTTTTTAGTTTTTTTTTAATGAATTATTTTAGAGTTTATATTTTAGTTTAATTTTCATTCTAATTTTGTAATGAATATGATATTTTAGCTTTGGTATTGGTTACATTTTTCAGATTTGGTGTATTTCATGGTTTTATTTCTTATAATATCAAATGTAAATGCGGTAGTTATGGGCTTTATTAATTCATTTGATGTTTGAATGACTTCCAAAAAATTTGGTTGTGTGGTTTTCTTTGTGAAAATGTTGCTTAGGTAAAGTATGACATCAGAAATGTATGAATTTTTTTTTTTAAAATAAACAACCTACTGCTGCTGTTGTTTGGTAAAAACAACGAAGAATAGGTTACATATTGCCGCTTGTTTTTACCAAACAACAAAGAAGAATAGGTTGCTTTTTATTTTTTATTTTTATTATTAACACTACCTATTGCTGCAGTTTTGGGTAGAAACCGCAGCAATAGGTTGCCCTATTGCTGCGGTTTAAAACCGCAGCAATATGTAATTTACCTATTGCTGCGCCCTTTATTGCTGCGCGGCGAAAACCGCCGCAATAGGCCACTTAATGACCGCAGCAATAAGCATTTATTCTACTAGTGTGTCCTGTCACTTGGTGGGTGGCAGTATCCTAAATGTTTCAGGTTGAAGCCGTAAGTTAATCTTTTGAAAGTTGAAGCTGATACGAGTTGGTGTAGTATTGTATTTGTTTTCGAGGCGAGGACGCTCCACTTTGTAATAGTTAATAGTTTAATTTCTATAATCAATTTATGTATGTAAGAGTCGTTAGTGCTCTTGATTCTCTCTTGAGGTTGCTCCGCGAAAGCGTCGAGGCTGTTAAGTTTAGTTGGGATTATTCTATTTATTGAAATTGTAACAGGTTCATATTCTTTCCCGATTTAGGGTTTTCATATTTCCAAATGAAACTCTGCCGGATTTTCTATAGGAATTTTTTGGAACAGAGACTAAAAATTAGGGTCCTGTTGTAATAGTTAGCTTAAATTCAACAGAATTGGGAATCGAGTTCCACACTCTCTGATGTAGTTCGGTGAGTGTGATGGTAATATTTCGGGTTAACTCGACCAGAGTCTCTTCTACTGTGCTTAATTAACTGTAAGCTGGTCGAGAGATTCCGGGCTGTTACAATTAGGTTGCACGAAAAAGTATAGATGGGGTTTTTAGAGGCTTTCTAAGGCAACGCAAATGGTCCCAAGCCCCCGGGATACATTACAAGTCATCATTCCGGCTCCTTTAAGAATGTTTTGGGAGAAAATTATGATCGGGATAACAGGAGTCCGAATTGCCCCAAAACAGCCAAAATCAATGTTATAATACACGTTTCTCAAAATTCCCGAAGCGTGGGCACCAGAGGCCTTGAGATGCCTCCTAGGGACATGGGAGGTTATTCGAAAGGACTCCCATGGCTTGGAACAGATATATAAATGCTTCTACTGCCATTTTGGGGTAATATTAGGTTGCACGAGAAAAGTAAATGGGGTTTTTAGAGGCTTTCTAAGGCAACGCAAATGGTCCCAAGCACCCGGGATACATTACAAGTCATTCCGGCTCCCTTAAGAATGTCTCGGAATAAAATTATGATCGGGATCGGAGGAGTCCGAAAATGCCCCCAAAACAGCCAAAATTGAAGGTTATAATACACGCTTTTCGAAGTTGCCGAGTCCCGGGCACTAGAGTCCATGGGATGCCTCCTAGGGACATGGGAGGTCCTTTGAAAGTACTACTCCCTTGGCTTGGAACGGATATATGAATGCTTTTAATTCCCATTTTGGGGAAATTTTTGGTTGCATGAGAAAAATATTCATGGGGTTTTTAGAGGCTTTCTAAGGGAACACAAATGGTCCTAAGCACACGGAATACAATGTTTGTCATTCTGGATCCCCTAAGAAGATTTCTGGAGGAAATTATGACCGGGATCGGAGGAGTCCGAAAATGCCATCAAAACAGCCAAAATTGAAGGTTATAATACACGTTTTTCGAAGTTCCCGCGGCCCAGGCACCAGAGTCCATGGGATGCCTCCTAGGGAAATTGGAGGTCATTCGAAAGGACTTCCTTGGCTTGGAACGAATTTATAAATGCTTTTACTGCCATTTTGGGGTAATATTAGGTTGCACGAGAAAAGTATAGATGGGGTTTTTAGAGGATTTCTAAGGCAACGCAAATGGTCCCAAGCACCCGGGATACATTACAAGTCATTCCGGCTCCTTTAAGAATGTTTTGGGGGAAATAACGATCGGGATAAGAGGAGTCCAAAAATGCCCCAAAACAGCCAAAATCGAAGCTTATAATACACATTTATCGAAGTTCTCGAAGCGTGGGCACTAGAGGCCATGAGATGCCTCCTAGGGACATGGTAGGTCATTCCAAAGGACTCATATGCCATAGAACGGATATATCAATGATTTCACTACCATTTAAGGATAATTTTAGGTTGCACGTGAAAAGTATAATGGGGATTTTAGAGGCATTAATTTTAAAGGCAACGCAAATGCTCCCAAGCATCCGGGATATGTTACAAGTCATACTGACTCCCCTAAGAAGATTTTTGGAAAAATTATGACCGTGCTCGGAGGAGTTTGAAAATGCCCTAAAACAACCAAAATTGAAGGTTATAATACATGCTTTTCGATGTTGCTGGGGACCGGGCACCAGAGCCCATGGAATGCTTTTTAGGGACGTTGGAGGTCATTCGAAAGTACTCCCATGGCTTGGAAGGATATATGAATGCTTTTAATTCGCATTTCGGTGTAATTTTAGATTGCACGAGAAAAGTATTAATGGGGTTTTTAGAAGCTTTTTAAGGCAACATAAATGGTCCCAAGCATCGGGGATACATTACAAGTCATTCTGGCTCCCTTAAACAATTTTCGGGAGAAATTATGACCGGGATCGGAGGAGTCCGAAAATGGCCCCAAAAGTTTCAGCTACTACCCTATCAATTTTAGCTAATTTATCACTTTTAACTCATTTTCAACTAGTCTTGTCAAATAGGCCTTTAATATGCATCACTCAATATTAGTAATTTGCGTCATTGATTGAAACAAAGTTCTTATTTTAAAAAAAAATAGAATAGGTGAAGTGTGTGTTGAAAGAGTTGAATAAAGTGGGATTTTCTGATTTACAAGCTGCTGAGAAGTTAGCTCATCAAAACATGCTTGAAGCACAAAAACAAATGCACTTGAATCCTGGACAGGTGGATCTAGCAAAAGCTTAATTGTTAGCAATGCAAGAATATAAACACAAGCATAAGCTATACACTGGGTTTTTGAGTCAGAAAGCAAAGCTTGATTGGCTGAGTGATGGAGATGAAAACACAAGGGTGTTCCACCAGAGCATCAAATCCAGGAGATTATAGAATCAAATATATAGTATAAATGATGAAAATGGTGAATGGCATGATAATGCAGCAGCTGTATCTGAAGCTTTTCTAGCATACTATAAAAAGTTGTTAGGAAGCAATGTGATGAATAGGACAAAAGTCATGCAACAATTAGTACAAACTGGACCTGTTTTGACAACTGAGCATAAAGAAATTTTAAGCGCACCATATACTGCAGATGAAGTCCAAAAAGCATTATTTTCAATACCAGGCACCAAAGCCCTATGACCAGATGGGTTTGGTGCATTCTTTTACAGATATAGTTGGGACATCATTGGTCCAGACATTATTGCTGCAGTTCTTGAAACTTTGAATAATGGGAGAATTTTGAAAGAACTCAATAATACTACAATCACTCTGATTCCGAAAACTCGATGTCCTAAAAATGTCACAGAATTTCGACCTATTTCTTGCTGTAATACTCTGTATAAGTGTGTTACAAAGGTCATCTGTGCTAGGTTGAGGCTTGTTCTACCAGATTTCATTATAGAGAATCAAGGGGGTTTTGTTCATGGACGTTTCATTGTCCATAACATAATGGTGATACAGGATATGGTAAAACATTATGGGAGAAGACAAGTACAGCCTAGTCGTATGGTGAAAATTGATATACAGAAGGCATATGACACTGTTAATTGGGAGTTCTTACAGGAAATGATGACTCATTTAGGCTTTCCTCAAGGATTCATGGACATGGTGATGCAATGTGTTACAACTTCCATGCTTTCATTGTTGATAAATGGTTCTATGGAAGGGTACTTCAAGTCAGCAAGGGGATTGAGGCATAGCAAGGAGATCCCATCTCCCCCCTTCTTTTTGTCATATGTATGGAATATCTTTTAAGAATTCTATACAAGATGAGTGAGTTAGATCAGTTTCATTTTCATCCCAGATGCAAGGAAATGAAACTAACAAACATGTGTTTTGCAGATGACCTTATATTATGCTGCAAGGGCGAGTTTTCCTCAATATATCTAATGATGCAAGCTTTTAAACTCTTCTCTGATTCATCTGGGCTACATGCTAATGTTCAAAAATCTGCCATATATACTTGTGGTATGGCTGAGGATGAAGTACAAAGGATACTCTCTGCATCAGGTTTTATAAAAAGCAAGTTACCTTTTAAATACCTGGGAGTACCTATATGTGCTAAAAAAAATCTCAAAAGCACTATGCGACATAATCATTGAGAAAATGACAGCTAGAATAAGACTCTAGAGTTCCAGAAATTTGTCTTATGCAGCAAGAACTCAGCTCATTAACACAGTACTGGTGAGTTTACACAGATACTAGGCACAAGTGTTCATTTTGCCAAAAAGTGTATTAAAGGAAGTCACTCAGGTATGTAGAGCATTTCTTTGGAGTGGACAACAATATACTCAGAAATCAGGAGCTGTTGCTTGGGATGAGTTATGTTGGAATAAAGCTTGTGGAGGATTGGGGTTTAGGGAGGTTGTCAGCTGGAATGTGGCTTGCCTTGGGAAGTATGTTTGGGCCATTGCCTCGAAACAGGATAATGTATGGATAAGGTGGATACATTCTGTGTATATTAACGGAAGTAATTGGTGGAATTACACTCCAAATACAGGAGCAAGTTGGTATTGGAAGAGAATCTGTGATGTGAAAGAGAAATTGAAGGCTTATTTTACTGAACTTGATTTGAGTAACTTATCTAGATACTCAATTCAAGATGTGTATGATAATATCAGAGGTATAAAGGATAAAGTACATTGGGATAAGATTGTTTGGAGCAGAATAAATACTCCTAAACACAGTTTCATAGCATGGGTTGCTGTACAAGGCAGGTTACAAACTGCAGATAGACTTGCGAGAATTGGAATTAGTTCCTCGGACCAATGCTTGATGTGTGGAGTGCATGTGGAAACTCATATGCACTTATTTTTTGAATGTGCGTTTAGTCGTGCCTGTATGAATGCAGTGAAAGAGTGGCTTGATATACATACAGCAAGTATAAGGCAACAACAGATCATTAGGTGGATCAGGAATAGCAAGAGATCCAAGTTCCAGAAGCAGATTTGTAGTGCAGGGATTGTAGCTGTTTTATATTATGTTTGGCAGGGGAGAAATAGAAGCTTATGGTCACATTGCATGCCTAGCATTAGTAGTAGTATTAAACAGATTAAAATGAGTGTGAAAATGAGAGCAAGTCTTGTACTTCCCAAGTCTATAAGCAGAAGAGATTATGTTTGGTTTAATAACTTGTAAGGATGTAATTGGATTGGTTCATGGTTTGCCTCCCTTGTCCTTGAAGGGTCCAACCTAGTTGGTTCGTTCTAGGCTTGGGTTGGTTTTAGGTTGTAACTTGATTATGCAATGAAAATCTTATTACTTAGCAAAAAAAAAAAAAAAAAAAAAAAAAAAATGGAATAAAAAATAATTGATATCAACCCATAACATTGAATGACAGAGGTAATGAGTAATGACACATAGATTTTTTTTACCTCTATATTAATGAGGGATGATAAATATCTAACAGGTAGATGTGTAGATACAAATTTTCGTGTATTAAATATTGTTTGTGTATATAACAAATATGATTTGTGCATGTAAAAATATTATTTGGGTTGTTTTCCCCTTATTTGATATACGAAACACAAACAATATTTTTACATACATAAACAATATTTATTATATACACAAACAATATTTGTTACACGAAAATTTGTGTTAGATATTTATCAAACCTCCCATGTTAATATGGATTTTTTACTTTTTGTGAAGTGATGGATGACGTGTAAATGTATTGAGACCGCAAAATAATGGATCACGTTCACGTCGACGTGCACATTATTTATGGAGTATTCACTATTCAGTATTCACCACAAAACATTCCTTGTTGAGTAACTCTGATCAGCGCAATTGCGCAAACATAGATTTGCAACCAAAATGGGTGAAAACAAAGAAACGCAAGTTTTGAAGGTAGCATTCTACCCTTGGTTTGCACTTGGCCACATTACTTCTTTCCTTCGCTTAGCCAACAAACTTGCTGAAAGAGGTCACGAAGTCTCATATTTTCTGCCGAAGAAAACACAACTTAAATTATCTTCTCAAAACCACTTCCCAGAACACCTCACCTTCATCCCCATCACTGTCCCACCCGTGGACGGCCTCCCTCCTGGGGCTGAGACGACCAACGATGTATCCGTGTCGGGTGCGAGCCTTATCATGGCTGCCATGGACATGACTCGTGATACTATTGATGCCCATCTGGCCCTTCTCAAGCCCGACGTTGTCTTCTATGATTTCGCTTATTGGATGCCTCAACTAGCCCGGAAACATGGGATCAAATCAGTGCACTACATCACTGGATTAATAGCAAGATATAATCCTGCTATCGCAGAACAGAACCAGAACCAGAACCAGAACCAGAACCAGAAGGCACATGCACCCGGCCTCTCGTCCCTAATTTTTCGGATGCGTGCCCATGAGATGAAGGTTATTGAGAATATCTATGAAAAGCCATTCGCACCAGGAGGTTTGACGTTGCCGGAGATGCTCATGATATCGTTCCGAGAATGTGATGCTATCGGAGTCAAGACTTGTAAGGAAATGGAAGGAATTTACTGTGAGTTTGCTGAGAAGACGTTAGATAAGCCTGTGCTTCTAGCAGGGCCTGTTGTCCCAAAACTACCATCTTCTAAACTTGACGACTATTTTGATGCATGGCTAAATACTTTTGCTTCTGGTACTGTCATATTCTGTGCTCTTGGAAGCGAATGTATTCTTGAACAAAACCAATTTCAAGATATTCTTCTTGGTCTCGAGCTCACAGGTCAGTTCTTTTTGTACATGTCTACTTCATCTCTTTACTATAAAAATTATAACTGAAATTGAGATCTTGTTTAATAAATTCGGCACCATTCTTTTTTTTTTTTTTACAATAGAACAATATAACTTTTTTTTTACAATAGGAACAATATAACTGAATATAGTTAGTGAATCTAGAACAAGTTTGGGCACATTGTTTTGCCGTATGATGATTGATGAGCCATTGAAAGTTGAAACTTGTTGTCCATTCACTTCGAGGATTGTGCACCAAGAGAATTGGCAATGTCAATGTCAATGTCCATGTCCATCTACGTCTACTAGTCTTTGTGCCCCATAAGAAAGCTTTGAATTGTAAACTTCAAACTTTATCAATTTATATATATATACATATAGATGAGAACCACCCTTATGGTGAGAACCGCGAGAACCGCTCATTTTTCCTTATTTTATGAAGATCTTGCTCATGTCACAACGTTTTTGCTCATTTTTTATATTTTGCTTATTTATGGTTTTGCTCATTTAACATTTCTATGCTAATTTCATAATGTTTTTGCTCATTTTACGTTTTGCATATTTTACATTTTTGTTCATTTAACCTTTTTATGATGATTTTACGTTTTTCTCATTTTACATTTGTGCTCATTTAACGCTTTTGTTCATTTAATGTTTTCTACTCATTTTATGATTTTGCTCATTTTTTTCTTATTATTTTATGAACATTTTGCTTATTTGTAGTGGTTCTCAGGTTCACTGCTACCATAAGAGGGTTCTCACTAACATATATATATATATATATATATATATATATATATATATATATATATAACAATACTTTCTTATAACAATAGTATAAATACTTATATTTGGAGAAACTACTGATTGTGGTAATTACTAGCTATTGTAATAGCTGGTAACGGTTTGAATAACTACTAGTTGCCAACTAGTAGCGGTTGGTGATTAACGTTTAAAATGGTTATTTAAATCATAAGTATTTGCCAAAAGTAGCTAAATTCCAATAAAAGATAGGGTATTTTAGAAAAAACTATAATATAATTTCAACGTTTTTTGCCAACTAGTCTTATATGATTAAAATCTTATAATACTAGTAGTTATTATAATTTAATCATATTCCAACCTTATGCGTGGAAGCTGGATTTTTGATAGGGTATTTTAGAAAAAAATATAATAATGTAGTATCTTAAGGAAACGCTAGTGTAAAAATCAAATACTACCTCCAGTTTTTATTATTTGCAACGATTTGACATAAAGTAGAGAGGGAAAATGTCTAATCGTTGCAAATAATAGAAACTGGAGGTAGTACGTAAATATGCATAGCGTTTTCAAATCACTATCGAACCTCTCCCGCTTTACCCATTACTACAAATCTACCGCCACTGTCTTGCCAAATACTTTTCTATTTTTTCAAGATAGGATTTTGATTTGTCCAATCTCTACAGGTTACCTAGAATGCTAATGTCAAACATCAAAACCAACGAAGACTTCACCCCCAACAAAAAAATCCTTCACTAGTACTATCTAGACCTGGGCATGGGCCGGGCCGGGCCTATTCACTAGCTCGGTCCGCGGGCTTGGGGAAATGGCGGGTCGGGCCTGAGCCCGTGAGTGGCGGGCCGTGCCGTGCCGTTCCGGGCCTGGAATTTTCAGATTTTGTCCACGGCCCAGGCCCGCGGGACGGGCTCGTGCCTCTTGCGGGCCTGGCTTTTGTTTTATGTTGCTTTTTGGATTCTTGGCAGTTTTAGGCTAAAAAACAAGGGAAAGGGGCGTTCGGCCCACGGGCCGGCCCATGGACCATATAGGCGGGCTCGTGCCGGTGCGGGCCTGAAATAAAATTTCTTGTCCATGACAGGCCCACGGCCAACGTAGCGGACAACGGGTCGGGCCTCGAGCGGGCTCATGCCGGGCCGGGCCCAAACCGTGCTGGCCCGGCCCATGCCCACCTCTAGTACTATCCCATGGATACCAATATCATATCTAGTGGCAGATCCAGGATTCAAATAGGGGGTACTGTGATTATTTAAATAAACTTTGGTCTCGATATTATTTAACGTCATAAATATTACAATCCAAAACATTGTTCAATAATTAATGTCACAAATCTCAAAATATAAAAATAAATAAGTAAAATTACACAAATTGGCATCGCGTTTGTTGTCCCTTTAATTTTTTGATCCATGTGTCATTTTCTATACCCATTAAACAAATAAACTAATTATTATCTAATAAATAGTTCCTTTGAAATCAAATTAATAATCAATAATAAATAGTCCATGTGAAATCAAATTAATAACCAAGAGAGTATTAGGGATTTGATGATCTAATTGGATTGTAATTCTATTCTTTTGCTTTTGTAGGTGATGATGAGCTAAGACATCATTAAACAAGATAAATTTATTTGCTTTCACTGACATCTCTTCGGCATAAAACAACTGAACTGAACTGAACTGCACTGAACTGAATTGAACTGAACTGAACTGAACTAAATTATAACTAATTAATAGTCATGATTATCATTTAGGAACTGAACTGAACTGAACTGAGTTGAACTAAACTAAACTGAACTGAACTGAACTGAATTGAACTAAACTGAATTGAACTGAACTGAACTGAAAATAAGCTGGGGAGAACAGGCCCATAGAATTCTTCTTTCTCTCTCTTCTTTCACGGCTTTCTCTCTTCTTTCTCCCAGTCCCAGCCCCTAAAAGTAGTGAAAAGCCCCAATTTTCTTTCTCTCTCTTCTTTCTCCTAGTTCCAGCTTCATCACTTTCTTAAGTCTTCTTGTTTGAGTTTTAATTTCACAAAAAAAAATTCACTTCGGGGGTACCGCAGTACCCCCAATGACCCCTCTGCATCCGCCAGTGATCATACCATACCACTACTACAAGGTTCTTAAAGAGCATTTCCATAGAAAATTCCAAAACGTAAGCAAAAATATTAAACAACTTTTTTTTAGAGGAACTAATTAACTATTTCGGAATTAGTATTACTTTTAAAAATTATAAGTAAAAGTAGTTCAATTTCCATTTCTTTCTTGGTGAAAAGAAATTAATTAAATATCACAATATTTATTAAGATACTTAGAAATGAAAATAAAATTGATATTAAATAAAGAGAGAGTGTAGTGTGACTCTCCACTCAAAATGGCTTAACAAGTTCTTTTTCACTTGGATGACATCATAAGTCTTGAATGGCTTAGCAAGTCAAATATTTTATGGTTTAACAAAACAATTAGTACCCCTTGGATGACCTAGCAATACATTTTGCATAACCAAACTATCAAAGGACCAACTCAACTAAAAGTTTAAACTGATGGTTGGAGTCCTATGAATAGCTTTATACTATGTCACACCCTCTCACCCGAGAGCCCATTGGACTTGAAGTGTGGATGCAGCACGGACCTCCATCAAACCTGACGCTAAATATTGCACTTAGAAAGGAGGGGTAGATGAGATTTGAACCCGTAACCTTTATGTCACGCTGGCTCTGGTATCATGTCAAAAGACCAACTCAGCCAAAAGTTTAAGCTGATGGGTGGGGTCCCAAGAATAATTTTATACTCTATCACAACCTAACTTGCTAATTGACCGTTAAAATTAGCAAACTAAGTGAGCACATTGAACCCAAATTTGTAGGATATTATTAGAAGCGAAATTTGCTAAAACATACCTTTTATATATCACATTATGCGAGAAACAACCTTTTTAAAATTTTATGGCAACTTAATACCTTAAATGTATTTTTTTTTGTGAGAAACAACCTTGGTCTATTTCCCGACAATGAACAGCCAGATTCCGGCGTTGACTCGTGTTATCCTAAATCTCAGCCTTTTCCCTCCCTTTCCCCCTAATTGTTACCCATCACCACCACCATCCATCATCTTCAACCCTCGCACCACCAGCAAAATCAACGGCTAGTCATTCCCCACCAACTACCACCACCGCTCCACCTAGAAAACACACCAAAATCCAGAAAATTATTGACACCACAACCACCATCCATTCAAACCTTAAAAAAAATCATCAGCACATAAAGCACCACCACCATTTGAATCCCAAAACATACCACCACACTAACATCACTATTCAAACCCACTATTCTAACTACAGCCACCATCAAATTCGAATTGCCACCACCGTCAAATTCGAACCAAAACCACCCAAAATGCACCACCACCACCACCAAGTCAAATGAGCGTGAGAGGGAGAGGGTGTTGAGTCTCCTATTCAAAATTAGTTCTACAGTTTAGGAAAATGTGATGTATTCAGTTAGTAGCTTAGGGATTTGTTCAACTGAACGTTAGTGGCATATTATTAGGAGTTGATTTATTTAGTGGAGTCTTTAGGATATTAATATGTTAGTGGGTCATCATATCTAGATCATGGGTTAATGCTCCTATTTTCTAGTGTCAGGTTGTTAGTGTTTTGCTTATTTAAGGTAATCCTTTTTACTTCTATTTCGTATGCAAGTCTTGAATAAAGTAAGAGCTTTAGTAGTATTAGACTTGTTTTGCACTTTTGTATTTTTCCAACAGAGGGGAAGAGAGAGAGAAAAAAAAGAGATAATGGGTTTGAGTTTCGATGTTGGTGGTGGTGCTATGATTGAAGGTCGTCATTGCTTTAGGGTTTGGTGAAGAGAGAGATAATGGTTGGTTGGATTTCGATGCTGGTGGTTGTGATGTGGTTGACGTTGGTGGGCTTGTGGGTTTGGTGAAGAGATCAGAAAGAGATTGTGTGTGGGTGGTTCGGATGGGTGGGGGTGGTTTCAGGGTGGGGGGAAGGGTGGTTCAGGTTGGTAGGGGTGGAGGAGGAGGGAAATGGCTTAATTAAGCTAAAGACAAGTCACGTGCTTCACTTAAGTGAGTCAACGTCGGAATTTGGCTGGTCAACGTCGGAAAATAGACCAAAGTTGTTCTCACAAAAAAAAATTACATTTAAGGTCTTAAGTTGCCAGAAATTTTTTTAAATGTTGTTTCTTGCAAAATGTGATATATAAAAGGTATGTTTTAGCAATTTCGCTTATTAGAATTCGGAAATATAATGGGTTATATTTATGTCCTTGCAGGTAAGCCATTTTTGGCGGCCCTGAAGCCTCCTAAGAATTGCAAAAGTTTAGAGTCGGCTCTACCAGAAGGATTCGGTAATAGAGTAAGTGGAAGAGGAATGATCCATGGAGGTTGGGTGCAGCAACAACTGATCTTACAACATCCATCAGTGGGATGTTTCATAACTCATTGTGGGGT
The DNA here is from genome assembly GCA_947646795.1 of Beta lomatogona. Classification (NCBI taxonomy): domain Eukaryota; kingdom Viridiplantae; phylum Streptophyta; class Magnoliopsida; order Caryophyllales; family Amaranthaceae; genus Beta; species Beta lomatogona. The sequence goes on along the minus strand of CANSNZ010000573.1, from coordinate 326,545 downwards.
AGGATCTCTATCAGAAGCTATGGTAAGCCAATGTCAAGTGGTGCTTATGCCTCAAGCAGTCGACCAATTCATAAACGCGAGGCAGATGAGTTTAGAATTGAAGATCGGAGTCGAGGTCGAGTCGACAGAGACGGATGGTTTTTTCACTAGGGAGGCCGTCTGTAAGGCAGTCTCCCTTGTGATGGATGAACAAAGTGAAGTTGGGAAAGAAGTGAAGGCAAATCATGCTAAATGGAGAGATTTTATTTTAATGGAAGGTCTTGAGGACTCTTATATTAGTAGCTTCATTCAGAGTCTACAACACTTGCTTCGTATGAACTGATCAACATGTTCTACCATATTACTCAAGTTGTTCCATTTAGGTTGTGCAACCGTTACAATGCGGCTAAGGAACCTATTACTCAGTTATCATAGAAAAGGGAGGGGGGAAGACATACCCTCCCAATTTTAGTTGCTACAATTTCCTTCTTTTCATCCATTTTCGTTTATAACTTATAACAAATGTAATAGTCGATACCTAAAGATATTAATTACTATACACCGTATTACAAAAGATACTCTTAAATATCAACCGTTGAGTTGAAAGGAGGAAGCCGTACGTTTTGATCTTTTCAGGCTCTTGAATCAATATGTACCCATCATTGTAAGAGGGAGATCTATAAAAGACTCTTTTCGTTGCAATTTACTATTAAATATCCATCATAAAGTTGAACGAACACACCCTCAAATTAAAATTGAAGCAGCAACATATGAAGATTTACAGGTTGAAATTAAACAACTAAACCTTTTTTATAAAATAAAAAAAAAAAAAAAAAAGACAAACAAAGAAAAAGGGCATAAAATAAAGTTCAGTGCCCTAGCTGGCACATAGTGTCATATGATCTTTGCACCCTTCGAACCAATCTATGACTCTCCCTTAAACAATAATCTATGCTTTGAGGAACCAAAGGAGCTTCTGTTCTTCCATAAGAGTTCGAACACAATGCCTGTTGAAGACGACCTCGATTTCTGGGCGACGGTGTTAATCGAATGTCCATTAGGTCAACGTCAGAGCAAGGAATGTCATTGCTACAAGCAAGATGAATAGGTTGAGCTGAATAAGTCCCTACAATTTTGTTGTACTGGACATTTGATATTGCTACTGCCCCTGTTTCATTTTTGCAATGAACATTATTTTCACAGTAAAATTGGTCGATTATTACTGGGACCTTCACATCCCTCACTTGTACGTCAGAAAATGATATGTTCTTCACTGATCCAATACCACCCTGCAGGAAACAATTTATTTCTGAGGTTATTATTAACTAAGGGATCCACATTGTCTCCAATAACCCTAAGAACTATAGTAGGGTTCTGGAGTTAAAGATAAAAACACGTAACTAAAATATTAGTGATAGATTGGCCTTAGAGAACGTAAAATTGCCAATTGTAACAAGTATAAAAGAGAATGATGGAGTATCTTTTAATCACTCACCGGCCATGTCTTGATCCTTACTCCAAATAGCGTGTTTTGCATGAGTATGTTCTCAACGACGATATCTGAAACACAAGCCACGGTTTTGTCCTTTCCTAATCCTCCCAAACTGCAACAAGAAACGAAGTCACTTAATAATGTAAATGAAATAGTTTTAGTACCGACTTAATTTCGAGAAATTTTAATTTGTAGTTAAATGCCAATGGTGCAACTTTTTCACAACCCAAAACATAGAAGGTTTTTGGGCAATTGTGAAAAAAAGGAGATAAATATTGAAATATTTTTTAAGTCGATATGAGGTGGTTCTATATATTTAGATGGAGATATTATATTCTTTTGAATCAAAGGTAGAAAGTTACCTTATACCATGACCAGGACCGCAGTTAATGTGGTGGACATAAATGTTAGAGCAACCAGTTTGAATGGATACACAATCATCTCCTGCTCAAAAAATGAAATAATCACGAATTCAACTCCAAAAGCAAATTATGGAAGTTGGTCTACGACATAAGCATAACTTTATTAATTATATTATAATTTAGTTACTGACTAGAACAACAAATTATACTTAAATTCCCAAGTTACAATTTTCATAGTTTTGTAAAGGTATCAGTCTGATCAGGAATTACACTTCCAAGTGCATGATTTTTTAACCGTTAGTGGAGAGGTAAATGTATAGTAGCTAAGTCTATATATGTAGTGGTTCTTTTCCAGCACCTGCTTTTTAAAAGTTAGTTAAAAGTGACCGTTTCAGCAACCGTTAACCGTCTTCCAAGAAAGTTAAGTATTCACTTGGCTTAGTGGAGGCTAACTAATTACACTTCCAGATTCCAATTACCAAAAGGTAAACTTCTTACTTCATAGTTATGTGTCCACTAGAAAAAAGAATAAAGATAATTAATAGCATTCTTTTGAAGCCAATAAAACTTTTTATGAATCTCTGTATTATTTTTATATCCACTATGCTCTTTAAGTTTTGCAACCACTGAAAAGGTAACTACCACAGTTGCACACTATAATAGGATATAAGAAAAAGAGACCTTTTCAATGAGCAACAAGGATAAAACTCCTGACACTTTCTTTCTTAAAACATGCGAATTCTATATCTTCTTTCAGGTAAAAATAATCAGTTGTTGGTTAGGAAACCTGAAACTAGATTTGTATACATCTATACTACTATATTAAAAGGTGTTCTTAAACAAGGAATTGTGCCCCATGGCGCTATCCTTATAGTGTTTGCTTCATATACTCCGCATGCAATAAAAAATTAGAAAATGGATAGTATAAGATTTGAATCCATGACTTCAAGCTTATATGCTAAAGTCTTAACCACTAAACCAATTAATGTTTGGTGTTATAATTTTAAAATTAAATATTAATTGAAGACATTTATGAATGTCATGAATGCTGAAGTAAAGTGATGAACTTTTGCTCAATAACTTTCTCATCTTGTTTCTATTTCATTCATTGATTTCTCCATAATTCTCTCTTACAGAATAAGTGGCAACATTGCCTTAAATAGCTGCACCGTCAAGTGGCAATCCCTAGGTCATGATTCTAGGACTCAATCATAACATGACACTTGGACTATAGCACTACTATTACATCATATTAGTAAGTAGGACTAAGCAGAGAGATAAAAGGATATGGGCCAAGGGGCCAACTGGGCTATCTATCTCAACACTCCCGCTCAAGCTGAGAGAGAAGGAGCATTCTGAACTCCCAGCTTGAAGAGAAGAGATAAATGCTGTTGAGTAGGAAGCTGCTTAGTCAGGACTTCAGCTAGCTACTCACTGGATGGCACATAGGTAGGAGCTATGATTTCATTTTGAGTTCTATGCTCGGGACATGCACACTAAAGGCTATATCAGGCCTGGTCAGTGTGAGATAGAGAAGTTTTCCAACTAGCCTCTAATAGACTTCAGGAGAAGGAATAGGACTGCCAGAGGTAGGAGTGAGCTTCACATGGCTATCCATGGGAAGTTTGAGAGGTCTGCATTTGCTTATGTCATATTCTTTGAGAAAATCTAGGATGTACTTCCTCTGAGAGAGAAAGATTCCCTCTTTACAGTGGTCAACCTCTATGCCCAAGAAGTACCTGAGGAGGCCCATGTCTTTCATGTGAAACTGCCCAGCTAGGAATTGCTTTGCACTTTCAATTGCTTTGGCATCATTGCCTGCAAGCATCAAGTCATCTACATACACCAGAATGACTGTGAGACTTTCTCCCTGAGCTTTAGTGAATAGAGAATAGTCACTCCTTGACTGAACAAAGTCATGATCCTGGAATGCACAGCTTAGTTTGGCAAACCATTGCCTTGGTGCCTGCTTGAGCCCATATAGGAATTTTTTTGAGCTTGCACACGTATGAATTTTCACCCTTGCTTTGCAACTCCCCCTGAGACATAACTTGAAGCCTGTGACCTTGCCCTTTGTATCCTGGAGGAAACTTCATGTAAACATTTTCCTACAAATCACCATGCAAGAAGGCATTTTTAACATCCATCTGATGTAAATGCCACCCTTCAAGAGAGGCGACATCAAGGATGGACCTCACTATAGCCATTTTGGCTACAGGTGTAAAGGTTTGATCATAATCTATGCCAAACCTTTGTCTCTTTCCCATTATTACCAGCCTGGATTTTTATCTACTCACACTTCCATCAGGGTTTTGATTAATCTTGTAGAGCCATTTACTCCCTATGGCATGTTTTCCAGGTGGTAATTTAGTTATTTCCTAGGTGTGAATTTGCTCCAAAGCATCTAGCTCCTCATACACAGCCTGAACCCACTCAGGCTTAGTAACAGCTTCTTTGAAGTAACTAGGTTCATGGTGGTTTATGGTTTGACTCATAAAGCAGGAGAAATTTTGTGTAGGTGTGGTAGAAATAGTTTGAGAGATAGGAACATGTTCGGTGGTATTTGTGTAGGCAGAATTTGTGGAAGTGTGAGTGGAGGTGCTAGCATCAGTAACATAGTCTTTGTGCCTCACTGGTGTTTGGTGGGTTCTAGAAGACCTTTTGATTTTAGGCTGTCTCACATGCTGCTTTCTTCTTACCTCAGGCTCCCCGTCACCATTTTCATCCTCACCATCACTCTCATTGTGAGTTAAAGCAGGTGTAGATTGTACATGCTTAGATTGGTTATGAAAGAGCTTGTAGGGAATAATCTCTTCATAAAACCTCACATCTCTACTCACAAAGGTTTGGTTAGTTTTTAGGTTTAGCACCTTTTAATAAAAGGATTACATGTATCCCATGCTTCTTGTTTCACATTGTCAGTCCCATCTTTCTTCACACTTCCAGTCACAAACCCCAACTTTCTCTTTGAGGCCAGACTAATTTCAAATGACCTTTCCAAGATCTAAAATTATTTGCACCTTCCAACTTCTCAACACTGATGGAACTAGTTCCATCTGAAGGATGCAAATATAGGGGGTTGGTTGAGTCTATTCCAGGCACCATGGTTTCAAATCACGTTTGAAATGATTAGAGAATTTTAGGAAAACAAACACACTCTACTCAAGATTACTACACTCTCACAGGTTGACAGGATCTGTTCTTCACTTTCTCAGCAGCATTTAAACAAACACCAAAGCTGCAGACTTAACTACACATATTCTACGAGATTATATTCTAGTGCATTAAGGTAGGAAGATGTTTCTAACCTAGATGCTCTGATACCATGAAGACATTTATGAATGTCATGAATGCTGAAGTAAAGTGAAGAACTTTAGCTCAATAACTTTCTCATCTTGTTTCTATTTCTTAGAATTCTCTCTTACATAATAAGTGGCAACATTGCCTTAAATAGCTGCGCCGTCAAGTGGCAATCCCTAGATCATGATTCTAGGACTCAATCATAACATGACACCTGGACTACAGCACTACTATTACATCATATTAGTAAGTAGGACTAAGCAAAGAAATAAAAGGATATGGGGGCCAACTAGGCTATCTTTCTCAACATTAATACATGAAAATTGTAATTACCGGAGCTTAGTTCGGGTTTAAAAACTAGTCCTTATATAAAATAAGGAAACCTACACAAGTGGTATAATGGTACTCAAATGAGACTAAGCGTTCGGTTCTACTATATCACTGAAGGTAAAATGTGGAGATGTGGACAACTTCAAAAACCTGTGTTAATTAATGGTCAAAGATTACTTTGACAAACGTTGAACTCAAACTGTACATATAGAAAATAATAAATACATAAAAAGGTGGTATGATTGAAGAGAGCGAATCACTTACCACAGCCTATGGTAGAATGATGTATTTGAACATCTCTAGTGTTTTGAAGATGAATTCCATCTGTGTTAGGACTATCTTCCGGAGATGAAATGGTAACATTATGGACCTCAACTCCTGTTGAATTATCGAATTTTATATGGCATAATGGACTATTTGTTATTGTTATATCACGGACTTTTATGTCATTGCTGCCATAGAATCTTAATGCCTGCATGTATGATATGAATTAAGCACATATATACTCAGAGACATGATTTACTAGCTACCATTTAAAATTTAATTTAAAAAAAAAAAAAGAGTAGATAGCAATTGCCAATTAGTTAAAAGACAAAAAAAAAAGTCTAGGAGAAAGATAACTTACTGTTGGTTTCATATTTGGAACTCGTCTAGGTTGATATCTCTTCTGCAAAATATAATTATGAAAAGAGAAATTTCAACCAACCTATTGTATGGCTATATAAGCATAGATTCTTAACTTAAAATTACGTCTTAGTATTCCTTCCATCTTGATCACATAGGTGAATCGAGAATTTTATATTCTCTGAGTTACTGAGTACGCGTATATTATACTGACATTGTAGTAGTATACTCACTTTTCTTTAAAAAATATAGTATACTCACTTTGTTTTTATTTTTGTTTTTTCTATTGGAAACCTTTTTTAGAGACAAAAAAGTCAAAGTACAACGAACATTTTAAAGCGAAGGAAATATATACCTATTTGGCGATGACTAAGTTTAATTTTTTCCCGTATGGTGTCGGAGTAATACATAACTACATATATATTTGGCTATACATATGCAAGATACAACTAACCTTATTTGTAGTGGACGGGAAGGAAGTCCACCACTCAGAACCTTGGCCGTCCACAACTCCACTGCCTTGGATGGTGAAGTTTTGCACCCATTTTATATTTATCCATTGAAAAAGACCGGATTTAGGCCAGGAACTTACTTTTGGAGGAGCTATAATCTTCCCATTTATCTATTACCATTTACCATTCACCAAAAAAAAAAAAATCTATTACCATTTACCAACATTTAATTTGCAACAATTTCAGTAATACTATATTTTAAGAATAACTAAACCATAAACCTTAATAAGAAAGAAAGGGCAAATAACCTGAAGAACAAGTTGTGGCATACAAGGGCCTTGCAGGGTTATTGGCTTAATAAAGAGCTTATATCCTGAAGGAATTTCCAGTGTTGCCCCTTGTACTTTGCATGCAGCTTCCCATGCTTTTAGCAATGCCTATTATTTTTCAACCAAAAAACATTATTATAGCCTATACGAGAAGAGTAGCAAACACATACATTATACATACTCTAGTACTCCCTCCGTCCCATAATATAGTGCTTGCATTTCATTTTGGGTGTCCCAAAATGTTGTTCTTGTTTCTAATTTTTAATCCCACAATTCCCATTGATTTGCCTAAAAAACCATGCAACCGTCATTTATTTGCTCCTTGGAAATAATTTTTTTCTTTATTTATTGAACCTAAGGGTTGAATTAGTCATATATTTAATGCTCTTGCACCCATTATCACCATTCTCTCTCCTAAAATCAACTTTTTTCCCACAACATTAATTGTTTATCATTCATGTTCCACTTTCCTTAATTCTCGTAAGAAATGAGAAATAAGCACTATATTATGGTATGGAGGGAGTAGAAAGCAAGGAAGAGTTAATGTAATAGAATTCACTACCTTGGAATCATCAGTAGCTCCATCGCCTTTGGCCCCGAAAGAGAGGACATTAAAGGTAGTATTCGACATTATTGTTGATGGTGAAGTAGGGGTTGGACAATAATGTCCTGATTTACCTTTGCCGCCATGTTTGTGTTTTTGATGTTTATTGTGCTTTGTAACACTGCTCTTCCTAGCCACAACAGAGCTAACTAAAAATGTTATATCAAGAGTTGCTAACAAAAGCAATAAAAGATAGAGACTCTTCATTCTTTTTCCCGCTTCTTTCTTAATAACCTAACGTTTTCTTTTGTTTCGGAGGTTTGATTGCTATTTCGCTGCTTGTAGCATGAGAGGAGACTGGAGATCAAGTGGTTGTTAAAGACGGTTTATATGCTCTCTTAAATTAATATACTTCATAAGTAACCTTTTAATTCCGAAAACTTTAAGTAGATAATGCCTCTATAAAATGTTGTTAGTGGGTGTTATGCAGATGGTCCCACTCGAGTTATTTGGTCGGAGTCGGACTAATAATAATTAAAAGATTAGAAGTTAGGTTTTTAGGTATGAGGAGTTCATTCATCATACACCCGGTTGTACCATGAATATAGTATATCTAAGATTAATTTTTTGCTCATTTGAAACTCTCCTTTTTAAGTACATTTTGTTCATTTGAATGATTTCAAATTATGAGCATTGAGCAAAAAAATAGCCTTGGGTGTACCATGATCATGGTACACCCGAGTGTATGATAAATTTTGTGAGATACGAGTACATCTTTGAATATTTTGTGATAGTTTGTAATCGTCACTCCAATCTTTTGATTAATCTTCAGTGGTCCCAATTTTGGATATGTTTTACAAAAATCATCTAAATGACCTGCTACATTGATAAAACATCTGAAACCACCCCTTCCTCTTGCACCCTCGAAATTGCCACAAGCAGGCCAAGAACCCCCCCCCCCACCCTCAAAACCCCCTCCCAAGCCACCCCCTCCCTTCCCCTACCACCTCTCCCCCACCCTCAAAATTCCCTCACCACCACCCCTCCCTGACCATCAAGACTGCCACCAGTGCCTCCCCCTCCCTAGCCACCCCCTTCCCCACCCTCAAAAATTAGGCAGCGAAAGAACCACAAGACCATCGCACCACCATGGAGAAAGAAGGAGAAATGAAGTAGGAACTCAGTTCACCAAAGAGACAGTAGCCACTCAAGTGGCGGTAGACTAGGGACGTACGATCGACAGATGTATTAGGACCCGCGAACAGATGAGAGAGAAAATAAAAGGATTGGGACGGGGAGGGGCTTTCGAGGGTGGCAAGGGAGGAGGAGTGGATTTTGGGTGTGTTACCTAGCTTTTAGATATTACAAGTCGCAATTTGACTAATTTTATCATGGATACACTTATAAAACCACAAGGAAGTGGACCTGTTTGTTATTGTTTTTTGTTTTTAATTTTTAGTTTTTCTGAAAATTATAAACAAATATATGAAAATTAGAAAAAATGGTTTTCAAGTTTATGTTGTCAGTTCTCTTTATTATATCAGTATTACTATTACTACTTTGAGCTCAATAAGCTACTTATATCATAAGACTTATAATATTATTAAAACGAAAAAATTGGAAATTGATAATGATGTCGAAGAAGCTCTAAAATAAGTAAGTTATTCTAACAATTTGTTTATTTATGGAGCATATTTATGTCTTAGTATGACTGTATGAGTTGGTAGTTACTTTGTTGGTATTGTGTCAACACATACCACTATTAGAAAACAATATATACATTTTGATGGGTAAAATAATAAATTAATTGAGTAGTGGAAATTGGGTGCTTGGATTTGTACCTTTATGAACCAGAAAAAAAAAACATGAAAACTAGGATGGAGGTGCACCGTTGTATAATTGGCTTATTTTCAATATATAATTGAGGCAAGCCTAAAGTATACAGTAATACAGCTCTGAAACCTTAACTAAGACAATACTTGGTGAATGATTGGGCAATCACTTACATGTATTTGAAGTACTTTCCGACTAATCATAATTTTGCGTGAGGATAAAGTACAAATACAACGAGGAAAAACAGAAAATTATTCACCATGCAGCATGATAATGTTTCCATAATGACGATTGGCCTTGGCCCTAAATAAAAGATTATTATATAGTAACATTTTGGCTAAATGACTTATTGCTAGTTTGCTGATATGAGTCCAAAAAGCTATTTAGGTAATTTCAATCATTGTGGAGTCTACTACAGTACTTCTCTTCTCCATTTCTAGTTAACTAACAAAAAGATTTTAAGGACTTTTTCTTTATTACTGGATTAATTATTGTGTTTGCAAAACAGTACTCCCTCCATTTCTTTTTAATCTACACACTTTCACTTTTAGTCTGTTTCTTTTTAATCTACACAATATTGCTTTTTTTATTCTTGGTAACATGTCACATCTACTTTTTCCTCGAGAATATTTATAGTACACCTGGGTGTACCATGAGCATGGTACACCCAAGTCTTTTTTTCTCCAAATGAGCAAAATGAGCAAATAAGCGAATGAGCAAATGAGCAAAATGAGCAAATGATCAAACATTTCTACTCATTTAAGAAAATGAGCAACCACTTTTATCAAATGAGCACCTGAAGTTCTAATTTATTACAAAAATACCTCTGGGTATACCATGCTCATGGTACACCCAGGTGTACCATGAGTGAACTCTTTCTCCTCTTTATCCACCCTTGTCATTCACTTTTTAATATTTTAACCCACTTTTCAGTTTCTCTTTCACACTTTTCAGGTGTACCATGAGTGAACTCTTTCTCCTCTTTATCCACCCTTGTCATTCACTTTTTAATATTTTAACCCACTTTTCAGTTTCTCTTTCACACTTTTCAGTTTCTCTTTCCACCTTTTCAGTTTCTCTCTCATACTTTTGTACTTTTCCTTGATTATCCCCCAAAGTGAAGTGAGTAAATTAAAAGGAAACGGAGGGAGTATTGTAGATTGTACACTTCCAGTTTTCCCCTTTGTTAGTGGTGTTGTATTCTACTTGAGTACTTCGGTTGGGTTGCTCATTTATGTCGATAAGGTAACAAAAATTATCTATCCTATTAGCTCCTTTTTAATAATAGTAATAGTAATAGTAATATGTGCTCAATCATGCATTAATGTGTAAGATTTTTTTTTATAATCCAATGGAAAAAGGATCGGAAAATGATATATTTATAACTTAACATGTGTCTTTGGGTATTTATCAGGTGAATTCATATTATTTTATAAAAGTTCTTTTTACAAAATAAATTTTAAAAGTAAATTTTATAGTTTTTGCTATTAGTTCATAAATTTTCATTTTCTGATTTTTCGTAGTGAAATGATTATCAATCGATGTACTAACATATAGTATAGTCGGGGATCGATGTCTTGTTACACTAGTTGCCAGTTGGTGCCCCAGAATATTAATATTTGGCATCCGCCTCTAGTGCTTTGGTTAACTTTGTAATACCATTATCAAAATTAATAGATACAAAGCATTGATACAACTATTTTAAATTACTTATTTTTATAAAGATTGACTGAATGGGAGAGTGTAGGAGTACTTAAAGTTGTAATAATAATAATAATAACAATAATAATAATAATAATAATAATAATAATAATAAAGTAATGACATTCCTTTAGTTATAATAGTTAGGTCAATGTAACATTAACTTTTAAATGGAAGGATAACCTAGTATATTTTGTTGTACAGCGCATTGTGATTGAATCAACATGCTTTGCAGGACAAGTTTGCAATAGTACAAAGAGTATTAGGACGTGGAAAGGTGGTAAGCACTTCCACCTTCTATGCACACGTTGTGATTTCGATTCTCATCAAGATATGTTAAAAAGGTACAGAGGGCACAATTTAACCTAAACTTCTGTTCTTAGAAATTCAAGCGAAAGGACTATAAACTCTGTGAAATTTAAGAGCAACATCTCAATTCTCAGGTGCTGCTTTGTTGTGGGCTGCCCTGAATTTGAGGTCCTACATGCGAAGAATCCTTTAAAGCAGAAGGTGGCTTGCATGTTAAAGATAGAGCTTTAGTAGAGTAGTGAATAGAAAAGGGTTTGAAAGAGTATTAAAAGAAAGTGAAGGGAGTTCATGAATTATGATGCCTGAAAAATTAGGCCTTGCTTTATGCTTGCACGCCGTGTGCCATTATTGAAAATTGGACGGTGCTCTTGAGTCTTGATAGTTAACACCAATTAAGCTACTATTGGTCTACATCTAATATAGAGTTGTTTCAATTTATCCCACTATAATAGAAGAGCATTCATCATTGATCATACATTCGGATGTATTATATGCATTGTACATATAACTGATAAAGCCTTTTTTACTCATTTGTTTATTTGAAGCTCTACTTATTATGTAATTTAAAATTGGAAAATTCTACATGGTAACCCCCAACTTTTAGGTGTTCTATACAGGGGCGGATCCAGGATTTGAAGTGAGGGGTAGCGTAATATTGATAACTATGTATCAAACATAAGAAAAAAAATCTTCATAAACTATATTGCATTTGGAAAGTTATAAAATTCAAACACACCTTAAAAGTAGGTGTTAATGTTGAGTTTTCCAAATTTTAATTCACCTTCTTGATTTTGAGGAGGAATACTACTTGACGGAGAAAAAAGTTTGTTGGTTTTCGATTGAGTTGGAGGAAAATTTGGATTAAATTATGTCCACTTTCATTTTATGTTATAGATCTAAAATATACTGATTATACACATAACATATATAAAAATAATTCTTTGGTTAATTTCAACTAGAATTTTGTTACTGCCATTGTAATTCAACATTAGAAAACTAACTAATAGAGAATATATCCACATATTTAGGCATATATTTTTGTATATAATTAGGTTTATATTATTCTTATCTTATCAGGTTTCCTAACATAATTAGGACTGACACTTGTGTAACCTATATATATGATCAATATACAACACTCTAAGATTGAGGAGTTTACATTATATAAAATGATGTCAAGCTTAGTTTTTTTAGTTCCACAAAATTTCCTTCGATCAATAATCACACAACTTTTGGCTGCTTAATTTAATTTTCTTCCTAAAAGTCTTATCATTTAGTTTAATTACTCCACACTAGTCTTGCTTTTTAGTTCCTTCCTCTCACCTCCCACTGCCTTTTATTAGCGTTGACTCTACCACCATCTTCTCCACTTTCATTACTTCGACTATGGTGATCAGAGATGCTCTACCAATTTGTCAAATAAATCAATCTCACACATTTACTTTCACAATTCACAACATTACAATTCATCTATTAGTCCACAAAAAAATAAAAAACCCAAAGTTTAGATCTCACTAATCACTATTCACAAATCTTTAAATTCACAATTATAATTTTGGTGAATAAAACAATGAAATGAATCCAGGAAGAAGGAAAGAAGAAGATGAAGATTTTATTACTTTGGAGAATTGAAGAAACAACAAAATTTATTTTTCTTTGCTCTTTCTCTATCTGTGTTTTTAAACAGAACTCAAATTTTTTTTTTTTTTTAAGAAAACGGGGTAGCATCTGCTACCCCTTGTGACTTAGTGGCTCCGCCACTGGTTCTATATGGTAGCACTTCTTAAATTTTTTTTTTATACTTGGTAGCCCCAAACTTTTAGGTTTTCTACATGATAGCACTTCTTAAATGAATTCCGTTAAGTTGTCGTTAGTTTTGACACTTATTTGTCTAGCATGCAAATCAAGACTTTTTTGACACCCGAAACGAGTATTTTATATTATCTTTTGACAATTCCGACCTTTAAACGAGTCTTTAAAGACAAAATTGCTCCCCTTTCATTTTCAAAAAATGATCAGAATTACTCGTTTTGGGTGTCGAAAAAGTCTCAATTTGCGTGCCAGACTAATAAATGTAAAAGCTAACGACAACTTAACGGAATTCACTTAAGAAGTGCTACCATGTAGAAAACCTAAAAGTTCGGGGCTACCAAGTATTAAAAATTTTAAGAAGTGCTACCATGTAGAAAACCTAAAAGTTGAGGGCTACCATGTAAAATTTCCCTTTAAAATTTTGCTGAATCGAAGGATTTAAAATAAGCAATGAGCAAGAAAAATAGCTTTAGGTGTATTATGCACATTGCACATCTAAATATAGTAGGATTTTTTAACTGGAATAATACAAACTTTGGCCCGTTCTCTAGCAATAATACAAACTTTTGATTATTTTTTAATAATACAAACTTTAGACCAAAATTCCTCCAGTAAGTCGAAACCGGTTGGTAACTTGTTGTTGGAGGTAACAAGCTGACGTGGCACTCATTAAGACACGTGTCATTATTTTATTGGCTGATTTTAAAATTTTTGATTTAAATATCAAAAAACATTAAAATCATTTTCTTTTTTTCTTTCTCTTCTCCTGCTCCCCCTCCCCAGCACTGTTTCTCTCTCTTCATGCTCACCGGAAATACCACCCCCACCTCCACCGACACGGATGAAACCACGGCCCTCACCACCCCCACCCCACCATGCCCGGCCTTCGGCCTTTCCCTCGGCCTCTCTCTCTCCCTTCGTCCCCCCCGTCGGAGCCCGGAACCCCACGCCCAGTCGCGAGCCCGGAACCCCGCCCCTCCCCAACACCCGTCGAATTCCCGCCCAACCGCCGTCGGGTCGAGCCCGAACCCCACGCCCGTCTTCTCTCTCATTCTCTCTCCTCATTTTTCTCGTTGCCGAGAAAAACCCACTTCATTTTTGAAGACAACTTTTCCGGGTTTTTATTTTTACACTTAAAGACCTTATCTTTACCTTAGTTTTTCAGTTTTTCTTCATCCCATTTGAGTTTATGTGGAAGTAATAGAAATGGGTTGTTGATTTTTCCTTTTTTTGGGTTGATTTTAGTGATGGGGGTTGTTTTTGGACCCACTTGATTGAGCTTGCAAGTTTAATCCTTTAATGGAAGTAAAGAAGGGTGTGGAAGTAAAGAAGGGTTGTGGGGTGGTTTCGGTGGTGGTTGTGGGGTGGGGGAGGGGGTGGTGGGTTTGGTGGTTTTCGAGGGTGGGGTCCGCGAGTTGCTTTCGGGGGGTGGTTGTGGGTTGGTTTCGGTGGTGGTTGTGGGGTGGGGGGTGGGGGGTGGGGGTGGGGGGGTTCTTGGGTTTGGTGGTTTTCGGTGGTGGGGACCGTGGGTTAGTTTCGGTGGGTGGTTGTGGGTTGGTTTCGGTGGTGGTTGCGGAGTGGGGGGAGGGGGGTGGCTGTGGGGTGGGGGGAGGAGGTGGTGGCTGTGGGTTGGTTTCGGGCGGTGGTTGTGGGGTGGGGGGAGGGGCCGAGGTGGTTCGGGTGGGTGGGGGGTTGGGGGAGGAGGGAGAAAGAAGAAATATCATTTGGTAATTTTTTTTTTTACCTGTTTTTAGATTCAAGTCAACTTGACCTCTTTGGAGGAATTTTGGCCTAAAGTTTGTATTATTAAAAAATAATCAAAAGTTTGTATTATTGCGAGAAAACGGGCCAAAGTTTGTATTATTGTGGTTAAAAAATCCAATATAGTATGATAAAAGTTGTACTAAACTAGAAATATATACTGGACCGTGGAAGATAAGAAATACTTCTAATAGTTAGTTTTTCAGTGTACCTAATTTCATTCCCTACTAGTAAAGTAGTATTGCCTCTGGCGGGTGTAATCTGAGCCTACCCAAGTATTAACACATGAAAAACACGACTTGATGAACGAAAATTAGGATATCAACTTTGAAACTCTTAGACCTTATTTGGCAATTAGCGGATAGCTGTTAGATGATGATATTAGCTGGTTTCTCTAGTTGATTTTATTAGTTATTTGTTCAAAGGTGGTTTGATAAGTAACTGATAGTTGATAGCTACTTGATTGTGTAACATGACCAATAAGGACATGGGCATAATCCATTATTCCATTATTGTACTTATATATACCTTGGTGCTAGCGGTAATTTTCAAGAAATTTAGGACATAAATATAATTTAGCCCACTCATTGCTAATGACAAAAAGCTACTTGCCTCAACTTTTTGAAAAAGATTTTTTTAGATCCAATCAACTATTCTAACCCTCTTTTTACCAAACACTCAAATTAGAGGATTGTCTAGTCACTCTAATATAAGTTCAAAGCTCTAATTTTTTTTTCCAAACTTATCTTTGACAAACGCAACCTTAGTATATGGAGGAAAATGACTTTAAGTGATTGGTCATTGAGTTTGTATAATTGTATACGTAATATAATTTGATTGTACATAAGAAATATTATGTATTTGAATACAACTTTGTTGTCACTTTATAAGAATGTAATATTGTTAGTTTGTTACTCTCTATGTACATGCCAGGCGGAAGTATTAGCCAATAATATATGGGTATTGGTCTATTGAACATTCTGCCTAATAACATCTCATATAAATAGTAAGACAACTATTGAGTACTCCCTCCGTCCCAATTTAGTTGCTACATTTTGCCATTTAGGTGTGTCCCAATTTAGTTGCTACATTTGCAAAATATACTATAAATGGCAAAAAGTACCCACTCTTAAACCATCTACACATTAAATTAAGCCAACAATCCCCCACCTAACCTGATTTAATACCCACCCTCCCCCTTTAACCCAACCCAACCGCTCTTTTAATGACTCCCTCCAAAACCCTAATGCCCCTTTCACCTCATTTCTCTCTCTCTCTCTTTCTGACGCTCAGTTTTCTCTGACTCTCACTTTCCTCTCTTTTCTCCTTCTTCAAACCTTCAGATCTAGGGTTTGTGAGTTCAAATTTGTCAAAAAAAAACGTAGATTAATAATCTACGCCTTTCTGTGATTATTCTGAAACCAATTTTTTGGTGTTTTGAGTGAGTTCAAATTTTGAGTCCCCTGTATTTTGAGGGTTTCCATGGACGATTTAACTCCAAACTCGAAAAAACATCTCTTTTCTTTGCTTGATGAGTTTGATGCTGAGGCAAAAACGGCTAGGGTTTCAAAAAAGGAGGTTGAAAGTAAGAATTTTTGTTGGTCTTGCGGTGCTCCTTCAAAGAAACCACCAGATCTGGACTTTGGTGGTCTAAAAACGCAAAAAAAAAAATTGCAAAAAATTCAAGATCCCCCACCAGAAGGCTTCGATTCATGGCGATCTTACCTTGTGTGGTATAAAAACCATCAAGAAATGGTTTTTCAACGTCCCCTTAATTATTTCGCGAAAGATCGGTCCACTCCTTAACTTTATTCTCTGTTTTATTTGAATTTTTGTTTTTTTTTTAATGAACTACTTGTGGGATTGCGTTGGAAGCATGATTTGTTTGCGTTTTAGGTTGCATGTTTAGGGTTCATATTTCAGTTAATTATTTTTGGTTCATTGAAGTTGATTTGATGAGATTTCGCTTGATTTAAGTTGTATATGGATGAATAAAGTTGCTTACACTAGATTTATGCATATTTCACATGATTTTCGTTGATTTCAGTTGCCTTTGACTGATTTTAGTTGATTTTACGTATATTTAGGTTTATTTCATTTGATTTATGGAGATTTTGTTGATTTAAGTTGGCTGATGGTTCAAAATAGGTGGATCTGAGTATATTTTTTTGCTTTTATGTTATTTTAGTGATTTGAGTTGATGTTGGTTCAACTGAAGTTACTTTAAGGGTTCGGATCTTGGTTCATGTTAACTGATTTTTTTGATTTAAGTGCACTTAGGGTTCAATATTGCTATTGCATGAAAATTCATTGATTTGAATTGATTTCAGTTGGTTTAAGTTGATTTAGGGTTGATTTTAGTTTATTAAGTTCCATTGTGGTTACTTATAGGGTTTGGATGTTTGTTCAATTGTGATTTGATGTTGCTTTGAGGTGGTTTAAGTTGAATGAAGTTGGTTTATGTTGGTTTATGTTCAATTTATTTCATGTAGCAGCATGTTTATCATGTTTGAAGCCCTATTTCTCGACTGAACTGAACAAACTGTGTTGCACAATTTGATCAATTCAGTCGGGAAGTAGAGGCTTGAGTGATATAATTCGGTTGTATTGTGTTGACATTGTGTTGTCTATGTTGTATACTTGGTTTTATGCAAGTTTGGTTGTTTTTGCCTCTGTTTGCCTTTGTACCGTAAGGGTTTTATGCATCTTTGCCTGTTTTTGGTGTGATTTGCGTGTGTTGACCTATGTTGTAGACTTGGTTTAATGCAAATTTGGTTGTTATTGCCTCTGTTTGGCTCTGTACTCTGAGGGTTTTATGCATCATTCCCTGTGTTTGCCTCTGTTCTCTGAGGGTTTTCCCTGTGTTTGCTTGTGTTTGCCTCTGTACTGGGAGGGTTTTATGCATCTTTGCCTGTGGTTGCCTCTGTTTGGCTCTGTACTCTGAGGGTTTTATGCATCTTTCCCTGTGTTTGCCTCTGTTCTGTGAGGGTTTTCCCTGTGTTTGCTTGTGTTTGCCTCTGTACTGGGAGGGTTTTATGCATCTTTGCTTGTGGTTGCCTCTGTTTGGCTCTGTACTCTGAGGGTTTTATGCATCTTTCCCTGTGTTTGCCTCTGTTTGCCTCTGTTATGTGAGGGTTTTCCCTGTGTTTGCTTGTGTTTGCCTCTGTACTGGGAGGGTTTTATGCATCTTTGCTTGTGGTTGCATCTGTATGGCTCTGTACTCTGAGGGTTTTATGCATCTTTCCCTGTGTTTGCCTCTGTTTGCCTCTGTTCTGTGAGGGTTTTCCCTGTGTTTGCTTGTGTTTGCCTCTGTACTGGGAGGGTTTTATGCATCTTTTTGGTTGCATCTGTTTGGCTCTGTACTCTGAGGGTTTTATGCATCGTTGCCTGTATTTTTTTGTGTTTGCCTCTGTTTGTCTGTGTTTTGGTGTGACCCTCAAGGATGATATGGGATGAAACATCCTTTTGTACTCCATGTTGCAATTAATCAGTGGTAGATTGAATAGGATTGTAGTATGAATTACTGATGAGGAATGTGAATGTTATTTGTGGTGTTATATAGAATGTCCAAAAGGGTATTAATGAATTGAAATCTGTTTACATGAGAGGAATACTGTACTCCTCAATGATGAATGAGGTCTGCTGATTTATATCTTGGCCATTATGCCTTTTAACACCATATACCTCATATTGCCACCAGTTATTTGTGCTCTTCTTTTCAATTCTCCATCTTCTTTTAATGTATGTGTTGAGTTATATGGATGAGTGGGGACTCCCTGAGAGAAATGTTATTCATGCCAAACTTGTTCAAACTGATTTTCATTTTCTCTTAAATGTGAGTGAAAAAAAGATGAAATCTGATTGAATATATCTTGCAACAATATATCTTGTGCATGTTTAATTTGATTTTCTCTTTTTTTTTCACTCATTTGTTTGATTAAATGAATCTCTGTTTTAACTTGTTCTCTGTTTTAAGTTGTTGTATTCATGTTACTCATGCCTAACTTGTTCTCTGTTTTAACTTGTTCTCTGTATGAACTTGTTCTATTTATGTTACTCATGCCTAACTTCCTCTATTTGTGTACTTGTTCTCTGTTTTACCTTGTTGTATTCATGTTAATCATGCCTAATTGAGTGTTTATTTACACCCTGTTGTAACTGCACATTGAATAAAAGATATTTTGATTTTTTTGGAGTTAAAAAGGTCTGCCAACTCCCTGTACAATTTCCCCCAACTTAAATTGGGTGGGCCAGCTCACTTTTAAATGCCTTTCAAACCAACTATTCCCCAGGTAATTAGTCCCCTTAATATTGCCTCTGCATAGTAGGCCACCACCATATCCTTGGTCTTTGTGATAAAGCAAATGTAGCAACTAAATTGAAGTAGACTTATTCATGTTACTCATGCCTCACTTGTTATCTGTTTTAACTTGTTCTCTATATGAACTTGTTCTATTCATGTTACTAATGCCTAACTTGTTCTCTGTTTTAACTTGTTGTATTCATGTTAATCATGCCTAATTGGTTCTCTATTCATGCTAAGTGTTATTCATGCAATGTCCCCAAAATGTTTTCATATTATATATGCAAAGCTTAAATACAAAATGTTTTGATATACATATACAAAATGTTTAACCAACCTATATGTGGTGTCTTTTAATTACAAAAAGTTTACTTGATCTTGCACTTTAATGCCCAAAAAATTGGCCTTAAACTGCCCAATGTTTGCTGATTGTGTTTCATATAATGCCAATACCATCATTTGAATCTGATTCCCCACTAGTTGCATGGTTTGGTTCTTCATGTTCATCTTCTAAATGACCTTCCTCTGCCCATTGCTTGCTTTCATGTACAAGTTGTGGAGTTAGTGTAATAGAAATTGGTAACTCACCTTTCCTTTCTTGCTTGCTTCCCCATATGGGGTATGTGATACTTGTTGCTACCCTTCACTATTAGAGTCTCCTTCATGCATTGTTGTAGACTCAACCATATGTGATTGCATAGCTTAGGATCATACTTCTCATAGGCTCTCTTGAGTGCCTTCACCAAGTGCTTCACACTTCTAGGTGCAATCTTGTCTTTTAATGTTTGAATTGCATTAAAAAAACCAAGATCCAACACATTCATGTCAAGAGATTGTGCTGGCTGATTGATTAGTCTTATGTCAAACCCATCTTTACTTGCTTCTAAGTTGAATTGAGCATCATCACTTGCTATGTGTGGCCTTGCATTGTCTTGGACAATCCAGATTTGCTTGCATCCATCAGTGGCCACTTCTCTCTTATGGTCGGGCGGTATATGATTTATTAGCTTTTCTCTGATAACCTCTTTTGTGATGCTAAGTAGAGGTTTGGTTTCAACAACCCCTGCATCTCTGTTATGACTCCACCTCTTTGCTGCCACCTCTTCTATGAATGGGAAAATGCCTATCTTCCCATCAAAAATGATCACCCCATTTACTGTAATAATGGGCCTTGCAAGTGCACCTATGAACATGATCTTGATTATGAATCTTTTACTTTTGCATCTTCTATAAGGCTCTGTTTCACCTATGGCTAGGTAGTACCTCTGAGATATTTAGCTCATACAAAACCATTTCTCATCCACATGAACCACATTGTACATGTTGCTGAATTTTGGTATTGTTTGGATAGTGTTGGGTATGATGGAATCCAAGCACCACAATACTCTAGCAAGCTTGTGTGCTGGGGTGAGATGAGGTTTTATGGCACAACTGTGCTTCCTAATTGCACCCCTTTTCACCAGCCTGTGCAAAGTAGACTTGTGCATACCTAATGCTGCTGCTGTTGCTCTTATACTTGTCCTCTTCCTTAGTGGAATTGACATTAGTTGTTGAGGATCCAACTGAATTCTTTTTTCTTCCACAACTGCCTCCTCTTTTGTGACTGACCTCTATGTTTGCATTACTTTGGAGTTGTTGTGATACATTCTTCCATATTCTAGCAACTATCCACCTTGAAGTCTTAAAATCAGTTGAAATTTTATTGAGAGCTCCATGAGGTAATTTGTACTCCCCATAATCATTTCTTTGTACAACTTGTTGTAGTCTGTTTGCAACATGAGCTCTGCCATTATTGTCCAATACATGGATCTTCCTCTTTGAATGTAACACTTCTTGTGGCTGTTGTTGCTGTTGTTCATCATCTGTTTCACTATCTGTCCACTCATATTCTGTGACTTGGACATCTGAGTCATCATCCAACCATTCAGCAACTAACTCCTCATTTGCATTTACTTGTTCTATTTCAGTGAAGAACTGATCTTGTTCTTGTGGAGATGCATCTGTTGGTGGTCTGTTGAGATCAAAGACCTCTCGTTGTGGATCTGCTTCTTGTTCTGCTTCTGGCAATGGATCATTAAGGTCATATGTTGGCTTATTTTGGGGTATGGGTCGAGCTGATGTGGATGGTGTTGAGGTTTTATCAGTAGAACTGTCTAGGGGGGCCATAGCTAAGCTATGGATGCCAGACATGTTCAAGCTGAGAATGCTTCAACACTTCCTCAAGTGAAGCAAAAAAAAATTATAAAGTTGGCACTACAAATACTCAATGATGATTTTTCTGAGAGTTGATCTACCCCGACCCCCCCCCCAAATTGCTGCTGCTTGGTTGATTTGTTTGATAATCTTGGTGCTGCTATGCTCAAAGATGAAGATACACTCCTCTCAAAGATGAAGATACACTCCTTGGAATTTTTTTGGGGCCAATTGAGTATAACCCTCTATATATAGTCCCCTTTCAGTTTATAATTTTTTTAGATTTTTTAGGGGGAAATTTGAATTCCCCTTTGAATTTCAAGTTTTGGTCTTTCAATTTTATTTGGGTGAAATGTTAACCCATGTTCATTATAAATTGGTCTGAAATTTTGGAGGGAAAAAATTCGTCCCTTGGTTCTGTACTTGTACCCTGTTGTAACTGCTGTTTGAATATAAGTTGTTCTGATTTTTTTGGAGGGAAATAAGTCTGCCAACTTCCCTCTCCAATTTCCGCCAACTTCACTTGTGTGGGCCAACTCACTTTTAAATGAATTTTAATCCAACTTTTCCCCAAGTAATTACCCCCCTTAATATTGCCTCTCGCACAGGCCACCACGCTTTCCTGTGCTTTTGTGATAAAGCAAATGTAGCAACTAAATTGGAACGGAGGGAGTATTTATGTGAGTTCGTACATGCAAAATGTAACGATTTGAGTCTAAATTTAGTCCAAAATATACATAATGAGTAACTAGTTAAGTAAGAACAAGTAAAATTCTTCATTATTAGCTATTGGACTTGGACCTAAAGGTTTCTTTTATATACATCTAGATATAAAGGCTACATATTATGAAAAGATGAGATGAAGCAACTGATAAAGCTGTGGACTCAAGATTTGAAAACTGCTGATTTGGGTTGGCCAGGACATTTCAAGAAGATCAGAGCCACATCAGTACTGCCGAAGCATAACACCAAAAGTAATACAAAGCTGCCATATAATTGTTCTTTCATTTTCGTGCTTAAAGCTTAATGTTAAAAATGACGCATACTGCAACATATTCTATTTCTATCAGGGCTTATATGGCCCCAAGAGTATCTAGCACACGACCAGCTAACGGAGCAAGCAGATGTAGACAGCTTCGGAGTGCTTCGGTTAGAGCGAATACAAAATAACAGGCCAAAAACTGAACACTGCTCTTAAATTAAGGTTCATTCATCCCGTGCAGTGCTATGAACAACCTTCCACTGTCAAATACTCTTATTATGTTCTTCAACCGAATCTAAGAAAACACATAAACCCTCCTCAAAATGTCCGAAAAAAGCTGCAACTTACTTGCCCTGATGCTTATCTTTTTTAACTATGCACAAATTTGAAACTCTTCATCGTAAATAAAGTCCCTTGTTAGGCAACAGTAGCTGCCAAAGCATTCTGTGAGTGATTCAGAGCTTAAAAATATATTTTTCATTACTTTGGTGTTAAAAATAAAGTTTGGTGTTAAAAATGATGCATACTACAAGTCTACAACACATTCTATGTGAGCATCAAACTACCTTCTGCAAAGAGAATCATCATCTCCTGTTGCTACTCTAACCTATAGCTCAGTTATACTGTAGGTGATACATCTGAAGCTAAGACTTATATTTTGCCAAAGAACAAAGAGAAGATACAAGGCAGCAGCACACCAGTGTGAAGCAACACTAGTTAGTAGTGACAGAGTAGAGGTAAAGCAGGAAATGATTATACATATTGTCATAAAATAGAAAATAGAGTCGCATTACGCTCAAGTTTCCATATTTCCTAACAGCAGGAACTAGGTTAAGGACGCATTTTGGAGTGAATATAACATAGAATTATCATGGACAACACTCGTAGTTCCAGGTACATGACAAGGAGTCAAGGAGGAAAACCAACAGAGGACAAGAACAAAGTCAGATAAACCAACATTGAAACTCTTACCTAACAAATTTATCAATAATGTTGTGAAACAAACATGAAGATGACATGAGAGCTAGGGCCTAGAAATATACACAACACTATACTACTTGAACCATGCACATTATTGATGTACGTCCTGTTCCCAAAAACGCCAGGGCCATGTTTTTAATAGGCATGGATTCACTTAGCGAGTAACCACCAGATTCCCCATAAGTCCACCAGCAATCTCGTAAAATTTGGCATCTGAAAATCCTACCGCAAAAGCAAGTTGCTCCAATTCTTTTCCTGCACCAAGATAACCTTCACATTGAATGCAACTAGGTGCCAGCCTAAAACTCTTCTTATATATTAAGGATCAAGTCTATTCTTATTCTTCGTTCTTAAAGAAGAAAGAAAACTCTAGTAGAAGATTTAAGGCATGACCCTCATAGGACAGGTTCAATAAGAAATTAAGAATAGACGAGACTGCCTACATAACATAGCTATACTGCATACAACCCAAAAAAATTAGGTAAACTCAATGTGCTGACCTGTCAAGAACTCCTGAATTGAGCTCTTGAGATATTTGTACTCCTCAGCCAGACCAAAGCCAGTAGCAACAGGAACAACAATGCTGTCTATCATCCATTCCTAGAAAAACAAGCAAAAAGAATTTCAACAGAAATATACAAGTTTCTTTGCTCCCATTTGCATTATGAATAAATTTCATGCGCAATTTTCTTTTTGTATGAATTCCTAATATATGCTATTGGGAAATATTGAACAAGAAGCACAAATAGGTGATCACAGCCCAGCAGGTTATAAACTCATAATCTCTTCATTAACATTTGGTACACTCTATAATCATTGCGTGCACTCAAATATACTCTTTTCACCAGTACTGAATATTCTCTTTTCTATAATCGAATCTCAACCTCATAATTATCTTGGAATACATAAAAGGCGTGAAAAACAAAGCTATAGCTCAACACTACCAGAACAGCCAAACATAACAGAGCACCATATACTCTGAAAAGCAATACCTGGATTAAGCTAGTGACCGGCTCCATGCTTTTATTAAAATCAAGCATAGAAGCTTTGCACCCTGAGAAAGAAGTTCACTGTTTAACTACAGAAAAGATGATTTCCTCAATAAAAGCGTAGGCAATTGAAGAGATCACAAGAACCTGGTTTAAGAACTCGAAAAATCTGTTGCATAGCTCTCTCTTTATCCATCACGTTCCTCAATCCATAACCCATAGTGATGGCATCGAAATAATCATCACGGAATGGTAAATTAAGTGCATCACCTTCAAGCCACCTGTGGGACAGTTGCTACAATTTAACTACCTCTTCTAAAACTGTTATGACAAAAGGAATCCTCAACAGCATCACCAGCTACAAAATTACCGGTCCTCACTCTATGTTCTTGTAGCAGGGAGTTGATCTCTCTTGCTGCCGCGATGAGGCAACCAACAATTGGTCACTTGAAAAATCCAAACCCATCACCTGCAAGTAGATCCCGAGTATGAACACATTGGTCTCAAGGTAGGTACACTTTCTAATCACATAGACTGAGAGAAGACCTGTCCATCAAGGCCAACTTTTTCGGACAAAAGAAATGCCAAATCTCCACTTCCGCAGCATATGTCCAGTGTATTATCCCCTCTCTTTGCTCTAATATTGGAATAACAGTAAAGAAACAAACATAAAGGTACACTACATGATATGCTTTGAAGTTATGGCAAACAATGTTAAAACTCAAAAGTTTGGAATCAAATTCCATATGATTCAGTTAAATAATTTCAATTACATACACATAATTATACTATATTATCACGTTCTTTAACCAAATAAAGAAAACAAAGCATAAATGCCCCCAATCAAAATCTTGGCTTTTCCATGTCTTCCAAATATTAGCTTAACATTTAGTCTAAATGTGTATGCGACAAGGCCTATTATTAGCATTACAACGTGCATCACTTTCAAACATTTCTATTGTAGAAGCACCCTTTTCTTGTTGATGCATAGATAGTAGCATTATTTCAGCATCAGATGCACTTATTTGTTTGGTTGTAATACTTAAGACCCTCGAATATAATCTGTCTCCCAATTAACTTGTTAGAAAACATATAGTCATACTCAATCAAACCAGAAGAAGGGAATATTGCAACAGAAATCATTAAGGAAACTTTGATGAATAGGATACTAGAATATCTATGGCGCTTTTCAATTATTTAAAAGGACCGTCTTTTAAGAGATTTTGGTAGGATAAACACTATCTTTCACATAAAAAACAAGGATCTAATGTGACTATAAGTTAAGTAGTATCATTAAATCAATGAATGGCAAAATATTGATGATGATGATCAATTCAAAGCCATTCCTCATTGTTGAAAATCTAAGTAAACTACTCCCTCCATTTCTAATTATTATTAAGGGGTCGTTTGGTTCAAGGTATGGAATGGAAAGGAAATGGAAACAAATAGAGGAGATGAATGGTAACAAGAATGGTTAGCTTTATTAGGTGTTTGGTTCAAGCCATGGAATGGAAATGAAATAGTAGCCATTACCACCAAATAATGTATTTGTTACTTGAGGGGGAGGGGAGGGTAACAAATGGGGGAGTACATTACCACCAAGTAATGGTAATGGATTGATGAGGGGTTGAATCAAACAAAAAGAAAGGGAATCGGTAATTGATTCCGTTTCTTGGAGCCCAAAAACAACGAACCAAACGTGCTCTAACTTGTGTATCGGCAAGTATGAAAGTGAAAGCGGAATAACTCAAATAAGTAACCCAATTAATAATAGCTTAGGTAACCAAATTAACAAACAAACAAACAAACAAACAAAAAAGGGAAAAAATAGTACTCGCTCCATGAGACGGCCATGCGCTTCCAAATGCGGTGTTGTCCCAAGCTCAGAGCGTCATTTAGCTGATTATTTATCATTGCACAAAAATCAAAATATAGAAATGGTAAGGAAAATTTTAAAATTAAAAGTGTAAATTAAGAATGGGATGAGATTGGGCGTACGTTATCGTAGACAGGAGCAATGCGGTTAAAAAGCGCCTGGCGTTGAGCAGAACATCGAACTGTGAAATTCCGGTGCCGGAAAGTAGAATATTCCGGCAAGATGTGTATAAGAGGTAGTTGAATTGTTGTCATTTTCGGCTTATCCTCTTCCTCTCACTCTCTCTCCTCTCTTTCTCCAATTTCCAATTTCCAATTTCCAATTATTTGGGCTGGGCCTCATCATTCTTAACAAACTTTGAGAGTGGGCTCATTTGAGGATAGGCTCATTTGAGAGGGGGATAAAGGAAAATTCCACCCTCAACCTTTGGAGTAGTTAGCTTCCAACTTCACCATACAAATAAAATACCCTAACTTCATCGATTTTGTGAGGCTCATTTGAGAGGGGGATAAAAGGGAAATTCTTCAAATGAATTTCATGACGTTTGATCCCTAAACCTCAGGGATATAAGGTGGAAAGCGATATCACTATTCTACCACCTCAACCTCATATATCAAATATTATCTCAAGTACATAAAATAGTTTTAGTAAATTTATAAAAAATAAATAAATAAAGTCAATAAAAAAAACATATTTCCTCTTTGTATGTTAAAAATAAAACTACGCATGTTTAGAATTTCTTAAAATACGAATGGCCTATCTATACAACATTTTATGTTTTCGGACCAAACTTTCAATATATCAATGATTTTTCCAATTATGTACCAATCTTTAGAACT
Organism: Beta lomatogona; assembly: GCA_947646795.1. NCBI lineage: Eukaryota > Viridiplantae > Streptophyta > Magnoliopsida > Caryophyllales > Amaranthaceae > Beta > Beta lomatogona. Next base: position 299,554 of record CANSNZ010000573.1, on the reverse strand, counting down.
TCCTTAGTTGGGTTTTCAGGAAGTCTGGGAGCTTCAACACCCTTGGGCCAGTGATACCTTAGACCCACTTTCACACAAATATAAAAACGCTTAGTAGTAGTGACTACTGAAAACCAAAGGCCCTCTGCTCTGGCCCAATTCTTTTCAGCGTGTGATAACATTTGGGCCCTTTACTTGATCATGAAGAAAGAAAGAAATAAAATTTTTAAGCCAAGTAAAAAATCAAATTATCAGCAACAGGAGAAAATTAGCCAAACAGGAATAACAACTTGATCTTATGAAATTAGCCATTTCATTTATGCAGATACATTAGTAGTAAGTACATCGTTTGCATCGAGTAGAATGCAAATGGTGGAAGGAGCATGTTTTCCCTTCCTTTCATCCAATGAGCCTAAAGAGTGTTTTTCATATTGGTAGATTGCCATTAGCTTAGCATATACATAAGCAGCCAGAATAATTATGATACTTGTGTGTTGTGAAGGGTTGAGTTTGTAGATGTCTCATTTGTTTCGTTTATTCTTAGTCATCTGTGAAATATTGTCCTGAGAAATTCTCCATGAGCGCGTATTGCATGTTCTCAGATGGTTTCCAATGACGCTTCCGCTGGTTTATGAACCAATTGTTGATCTGCCTTTGATCAAGACCCGTCATTTCAGCTAGCGCGATTTTATCAGCTTCCTGCACAGCAATAGCTGGATGTTGAGAAATGATACTGACATACGTGCACGCTAGCTCAAAGATAAGGCAACAAACAAGTAAAACTGCTAAGAACTAGATTCCATTCTGATGATGCCTTCAACTTGCGGTAGTGAAAAAGAAGAATTAGTTACTAAGAGCCTGAATTCAGATTGTCATACCATTCGAAATTACATCTCATGGAAAAAACAACAAATAATAAAGTTACCCACTAAATTTTCTTGCAACAAAATGGAAACCACTAGAACATTCACCAGTCCAAATGCAAAACGCGCAACTAGGTTTAACAATTAAGATTAAGGGTCATAGAAGTATAATAAATCAAATATTAGGGGATAAGGGACAATATATGGTACTTACTGTAGGATATGGCCATTTATAGTGAGCATTCCACCACTCAAAAAGCATTTGCCTAGCTTCCCTTGGTAGCTTCCCTTTCTTCTTTTTCTTGGAAAACTCAAGCTTGAGGCTGCTTATATGACTCCCAAATCTACGTAGCAGCTGATCCTTGAGATCCCGTTCTTCATCCTTCGGTTGCAGATCATGTACATCTATCTCTCCTCCACTATAGTCCTCATCGGACGACACTGCACCTTCATCTGACAAATAGATATTTTAGTTAGTCGGGACTCGGGAGAAAAGTATGCATGCATTTTAGCCCTCACTCTTCAGAAATTAAACTACACATTCAGAAATTGGCACTTTGGAAGAGAAATCCAAAATGAGTCTACTCGGAATGTCCTTTGAAGCAAACAATAACAAGCTTTGGTGGAACAATATTAGCGTGATGATAAAAATGGATTTATAAATATCTATTAATGAAATAAAAGTACTAATTAGTTACACAGGGCTGTTTAAAAAATTAAGGTCAAGGGAAAACTACCAAGATTACATATAGTTGATCATATCTTTAAAATCTTATAAGAATAGCCAGCACAAGAACACAGTAACAGATCTTTTCTGGTAATTCTCTATAACGAAAGCGCCTTTAATAAATTCACCCTCTATGATATTATTTCAAACTTGACGTTCGTGTCTGCATATGAATATAACCTGCTACAAGCTAACTTTCTCTCATTGGCAAAGAAATCGAAAAACCACTTCAGAAATTTCAAAGAGTTTACAAATGGGTTAAGTCATAGTCATACTGTCATACTAAGGCCTCGTTCTTTTGAACTGAGAGAAACTGAATTTTAGAGAAAAACTGAAATTAACTAAACTGAACTGAACTGAAAATAAGTCCAAACGAACAGGGCTTGAATCAACTAGAATATCTTCCACTTTAACTATCATTTCCTCACTGGGTATTCTTATAATGGGGCAATCATTAAAAAAAATGGCGAATATTTAACAAAACCGCAATAGTTTTTGAATGTTACCCTTCAAAGATCTACCACTAATCCACCATATTGTATCTCAATCAACAATTTGCTAGCAATTCTTATTCTACCACAATGTATGCTCTTCATTTATGTAGTACTCATAATTTACTGGCAAAATAATAACTTTTTATAGTTTTTACCCATATATGTTAAAACATAAAGTCTATCGAGGGACGAAAGGAGTATTAGTCTCCGTTTTTTTGGACTGGACTAAACTGAACTGAAATTAACTGAACTAAATTGCATAGAGAAACTGAACTAACTGAACTGAAAATAAGTCGAAGGCCTTACACAATAAGACACCACCACCACACCACATTTATTGTAAGGAACAAAGAGGGCCAAAGAAAGAAAATGATGCATGTCAATTGGCAAAAACTAGAAAATGAAGGAAAGGTACTCCAACTCCATTACGTAAGAAAGAGAGAGAGATAGAGAAACTAAGAAAGGTGGTGGAAGACAGGGAAAGGTGAAAAGGTCATAGTCCAGTCCTTTCCCAAATCAGAATGGACAAGACGGCACACTCAAGACTGCCAAAAAAGATAAAACTACATACAAATTACTACAATGGAAAAAAGATAATATATAGGAGTATTTTTCACCAAAGGCAAGGGCAGTCAAATCCCCGTAAGGCACGCTGATGAATTGTCAGAGGAAATGACCTCTATTACTTTACAATTTACATAGCCCTAGGGACTAGGGTCCCACAATTATGAGAGCCCCATTTCTTTTTTTTTGCTCTTTCAGGATTTATAGATGGAAATTTATTTAGAGATACTAGAGGAGAATATGAACAGTGAGAAATGATCCACCAAAGCAACATAAGATACAGATACGAGGATAAATACTCTCTATCATACTGGAGTATAACAAGTTTAAACCTTCTCACTCTTGTCATTGTCATCTGTATCCTCAAATCTCAATCATGCCCTAGGGACGGCTGGACGCTATCCGACCTCATTTTTTTTCAAAGAATACTACTAGTAGTTTCAAGACAATAATATTACAAATATTCTTTTCATCTTTCTCATTCATAGGTCAAAACAAATGTTAATAATGCCGTTGGATATATAACAATACATATTTACATATAATATAATATAAGGGCCATATTCTTATAGATGAATTGTAACAAATGGGTCACAACTAATACAAGTTCAAATAATTTTTAGTAAAAAAGGTTATGAATACTTGTTCAATTTAAAAGCCTAAAGTTATCAAAACTCGTTCACATTTTCAAGAAACTTTCGTCATTAAAATGATATTAATAAAATTATAAATATCAATATATTTCCACAACTAAAAATTTCGATACCTAATCAGATCCCACGTAATTTATTTTTTAAATATATATTGACGAGAATATATTATAATAGTTTGTAATGTTTGACCTTGAAAAAGACAAATGGGCAATACTCCAACTCTCCGAGCAAGTAAATTCACTTGCATATATTCATTATATTTTTTTTATTTTTCAGTTTCTAATTGTCACATAAACTAAAAACAAAAATATGAAAATCAAAATAATATTTTCAATATTGTTTCTTACTAGCTTTCAAAATACACTACCTCATTTCCTACACACGATTTGTTTTTTCACTAGAACTAAGGAAGAAGTGAAAAAGTAAGAGAGAGGAGAGGAATTATGAAAATTGGGGAGTAAGAAGTACAAAAGGTAGATAGAAAAAATAGAGGAGAGACACGAAACACGGGGAGGGGTTTTAAGTGGATTAATTTATTTGACGAGGGACCACATAGGGGACAAAAGTAAGGAATAATTGGACATTTTTACCTTATATAGATAAAAAGAATACAGGTAACTATTAAAGAACGGTGCCGAAAAGAAAAGTGTGCGATAGTATATTAATTAAAGAACGAACAGTTTCTAGATCATAGTACTTTCCGAAAAAAATTCAAGTTCATACAACTTACTCTCATTGTTCCCCAAGGAGACAATAGACATGTTCATTTCATTTTGGGCACAAGTGTTAAGTGAAAAGCTTTGTGATAGGCCTTTGCCAAGTAAATCAGACATAAAATAGTATAAAGCAAGTAGCATTTGACGATACTAGTTAAGAGATAAAAATTAGTAACAAAAAGAAGAATGATTATATTATTTTAATTAGTGCACCTAGTCCACAAAAGAAAATGGACTTTGTAATTAGGACAAACGTAAATGGTAACATGGAAAGGGCGTTGGGTGACTATAACACTTCAAAAATCATAAAACTAAAAACTACAGTAACAGGCAACAGCTATAAATGATCCTTTGATGATTCAAATATGAAACTTCTTATTATGGAAACATAATAAACAAGACAAACACGTACCCTAAACATTACAGTATTATACTATCCAATCCCATATTCACTAGAAACTACAACTGAAGACTGAACCAAACAAAACATTTATTCCTTCCATCCCATTTAATTTGGGATATACTTTTTGATAATCTTTATCTAGTTACATTTTCTTTAAAATTGGGACAAATGTGGTTATTTTTATTAGGTTTACTCACAGTAGTCTTTTCTGTTTTTTGTCAGTAAATGACCACACTATTAGGAGTGGGAAACAGGAGAGGACAACAGGATGAAGTGCAAGAGGATAAGATCAATAGAATAGAAGGTGAGGAGCCAGGAGGAGGGTGCATACTATTGAAAACATGAACATTATCAATACGTCTCCCTCTCACATTATTCGTCACACTTCTATTACTTTGATCTTGCTACTTTCAAGCATAACCAACCATACTCTTTAGTCTTTCCTCCAATTATGATAATACCCGAGTGGATCCTATCATATCGACCTTTTTGATAAAATAACTTATTACCAACCAATTGATCTTTTATATTATTTATGGTGTTTAGAAGACAGCAGTGATCGGAGTCGATCCGAATCTCGGAAGCGAAACTACCAAATAAATCTATCCTCACTTTCGCTACGTGCCCTAATATAACAAGTGTATAAAAATAATATAGGAGTGGTGAAGTATTACCCCACCAATGACCAACCCCCATTAATTTCGAGCTTAGAAAAAAGAGGAAGTAGAATCAAGAATCACAAGGCAGAAAAACAAATCTCATAAACAACCAGTAAGAGAGGGACAAAGAGATAGATGAACAGGGAAAAACATGAACTAGGGACATGCAAAGGAACAAGTGGGACCCTGCACACCCTAACCAATAAGCAAGGGTAACCCCAGAACACGTATGAAGCGTCTTAACTAGAGAAAACTCTGCAAAGCATACATGCAAAATTGACCCTTCACCGCAAAAACATAAACCAGGGCCAGACTCCAGAGGAGGAGAAGCCCTTGATGCTCAATTGCTCAGACAGTGACATTCCAACCAATTATAATTTATAAAACCCAAACACTTTTGCGAACCCAAAAAACAACTAAATAAATTCATAAATGCAAATAAACTTGAAGCACTTAAAAGCTGCTTTTGGCCCCTTGCTCAGCGTAAACTCCGGGAGTCTCCATGTGAATATACATTATACGCCCCCACCCCCATTCCTCCAACTCATTTCATTTCTCAACCTTTTCCTAACAATAATGTCATCTTCCTCTTCCTCTTCCTCTTCCTCTTATTTTCCCTTATTTAGATCACCTTCTAAATATCAAACACAAACCACTATTTTCATCTAGGCGATTTTTAGGGACCTCCATATATTATTAACCAACAAGTGCTTGGATCGATTCATAAATAAAAAGTTACTATAGCTTGTAACAACATTTGTTGGAAGAGCTTCCCTCGATAAAATAAAATAAAAAGTTACTTTAGCTTGTAACAACATTTGTTGGAACCAAAATTGGTTCCTAACTTGCTAGAATTCGAATAAGTCCAAGTCTAATAAGCTTCAAGTTATAGGGTGGTTTCATTCAAAAAGACAACATTAGAGGTTCATATGCATGCAATTTTATCTTTAATACAAAATACTTCCTCCGTTCTAAAATAAATAAAACAGTTATCATTTTAGGCCATTTCAAAACATATGAAACGTTACTTTATTCGGTATACACTTCTCTCTATCTCTCTCCCCATCACATGGATCTCTCTCTTTCTTTTTCTCTATTTCTCTTATCTCCTAAATCCCTGTGTCAAGGGCCCTACGTTTCATTTTTAAAGAGAGGTGGAAGTATAAAAAAATCATAACAATAAGAACGATAAAGAGATCCTTCTCCCGTACCCACAAACAGGTTTTATATGGCTATTAATAACTTATAAAAAAGTATACAGATCATCTAGTTTAGTTGGTAAAGTCTTATAGGGGTAATCGTTCTCTAACACCAAAAAAACCAAAAAAAAAAAAAGTATTTACCATGCTAAGGCCTAAACATGTAACAGTAGCCCCATACAAAATGTGCTTAATGCGATATATATATATATGCATGATTAGACAACAATATACTACCATTAAATCGGACCTAGTGTCTAGTGTTTGTAGTTTAATTTTAGTAAGGATAACACACTTATAAATTATACTTGATAAAACAGTTCTAACTCCTATCAATCATACTTCAATGAGAGAACGTAATAGCAAGCAGATTTTATGAATACAATAAGGTAGCCTGAAACAACCCATTAATTTTGGCCATATATCCTACTAAAACTCCCCATTTTCAGAAGAAGAAAAAAATGCCAATAAGGCCACACTATAATAATCTAATCAAACACTAATCCTTTACAAGAATTATTGTTTATAGAATGACCTAGGATAGACCTAAATGCATGTTTCTAAAATAGGTAGATCCACCATTTGTGAACTTTTTCTTTTTTTCTTTTCTTTTTTGACATAGGCTATACCTATTTGATTGTTAATAGAAAAACTAGTCTGTAAAACCAATAGACCTTAAACTCATAATCAACATCTTCAATTGTGAATTGAAGTCCACTAGCATTCATTAACAGCTAAAGATAAGGTATTTTCACATCTAGAACAGGTGAAAGATTTGCTCACTTCCCACACATCACAACTCAAAACATTGTTAGTTGTAGGCTGTCGCATGTATCTATACTACGATAAACCTTCAACGGCCAACCACGACTAAGGAGCTCATGCATCATGGCCTAATAAGTCAACTAAGTGACTAAAATCTACCTATTCCCATGTGGTTTAATTTATACTAAACTTTTTTATGAATCAAGTTCACAGAAACAATCACTTGATGTTAGAAAGTTCAAGAAATTTGCAAACATACTACTCTCAAACCCAATCCCATAACGAAGTGTTAATACCTTCAAGTGAGCCTTGTTCTTGAGAGGACTCCCTTCTATTTTCCAAGTCACCTGTCGCACCGAAAGGGAGGACATGTTAAAGATACTCCAATTCCAGCTTGACTCACCCCCCAAATTTCCAATTTGGACAAACGTATTTATGACAACCAAAAAAAGTGGTACAAAGCATGTTAGCCAATGAAGTCTAGAGCAAATTCTACAAGAAGGCAAGATGACCAAGATTTCTTAGGATCAATAAGATCAACAGAAAAGTTTCCAATATTATTCAAGAAGTATATACTATAATATCGCACAGTCTAAAGAAGGTCTCACAAAATGAACAAAGAAGATTCCAATTTCACTGAGAAATTTACACAATACACAATCTAAAGAAAGCATTACATATAATCTCAATCAAGAGACTTTGGCACAAAACAGACTAACCAAAAACCAAAAGTGAGAAGAAGTGACAGCTGGTTAAGTCACATAAACACAATGAAACTAGCTTAGACCTTATAGTTCATTCACTTTGTAGCTCCACCAATTACTAGCTTATTAGCCATGCCTAAAGATTAAGGTGCACCATGTATTCAACTCCCAACATCATGCTGTCAGCTTTCAAGCTTTAGAAATGGAGCAAGCAAGATTCCATGGGGAAGGATAATAGAAATGGAGCAAGCTAGCGATTCAACAATGGCTTCAGAGAAAATTTCGCCTACTTAACAAATATTCTGAGTTATTACAAGGCTGGTTTTACAGGTTAGATAACTTAGGTAAATTATTTTAAAAAAATAAAAGAAGAATCACATTAAGCCTCTAATGACATCTTGACAGACTTGGAATAATTGTTGCAAATTAAACGCAAAACTTATTTTTTGGTCAAGTAGAAGATCCCAAGAGTTACTAATTACCTTCTCCTCAAAAAAACAAAGAGTTGCCACTTACCTAAGTCATAGATGAAAATATAGACAAGAAGAATAGATGCATATCATAAAAATATTAAAGTTCCGACAGCGAAGCTAATGGAGAATATTACAGGTTAATAAATAAATAATCTCCTTAGCCAATGAAGAAAGGAAACGCAGAATCACTATGTCTAAAATGGCAAGTACAAGGTAAGCATGTGATATATGTCAAAACTCATCCAAGTGGGTAGGCGCATGTGTTCAAGAGAATCTTAATCAGATGGGAAATAATTAAGAATTCACTTAAGCACAAAATTAAGATAAAAACAGACCACACGGGGCAAATCAACAGATCAGAGTAGATTGGAGTGCCAAAAAGTTAGTGTGTACTTCCAATGAAAAATATTAGTTTCCAAACAGAAGTGAAGATCACACTTCATTTTTATTTGGGGTAGTTTAAGAATGAGAACAAGTATACAAGTATATCAAGCAGTTATCCTTCACAGTTGGAAATCCGTAGGAACTAGCAAAAAGGAAGTGGTAGCAGCTTTTTTTCCTGACAAAGGATGTTAGTAAAACACATCTTTGTACTTTCATTAATCATAATCCACTTTTAAAAGTCAAGTAATCATCTACAAGATGTGCTTAACAACAGATGCCACCAGTACTTGGTCTGCCTAATCATCGTTCAGCTTTAATTAATTTAAACAGCAAGATCATAAACATAGCATGACAAGAGATCTTAAAATACAAAAAAGGACCCGAGAAGAGACATTTTTCTAGTCATTGAACAGAAACAGTATGCCATTGAGCCATTACACATCTTTTACAAAGTGCTAACAGTCCATGCAAGCACGTTACCAGAATAGCTAATATGCGAATCTTTGTCTAAGATAACGAATGTTAATTTTCTTATTCTCCAATAAATGGTGAATTGGTGGAAACATTACAACCTAATTAACATTTCTCCTAAAGAATCACCCACAATCTGATCAGTCTCCTTTTATTCCTTATGATGACAAGAAGATAATCCTTGATACTAAAAGCCTTTATAAGCAGTTAAAGCAGTCCAAAGTAGGCATTTCACAATTTCCAATTTAACCTCTTATTGGTTGCAATAAAGAACTCTCATTCCCCATTGGAACTTGAAGTTCTTTAAAAGTTACAAGACAATGAGATATGGCATTATCACAGCAACACTGAGATTCAATTAAAGATAACGACATATATTCACTTGCCTGCATTCATCAGATGGTCAAGTGGATGTCCAAATTATTTAAATGACATTATACCATAAGCTTTTGTTAGACTTAATATGATAGGAAGCATTATTTTCACCCTATTTTAGAAGGATAGTTCCACATCCTCCAACCAAAACCATCCAGACCCCTTATTTTCTTTTAGAATAAAAGTCAGCAAAACAAAAGCTATATAGAACATCTACATATTAAAGTCAAAGCCAATTTTCAATTTCAATTATTGTACTCACTTATATCTTTGACAAGGTTAGATGAAAGTTTGCCAGATTCAAATCAAAATATTAAACACTAAAAAGCAAGGATTTCTGACAAACCACACATTGTAATGGTAACAACTAGTATTGAACTACAAGTAAAGCAACTTGCACATATCATTTGATCTTAGAGATGAACTTCAGCAAAATGAAAATGTGACATATTGAAGCCAAATAAGAAACTAAATGACTTTCTATCCAAGCAAAGGTTTTGACAAGTATGAACCTATACACTGAGGTTTTTAAACCAAGACGATCACTGTACTATATGCAATTTGATATCAGCTAGCAAAAATTTTTATAAAGCCTCCACATCATTGGATGTGTTATATAGCAAAAACAATTAGAAAAGGAACAGAAGCATGATCAAATAATTAAAATAACCTTGATTTGATTATATCTTTCCTAATAATTGATAACATTTCCATTATGCCTCCCATATGTTAGAAAGAAACTAGTGATCAGAACATGTTTCATAAATTTACCTTTCGGGACAAAAAAAAAAAGCACATGTCTTTAACAACCATTTCAAAGTACGGATTGTGATTCTATGTCTCATCTTATGCCCTCATTATCTCTAGTCATACCCCATCATCTGCATATGTTAATAAACTTAGATGGCTGATTTAAGTTGATGACATGCCAAAACGGAGAGACATGAGACGACTCAAGATGAGACGTAAAATCTAGTCATATGATCCCAACCCCGAAAAACAAAAAAAAAAAAAAAAAAAAAGATGTTTAGGATTGACATAAACTGATATAAACAAAGAGACATGGTTATTTGAGCCCCATAACTATTGCCATTTTTAATGTGTTACAGACTGCCAGATGAATTATTTTTGCCTTACAGACTTTGGAGAAAGAACCGGGAGGAAGTAAGAAAGAAAGCAAGTCATGGAAGAGCAAATTATAAATGAAATACTTACTCCTGTAAGAATTGGACCTACATTTTAAAACCTTTTACATACTTTCACACGACTACAGTTTTTTTAGGGAATGACAAAAACCAGCTGATTTCAGTAGAACTACTAAAAGAAGTCTAAGACTGTAAAAGTATGTTTAAAAGAAATTCTAATATACTGCCATGAACTGTTTTCATCACTGAACTTAATCTGATATGTCAAATTCAGAATCTCTCAACCATGCAAGTCTCAATCGTTCCAGTGCTCATTTCTCTCTCCCTCTCCCTCATCTGACACAAACTCAAGAAATTCAGGTAAAAGAAAAATAAATAAATAAATAAATAAATAAAAAAGACAAAAACCATAGCCAAAAGGAAAAAGATATTAAATAAAGGTGAAAGGAGTAGTAGTTAACGTCGATTACTCCCTCCATCCCCTAATAGACTTTCCCTTTCTTCCTTTTTCAAGTCAAACTTTGGAATCTTGACCATAAATTATCATCACTATATATTAAAAAAACACAGCCACGTGGGATCTTGTACTTATCGACTTAATGTGTTCATCCAAAATATCAACTTTTAATAATTTTTGGTAATATATAATTAAAGATATAAACGGTCAAATGTGTGTGCAAAAATCAAATGGGAAGTCTAATAAGAGATGGAGTGTGTATAATACTTATCTCCAATCACATGTGAATAAGATTGTATCGGGATGAATTTGTGGGTTTTTATTTAGCTCAAAATATAGTGTATGTGTTTCATATTCTAGTGACTGTAATTTATGATAGTGCGCGAGGACAGGTTGATCTCCGAGATGGATATATCACCACCGTCAATTGAACTGCTAATAAAAGCAGCAAATTACGGAGTATCTGAATCCATAATACAACTAATTCTTGGTTAAGCTTGTTTAATCCATAATGAGGTGGTAAGAAAGGATCCATAATGTGAGCAACAACTAATGAAAACTCCCCTTACTTGTATTGTATGTTGTATGTATCTAGCTAGGGTTATAGTTATACTATAAGGTTTGTTAAACTTAAAAGATAGGAATATAACTTATTATATACACCACTCAAGTCACACCTATGACCAAAAATATATAATTAAAAAAAAAAAACATCTGGGTTTGTTTACTTTAATTTATGGAGTAAAATCATAGTGTTGAGAAGCAATGATTAGACGAATTTGTATGCACCAAATATGGTGCACAAAGCTCAATGAAACAATAGAGTATAAAAATTGAACATAGAATTTAAAAAAGAAAAAAACTGACCAGCTGAGGCGGTCTTTACAAAGGCTCCCTTGCAGAGATTCCGGAGCTGCGTCTCGATTTTGTTCAAGAAGTTGGTTGCTTCGTCAAAGGGTCTTGAAAGATCTGATTTATACTTGTCCAATATCTCACAGTAAGTTTCCTGGATAGTTACAATTATTTATTTCCAAATAAAGTCAAAACCATAATATATATAAAAGTAGAAGTATTAAGTAAGTAAGATAAATAATCCAAAATGAGAGAATGAATAGTAAGGACTAAGGAGGGGAGCATGATGATGACCATGAATTCATCAAGTTCAGGATCTGTTCCTAAGCACGTCCTTATGCCTCCAACATCTCGCCTATAAATGTCGCTTTCTTGCTTGATTTCTTCCAGTATGTTGGCTATTTCAGGCGGCGCTCCAACCTATCACCACCATACCCATCCTAATTATCAATTTCACAATTATATATTATATATTATATATTATATATGGAGTTCTCGTGCCACACCAGATTTCACACAGTGTGGCACGAGAACTTCTGTGCCGTAGCACCAAAAAAATTAAAAAAATGAAATTGGTGCTACGGCACAAGCAGTAAGATACAATATCTTACACGCTAGCGTAGTAGACACCATCATCAAAAAAAAAAAAACTATCGCATAAGATAATGATTAAAAAAAAAAAAAAAATAGACCTTATGACAATCTATGTAAGCTTGAAGGAGGCGAGGATAGTGAGGATGCGAGGCGATCTTAGCTTTAATGGAGATAGACGTGTCATCATCTGGTTGCATCTCAGGAGTGATAGAAGCAGACTCAGAAATACACGTGGCGGAGATGAGTTCATCGGACCCAAATCGGACGGCAGCCGTGTTACCAGAATTCATCATTAAAGAATGATAATCAGACGGAAGGATGAGATTATCCGGCGACATCAAGGCCTTATCGGAGTAATCCCCAGCCGTCGGATGAAGCCCGTACAACTCATCCATCATTATCCACCAGTCACCACCTCTCTAATTACGATAGAATCCAGATTATAGATTAAATGGAGAAGGAGAAGGAGTAGGAGAGATATAGAAAAGGGAAAATAGGAAGTGAAGTTAGGTTTTTAGTTTTGGGGATGAGAGAGAATTTAGTTAGAATTGGAGTGGCAAAAGGAGAGAGATTGTGATATTGGGAAGTGTGAATTCTAGTGATTACAATCTTACCAAGTATGGCAGTGATATTCATTCAACTGGTTTTTTACCAACTCATACAACAAAGAAAGAAACACATCATTTTTATTTTATTAATAATAGTGCTGCTCACTCATTACAACTATACAAGGAAGAAAGGGTAATAACTAATAAGGTTATGGAGTATAAATGTTCATGTGCTCCTTGTTTTATTTTCTTCTTTTCTTTTCTTTTTCTCTTTTTTGGTTTTTTCTTTTTTTTTTTTTTTTTTTTTTTGGGTGAATGGTGGTTTTTTTTGTTATCTTTCTAACTTGTACTTTAGTTCTTTCTCTCCATTTAATAAGCTAAGATGCTTCTTTTACTGAGATGTTAAGAATGAAATATACTTCCATAGATCTCATGCAACACATTAGCCAATATCATATGATATCATGCTCAAGCTTTTCTGTCAAAGGGATAGGATTCAAGTCCCTCATTCTTTATTTTTTTATACATTTTTTTCAAATTAATTACTAGTAAGTTAAATTGATTTTTACTTAACTACAGTCCATTCATGATAGGCTTAGGAGCTGTTCTCTTCGGCATAAAACAACTAAACTGAAGTGAACTGAATTAAATTATAACTAATTAATAGTAATGATAATAATTTAGGAACTGAACTGAACTGAATTAAATTATAACTAATTAATAGTAATGATAATAATTTAGGAACTGAATTGAATTAAATTATAACTAATTAATAGTAATGATAATAATTTAGGAACTGAACTGAATTGAATTAAATTATAACTAATTAATAGCAATGATAATAATTTAGGAACTGAACTGAACTAAAAATAATCTGGGGAGAACAGGCCCTTAGTTTACCATTCTTTTTAACAAACTAGCTCAGTCAATAAATTCATTTTTGTAGCTTACAATTGTTCATGTACGAGAAATAATCTTCTCATAGTGGTTGTTTGGTATTTAATTCCCATAGGAAGACACCAAGGAATTTGTAATTCCCATGAATTAATGTGGGAATTTTGAATGACAAAGGGGGGCTATGTAAATAAATTCCCACGTTTTGTGGGAATTTCAATTTCCTAAGAATTTTCATTGCCCCCATTTTCCCCACTTCCTGTCAACCAAACAACTGTCGAATTTAGAAAATCATGGGAATTTTTATTGCCTACATAACTTCATGTATACTAAACAACCACTTAATCCTAACATCAATAAACTATGAAAACTTTTCTATTCATGCATCTCACTTTGACCGTATTTTTTTTACTAATATATAAAAACAAAAATGATCATATAAAATGTTGTTGGATTTGTTTCAATGAATATTTCCATGATATCAAGTTTTTATAACTATTACATATACATAATTAGAGATATTAATAGTCAAAGTTGTATATTAGCAAGTAAAAAAGTCAGGTAATGCACTTATTATAAACAAAGGTTAGCATATAACAAAGAAGCAATAAACGAATTGCAAAAAACTCGCATTATCCGACATATATGGCCATATACATGGTCTTGTATATTCATTAGTCAATTAAAAACACATGGTTGTTTACATGGTTGTGTAGTCTACTTGTTCGATCTTCTTCGCCTACGGATCTCTCTTGAATATTTCCAAAATTCACAACGTATCTTCGGGCGCTACTGACTACTCGTGTTGAACTATTAAGCTTGCATATCTAACTACATGCTTATGGAATATTTATGAGAAGACAAGAGTATAAATTGTTTGGCAGGCTAAATTGTTTAACTTGGCTATTAGACTTATTTTGGTGAAGTTTTTTCTCGACTCTTATCCTAGTAGGACTTTCTTGTGAATGTCATTCTTTTAGTTGTTAGGATTGTATTGAATTTCTCGAAAATGAGAGTCTAACTATAAAAGTTTTAGAGCTTGTTTGGTTAACCTTCAAATGCATAGTAAATTAGAATTCTTAGTAAGTAAATATATGTGTTGTTGTTTGGTTGGCAAAAATATGGGAAGTAGAACTTCCTAGGAAGTTCTATTTCCTACAAAATAGAGGAAATAACTTACCTAGGCCCCCTAGGTAAGTGGAACTTCCCACATGTTCAACCAAACAAAAAAATGTACTTCCTAGGAAATAAAAATTCATGAGCAATGCAAATTCATGGGAAATGCAAATTCATGGGGAGTTATACTTCCCAATTCCAACCAAACGAGCCCTTAGTATACATATTTATCTAACGGCGGACTCCTACAAGATCGCATGTTGGATTATTGGCACTGAAAATGTTTTTATTTGGTAGTGAAAAGTGTTTGATAGAGTACCAAAATTGGTTCTTTGATATAAAAAAAAAAAGTGTGTTAGTGATACCACATCTTAATTGTTTTATATTTATACTATAAAATTTTTATTTTAAATAATTTGTCATATGTTTAACTAGTGCCAGATAGTGTTTCAATGGTACTAGTTTTTTTTATTTAATAAGGTAAGAAAAAAGGATTTTAGGAGACCCTCCTCACGAGGGGGATTCCTAAAAAAGTCATTTACAAGAATGGAATGAAGAGTTGAATTAGTACAAGGAATAATATCAAAAAAGATCGAACTAAATGTCTTACATTAGCTATCCAATCTGCGGCTTTGTATGCTTCTCTATAGACATGATGGATCCGATAGGACTTGGAATTGTTGAAGTAGAGTGTGTATATCTTCGATGATAAGTTGTATCTGCCAAGCGACCTTCCAAAGTTTTGTAACCGCGTTGATTACGAGAAGATTGTCACCTTCATTGTGGATATTCTGGATGCCATGATTCAAAGCCAAAAGAAGACCCTTCGAAGAGCAAGGTAGCCTTGGCCACGAACACCGGAGTGATTCCTAGACCGTAAGAGGTGGCATGGATGAGTTCACCTTTATTATTGCGTATAATAACCCCGCAGCAGCTGAATTATTTGAGACCGAGCCGTTAAAATTGAGTTTGAAGTGGAATGGAGGTAGAGATCCCAATCTACTTGAATGATAGAATTGTGATGAGAGGTGATAAGTGGTTGATTGTGAGAGGAGAATGGTACCTGCAAGATAACAAGAATCAAGCGATGTTCGAAGGGTCCATTCGTGATAAAGGAACTTGGCTTTATGGAGTATTCTATGATTGTTAAAAGTGGCTTTATTAAAAATATTGTCGTTTCTTTCTTTCCATATAAACCAAATTAGAAAAATGAATTTGGTTATGACCTTTTTTTCAGATTTTAGGGATTGGAGAACTCTTATAAGAGAGGTGTCTTTGTGGTGGAAGTTAAGCTAAGCTCGAAGTTTCTCGAAGATCCCAAACTTTCCCGACTGAAGTGCACCGATTAAACATATGATTAATTGTTTCAGGTTGGGAGTGACATTGAGGTCATAAATTGGAAGGAGGAATTTTTCTTTTAAATAGTATATCTCTGACACTTATACTTTTATGACAAAGTTGCCATAAGAAAATATGTAATTTAGGTGGTATGTCAAGCTTCCAAATCCATTTGAAGATCCAAGGATCCTCAGTGGGATCGAGATCATGAACTAGTACCATTAAGACATCTAGTAATACCAAAATATGTCCAATTGGTACAAATTTAATTTCCTAGACAATTGCACAGATTTCCTTGCAAAAAGACCAATATGCATCTATTAGATCGACGATTGCACTTCAACGGATAGAGGCCAAATCTTTCTCACCAGCCACCATCTTACACACCATGCCACTACTAAGTAGGGGTGTGCACCGATCTAAAACCGGACTGGTTGGATCGGTGGGCCGAAATCTATTTTTTTTGGACCGGGATCGAACCGGAAAAAATAAATATATTAAAATATAATAATTCTAAAAGCAATAATCTTAAAGGCAATAAATATGAGGTTTCAACTTTCTAATTTTCTAAGTTTTAAACTTTTTTTTAATCTTTAAACTTTATTTTTAAAAAAAACACAGGAATTCCGGTCCACCAGTCCAGATCGGAAAATTGCGGGTTTGGACCGGACCGGAAACTCAGAATCCCAAATTTTCATGGACCGGGGACCGGACGAATTCCGGTCCCGGTCCAAAAGTGCACACCCCTAACTAACAATGGAACATGGCTCTCCAACTAGCTCTCCACTCTCTTTCATCTATTTTCTCTCTTCAAGTTATTCTCAAGCACTATATCTAAAAACATCCAACAACAATAAAGCTATTAACCGAGCTCTCCATTCAACTTTCCACTATGTGGTGGTCCCCATGTCAATAAATGAACATCATTTCATATTATGATTAAAATTATATAATTAAAGTTATTCATGTAAATTAAATATAATTATAAAAAAATTATTCTTTTTCATAATTTGTGTAATGTAGAATTTAAAAAAAAAAATTTTGAATGCTACTACCTCCGTCCTAGAATAGTCTGAACACTTTCCTTTTATGTTTGTCCCAAATTAGTTTGAACACTTCTTTTTTTGGCATGGTCCCACCATTAATATATTATTTTTTTATACATCTTTGGCTCACACTCTACCTTTTATCAATAAAAAGTTACCCAACTTTCTCTCTCTTCTAATAAAAAATACCCCACCAACTCCTATCATATCTACTTTTTAAATAAAATAACATTTGATAACCACACTACAACTTATCACCTTAAACTACGTGTCCCAACAAGTGCTCAGATCTTTCTGGGACGGAGGGAGTAATATTTAATTTCATAAATTACAAAAAAATAGTAGATTTTGTCTAAGAAATATATCCAATATTAGGCTCATATTATAGACAAAGAAAAATTATATTTGTTGGGATAGTAATTACTAATTATTATTACCATCTTTATTAAATTTTTTATAAAAAGATCATTAAATGGTTGCAAGAAGAAAATAAAACTTTAGAAATTGCAATATTATATTTTGGTTTGTGGGGCGCACACATTGGAAAGTCATCTCTCCTTTAACTAGACCTGGGCATGGGTCGGGCCTGTTCACGGGCTCGGCACGCAGGCTTGAGGAAATGGCGGGTCGGGTCGGGCCGGGCCCGAGCCCCGTGAGTGGCGGGTCGTGCCAGGCCGGGCCGGGCCTGAAATTTCCAGATTTTGTCCACGGCCCAGGCCCACAGGGCGCGGGCCGTGCTCGTGCTTCCTGCGGGTCTGGCCCGTGTTTTATGTTGTTTTTTTGAATTCTTGGTTGTTTAGGCTAAAAAACAAAGAAAAGGGGTGTTCGGCCCATGGGCCATATAGGCGGGTTCATGCAGGCCCACGGAGCAGACGATGGGCCGGGCCTCGAGCGGGCTCGTGCCGTGTTGGCCCGGCCCATGCCCACTTCTACCTTTAACCCAAATGGTCTCTCCTCCAAAAGACACTTTGCAAAGTGTCTCCATGGAGATACACTTAATACACACTCAAGAGTCAAGAGCCCCATTGTTGGGTAAGAAGTGGTTCTCCATTTTCTCTCTCCTTAGAGAGGTAGTTGGAGAACCACATTGTACATACTCTAATGCCATCAATTAGACCCATTGTGCCTCCTTTCAGATTTATAATAGATGTGATAGGAGTTGATGGGAAATTTTTGATTGAAGAAGAGAGAAAGTTGGGTACCTTATCATTAATAAAGGTAGAGTGTGGCACTGGTGGAAAAACAAGGAAGGGCTGCGGTCAAAACAGCCCTAAGGGCTGCGTTTTTGGCCAGCAGCCCTTTCCATAGCAGCCCTTCAATAGATAAGAAGGGCTGCGGTTTTTAACCGCGACCCTTCACAACGAAGGGTCGCGGTTTAGGCCAAAAACGCAGCCCTTCTAAGGATGAAGGGCTGCGTTTTCGCTTAAACCGCAGCCCTTCTATGTATGAAGGGCTGCGGTTTTAAGCCTAAACCGCAACCCTATTAATGTGAAGGGCTGCGGTTTAGTCTTAAAACCGCAGCCCTTCACATTCAAGTTTTTTTTTTAAAAAAAATAAATTGCACCCTCCACCCCCTGCCCACCCCCCGCCAAACCCAAGACACCCCACCCCCACCCACAGACACCCCACCCCCGACCCCCGCCACCCAAGCCCCCCCCCCCCGCCCCCCCACCCCCCCCCCCCCCACCCCCGCCCACCCTCCACTCCCACCCCCCCCCCCCCCCCCCACACCTGCCCACCCCATGTACTCCCCCGCCCTGCCCCCACCCCGCCCCCACCCCACCCGCCCCCTGCACTCCCACCCCCCACCCCCCCCCCCCCCCACCTGCCCCCCCCCGCACTCCCCCGCCCGCCCCCCACCCCGCCCCACCCCCTTCACTCCCCGCACCCCCACCCCAGGCCACCCTCTGCCACCTCCTCCACCCATTCTTGCCACCACCCCGAGCACCCAACCAGCCCCATAGCCCGGCCCGGCCCAGCCACCATGGCGGCCCCCCACCCCACCCCCGCCCAAAACCTCCCTTCGACACAAAAAAAAAACGATCAAATTGCAATAATAATATATGACAAGTTTTTGAACGTAATATAATAATTAACTTTAAATATGTATATATTTAATAATGTGAAAAATGTACATAGAATTAATACAAACTAGTAGATGTATCATAAGCAATCATCGCAAATGTGGGACGCCAACTTATCCCGAACTTCATGTAATTCTTCTGTGGTGAAGGCCCTCAAGCGTGGTGTGTTATTCATATAAACCTTGCAAAACAACCAAGGAATAAACACATAATATAAGAATTCAATCATTTACGTACCGTAGTTAGTAGTTCTAAAAATGACATATACCTTCCCGAAATTCAATCAAAAACAAATGCAAGCCTAAAACTCTACACACTAGTTATATTATACCTTATATTATCATATTGAAAAAGAAAATGGAGTTAAATGAAGCGATAAGTACGAATTAGACGCGAAAAGGCAAAAATATGCCTAAAATGCCCTTTTCGTTCCCAAAATTCAACCTACAACAATTGCAAACCTAAAAATCTACACAATAATTACATTATGCCTCATACTATCATGTTAAAAATGAATTTGGGGTTAAATGACTTGATAAATACGATTTGGAAGCGTAAAAAGGCAAAAATAGGCCTAGAAATGACATTTTCGTTCCCAAATATATGCATGTGCTACTTTGGTTTCTAAACCAATTAATACTTATTACCAATCGATCTAATGTAAACTAACATATACTAATAAGTTACATACCTTTTGAACATCATCGGCGTTAGTGCACTGGTTGACGATATCGAACATGTACCTCAGCACGTAATAGCCACATGCAAGTCCATCTTCTTGTTGCGGACACTAAATGTTCACCAAAGGATGCATCCAATGACATTCATGTTAATTAGATGTGTAGTATGTGGCTAAAAGTGTTTCTATATAAGGACAAATAAATTAGTCATGTTACCTCGGCGATATCCAAACAGGAGCTTTTGGTGCTCGAAGTCTCGTTGCACTAATATGCTTCATCACACTACATCAACAACATTATTATAAGATTAGATGTACTAACTGTTTATATATTTAAAGATGATGAATAATGTGTAATATTAATAAGTGCGCATATATTGAGTTTCGATTAGGCTACCTATTTAACAATGATTTGATTAGTAAGGTCCCTGGTGGTTGTCGACGCAAAGAATCAAAGTGGTAGACTTCGTTACGTGACAAACATATCGCAAGCAGTGTCCAATGAGCCCTACAACAAGAAAATATAGTTATTATTAATCGTAGAACAATTAATAGGTCAATTTAAGTATCGAATAATAAAAGTAAAGCGAGTTTAACAAGCATACTTTTCAATATAAGGAACAAGAATGATCTGATGATATCCAAAACGAGATGATGCTTTGAAACTCATGTCGAGATACTCTTTCACTTCGGCTTTGTTTTGTAAGCAATTGTCATCTCGTATTATGTTTGGACATAACCAACCAAACATTGCACTAGATGTTGCAAGCAATTCATTGTACAATAACCTGAGAAATTATATTGATTATATTAAAAGTAAACCAACAATTACTTATTATGGATTTGAAAACTACTTAAGGCATATATATGTATGTGTATATTTAATTTATATACTTATGTATTACCTCATGAATGTTTATATCATGGAAACATTCAACTCTACCCCACATAAGAATTCTTTAATATCAACCTTCGAAATGAATGTCGATGAGTCCTCAAGGTAGTGGAATTGTTGCTCCCCCAAAGCAACCTCAATTGCGCTTTCATTGGGTAAATCGCTAGCGCACTCATGTAACCAAAAGCATGGCGTAGTAAGGCTCCGCACCACCTCTGGATCGATAATAAGTGGATTTTTTGCCTTAGAAACATTTCCCGTCACCACATTTCGTTCACCTTCATCACGTAAACTTGCTTTCTTATAAGGTGAACATGCCTTCTTTCCCTTCCTGGCATGTGAGTCGGCCTTCCCCCAAACCTAGTATTTAGTTAAAAGTAAAGATATTACCGACTATCATAGGAACTATAAAAGAAAACACGCATATATATATATGAATGTTAATCATTGTACCTCATCCGAAAACCGCACCAATGCACGCGACCATGAGAACATAGCGCCGAGGGCATCATTTAGTAGCTTGTAGACCAACTTCGGCCGGCGGCGGAAGAGGTAATTCTTCGAAACCCGACACAATTTCATTGAGGGTGACCACATAGTGATTATGATCCACTAACTGGTTATGCAATCGTACTCGGTCACTAGGGGGTTGTGCATGGCCATGAGCTACGAGGATGAAACTATCATAACCATCTCCTCGAGCTAATAGTTCACATGGTGTCTCTTCCTATAAATAAAACTCTATTTATAGTTAGTCTATGAAACAACATATATATAGTAAGAATTTCATGCATTTAAGAACGTAACAATAGTTGTTTAACAAAGCAAAGGGATTAAGTGATTACCTTGACTCGGGTCCTACGGGTGGATCGGGCGGCTAGGTGTAGTATCACTACCCTTCTTGAATGCAGCAAAAGTCGGTAAACCCATTTGTTCCAAAATGGCGTTGAAGTTATGGGTCATCTCCTCCCTTAGCTCCTCCCAAATTGCGGCTTTCATAGCCTCCACATCTACTTGTTGCCGAATTCACACTACTTACACTTGATTTTGTCGTTGTAGTGTATTGATCACCATATACCTTTCTCAAACCGAGGCGGACACCTCCTACGCCCCTCACGCGTCCACTTGTGGTCCGGTCCTAAAGTTTCGTGCAATGCATCAATGTGTCCTTTAGGAGTGAACTCACCGATTGCCTCTTTTTCCTTGAAGCCAATCTACATAAGTATAAGAGAGAAATGCTTGTGAGCGCAAAAGTTATATTATATATACCTTATATAACCATATAATCCGTACTTACAATGGCGTTGGCTATCCGTTGTGTTCGGGGGTCGAGCAAGACTCTGTTTCCCTTTGCATTAACCCCATGCATCGAACACCACCAATCGAGGACTCTATCTCGGTTGCCGAGGCTGTGCAAGCTGTCGTCATTGAGCCACTCCCCGTTGCCGTTGTCGACCCTATTGTGGGGTAATGGCTGAACATCCACTTCTCTCTCGCCTCATTGTACGAATGAGCACCCAAATGATGATAATACTTCCTAGCTTTTGCACTCGAGCTACTTTTCTCACGACTTGCCTAAAACACACAATTATAAACAAAGGTTATCTACGTACGGTGCTATACAATATCTTTTGGATCTAAGTTTATTAAGTCTTAATAAAATATTCTTACAATAGCTTGTGGGGTTGTTTTCTTGGCAACAAATGCTTCCCACTCTTCGGGTTTGATAGTTTTCCATATTTGAAATGGTAATTTGGATGGTGCGAGATGATGTTTCCGGTGAAGCCTCGGGATCGGCTTGTGTTTCTCCGCCGTAGATGTTCTTCTTCTTTGTACCTACTACTTTCCTCCGCTTAGTGATCCACCCAGGACACTAACTTAGCCTTGAAATCTCCGAATCTCCGGGCAACCGCGGATAGAAATACATTCTTCTTGGCTTCATCATCTTCGATATTGAATTGATTCTACAAAAAATGCAGTTCACAAATTAGTTTTCGCAAATGTTGTAATTTATATGCTATAAGTAATATTACACATATATTTAACTAAATAATTAAGAAACTACACGTTATTGTACTTGAAGCTTACCATGGTATCTTCCCATAGACACCGCTTCAATCCCTCGGGCACCTCTTTCCATGAGTGCAAAATGGAGAGTTTATGCATGCAAATGCCAACTTGCATGCCATACTTTTGACGCCACTTTCCACAAGGTTGACCCATGCTATCGTACTCCAAAGTCATATTTGTGTGTTTCCCTAGTGACTTTGTAGGTCCCCTTCCTTTTCTCTTTTTAGTCGCCAATGACTTCCTAAGCATTTGTGCATTTATCTCTTCACGGCGAAATCGTGACAATTTAGCCCGTTCCTTTCTCGCATCGAAAGACTCATCCTCGGTAGTGTGTTCAGCACCACTTGTGGTGTTATCCGTATGCACATCCGCCATCTCCCCGAAATTGTACAAATAATGCATTAATATAACAAAAAATTAAAATTAACATTGCCACTAAGGGGGTGGGGTGTGGGGAGGGGTTCTGTGTGCAAGGGGCGCAGTGCGGGGAGGGGACCGTGCGGTGGGGGGGGAGGGGTTGTGCAGGGGGAGGGGGGTGCGGGGGGGGGGGAGGGGGTGCGGTGGGGAGGGGGGGGGGGGGGAGGGGGGCGTGCGGTGGGGAGGGGAGGGGCAAGCAGGGGGGAGGGGTGCGGTGGGGGAGGGTAGGGGCGGGGCAGTGGGGGGGGGAGGGGGCGGGGGAGGAGGGGGCGCGGGGGGGGGGGCGGCGGGGGGGGGGGAGGCAGGGGGGGAGGGGGAGGGGAGGGGAGTGGGGAGGGGAGGGGCAAGGGGGGGGAGGGGTGTGCGGGGGGGAGGAGGAGGGTGCGGTGGGGAGGGGGGAGGGGTGCGGTGGGGGGGGGGGCGTGCAGGGGGGGAGGGGTGTGCGGTGGGGGGGGGGAGGGACGGTGGTGGGGGGAGGGGTGTGCGGTGGGGGAGGGGAGGTGCAGCAGGGGGGGGGAGGGGGCTGGCAGGTGGGGAGGGGAGGGCAGCGGGGGGGGGGGCAGACGGTGGGGAGGGTAGGGGGGGGCGTGGGGGGAAGGGAGGGGCGGGGAGGGAAGGGGGCATACAGGGGGAGGGGTGGGGGGAGGGGGCAGGCGGGGGAGGGGGGGGGGGGAGGGTCAGAGGGGGGGGGGCGGTGGGGGAGGGAGGGAGGGGGAACAGTGGGGGGAGGGGGGGTGGGGAGGGGGGTGTGCGGTGGGGGAGGGAGGGAGGGGTGCGGTGGGGGGAGGGGTGGCAGGGGGAGGAGGGAGGGACCGTGCGGTGGGGGGGGAGGGTTGTGCGGTGGGGGGGGGGGAGGGGGCATGCGGGGGGGGGAGAGCTGTGCGGTGGGGGGAGGGAGGGGTGTGCAGGGGGGAGGGGGGGGTGTGCGGTGGGGGGGGGGAGGGGTGTGCAGTGGGGGGGGGGGGGGGCGGTGGGGGGGGGGAGGGGCAGCGGGAGGGGGAGGGGTGTGCGGTGGGGGGGAGGGAGGGCGGAGGAGGGGAGGGGGCCGTGCAGTGGGGGGGAGGGCGGCGGGGGGGGAAGGCTGCATGAGGGGGAGGGAATTGGACCCGATAAGGCTAAAATAGGTCAAAAATGCCCTTTTGGTTCCCAAAATTCAACCTACAACAATTGCAAACCTAAAAATCTACACAATAGTTACATTATACCTCATATAATCATGTTCAAAAAGAATTTGGCGTTAAATGACTCGATAAGTACGAATTGGACCCGAAAAGGCAAAATTTGACCTAAAATGACCTTTTCGTTCCCGAAATGCAACCAAGAACAAATGCAAGCCTACAAATCTACACAATAGGTACATTATATCTCATATAATCTTGTTCAAAAAGAATTTGGGGTTAAATGACTCGATAAGTACGATTTGGAAGCGAAAAGGCTAAAATAGGCCAAAAATGCCCTTTTCGTTCCCAAAATTCAACCTACAACAATTGCAAACCTAAAAATCTACACAATAGTTACATTATACCTCATATAATCATGTTCAAAAAGAATTTGGCGTTAAATGACTCGATAAGTACGAATTGGACCCGAAAAGGCAAAATTTGGCCTAAAATGACCTTTTCGTTCCCGAAATGCAACCAAGAACAAATGCAAGCCTAAAAATCTACACAACAGGTACATTATATCTCATATAATCATGTTCAAAAAGAATTTGGGGTTAAATGACTCGATAAGTACGATTTGGAAGCGAAAAGGCTAAAAATGCCCTTTTCGTTCCCAAAATTCAACCTACAACAATTGCAAACCTAAAAATCTACACAATAGTTACATTATACCTCATATAATCATGTTCAAAAAGAATTTGGCGTTAAATGACTCGATAAGTACGAATTGGACCCGAAAAGGCAAAATTTGGCCTAAAATGACCTTTTCGTTCCCGAAATGCAACCAAGAACAAATGCAAGCCTAAAAAACTACACAACAGGTACATTATATCTCATATAATCATGTTCACAAAGAATTTGGGGTTAAATGACTCGATAAGTACGATTTAGAAGCGAAAAGGCTAAAATAGGCCTAAAATGACCCGAGAATCAGGTCACATGGCAATGGAATGACCATCAGCTGGTAGCGGCGGAGTTAGAAGTGTTATAAATGTGGAGAGCACCAGATGGGCTTTCGATTGCCATGTGACCTGACTCTCCACATTTACAACACCCCACCACCACCGCCACTACTGCCCCCCACTGCAATCCCTCATTGCCATGTAGGCGTAAAATGACCTTTAATTTTCGTTTTCGAAATTAAACCAAGTACAAATGCAAGCCTAAAACTCTACACAATAGTTACATTATACCTCATATAATCATGTTCACAAAGAATTTGGGGTTACATAACTCGATAAGTACGATTCAGAAGCGAAAAGGCTCAAATAGGCCTAAAATGACCCGAGAATCAGGTCACATGGCAATGGAATGACCATCAGCTGGTAGCGGCGGAGTTAGAAGTGTTATAAATGTGGAGAGCACCAGATGGGCTTTCGATTGCCATGTGACTTGACTCTCCACATTTATAACACCCCCACCACCACCGCCACTACGCCCCCACCGCAATCCCTCATTGCCATGTAGGCGTAAAATGACCTTTTAATTTTCGTTTCCGAAATTCAACCAAGAACAAATGCAAGCCTAAAACTCTACACAATAGTTACATTATACCTCATATAATCATGTTTACAAAGAATTTGGGGTTACATGACTCGATAAGTACGATTCGGAGCGAAAAGGCTAAATTAGGCCTAAAATGACCCGAGAATCGGGTCACATGGCAATGGAATGCCCATCACCGGTAGCGACGGAGCTAGTGAGAAGTGTTACAAATGTGGAGAGCATTCCATTGTCATGTAGGCGTAAAATGACCTTTAATTTTCGTTTCCGAAGCCTAAAAATCTACATAGTTACATTATAAAACAAAAAAGAAAATGAAAGATAGTAGTGATACCAAACATGTGTTACAACTTACAACAATGCCTCACCCACCCCTATCCACCCTCCCCCGCCTCTCCCCCACCCCCCGTCCGAAGATCCCCCCGCCCTCCCCCACCCCATGCCCAGCCTCCCCGCCCTCCCCCACCCCCTTTCCAAAGATCCCCCCGCCCTCCCCCACCCCATGCCCAGCCTCCCCACCCTCCCCCACCCCATGCCCAGCCTCCCCACCCTCCCCCACCCCATGCCCACCCTCCCCAGCCATCCCCCACCCCTTCCAAAGATCCCCCCGCCCTCCCCCAACCCATGCCCAGCCTCCCCACCCTCCCCCACCCCATGCCCACCCTCCCCATCCCCCACCCCATTTCCAAAGATCCCCCGCCCTCCCCCACCCAATGCCCAGCCTCCCCAACCCTCCCCCACCCCATTTCCAAGATCCCCCGCCCTCCCCCACCCCCATGCCCGGCCTCCCCAGCCCTCCCCCCACCCCCTTTCCAAAGATCCCCGCCCTCCCCCACCCCATGCCCAATTCTCCCCCGACCATCCCCCATCCCAGCCAAAGACCCCCACCCCCTACCCACCTTCCACAAGCCCCTCCCCCCACCCCCTACAATCGGTTTTTACAACACAAAATAGAAGAGAAATTAAATAAAACAAAGAGGAGAGAGAATGAGAGGAGAATTACCGACAATGCAAGTAGTGGTGGTGGTGGTGGCGTCAAGGCGCGCCGAGAGAGGAGAAAGAAGAAGAAGGAGCTCGAGCAACGCCGAGAGAAGAGAAGAAGAAGTGCTCCGGCTGATGGGACGGCGCCTCCGGCAATGTGTCGGTGCTCCGGTGATGGCGGTGCGAGTTAGTGTGAGGGAGAGGAGTGAGTGTGCGAGTGAGTGTGAGGGAGAGGGAGAGGGTGGCTGAGTGTGCGAGGAAATTTTGCGAGTGAGTGCTACTTGTGTGTTGCGCGCAAAACTCAAAGGTTGAAATGGGATAGGAAGAGGTCGCGCTTATCCTAGAAAACGCAGCCCTTCGTGTATGAAGGGTCTGCGGTTTCTAGGATAACCGCAACCCTTCACATAAAGGGCTGCGGTTAGCCTTAAAACCGCAGCCCTTCATACTCCATGAAGGGCTGCGTTTCAAGTCTAACCGCAGCCCTTCTTGCGCAGCCCTTCCTTTTTTTTCCCCTAGTGTGGGGCCAAAAAAAGGTACAAGAAATAATATAGTTAATATAGTAATAGTGGGAGCATGCCAATGGAAATGTTCAAACTAATTTGGACAAACATAAAAGGAAAGCGTTCAGACTATTTTAGGACGGAGTGACTATGATTTGGAGTGATACCAAAGAAAAATACTACCTCCGTTTCTTGAATTGTTTCGCTTTTCTTTTTTGGCCGTTTTTATTTAATTGTTACAATTTTACTTACTTTTTCTTATATGATAATTTATCACATCAACTTTTTATACTAGTCTACCTCATATATCACACCACCTATTTTATAATTCACTAAAACTTTCCCACTTACCCTATTTTTCTCTCTCCTACAATATTTTATTACTTTTTTTACATTTTCCAAAATCAAATATTATTTGGTTGTAATTCGTTCTTGCTTTTTATAAAATTTCTTTAGTTCCCCTTGAAGTGAAGTGTAACAATTTTTGTAAAAAACGAATTGAACACTAATTAATATTGTCAAAAACTCCACTACCATATACTTTTTCCTGTCCAATGATATAGCAATTTGTATGTTTTTTTTTGTGCGAATGAACTACGCAGGCGGGGATTAGAATCAATCCCAAGATCACCTAATCGGGAGGAAAACTCTAACCAACCGAGCCTATCCCTCACTCTCATATAGCAATTTGCCAATTTGTATGTGATGTTAATCAAGACCCCAAGAGTAGTTAAGGTGTGAGATTTACAACGGGGTAATAATTAATATACTGATCAAGTGATCACAAAGGGAGAAGGATATACAATCGAATAAAATTAAGAAGAAGAAAAAAGAACTTTAGCTGGTGGCCGACACGATTCTGATTGTAAGCTCAATCCAGCACAGTTGTTATCACCAAACATAGAAATTGGTTTAATTCAAAATGCTCCATTACATATACAATTTCTCAATCTGGAAATTTCTGGTCAAAGCATCTTTGACACTTACCATATTTTGACACCCCAAATAGAATTGCTAATTACAGATGGGATCCCATATTTGCCAAAATTAGGGAGTTGAAGTGATAGTTTATTACCATAATGTGAAAGGATAATCTCACAAGAATAATTTAAAGATTTTCTATCTAATCACCTTTCTTTTAAAAGAGTGAAGAACCCGACAGAAATTTAAAATGACTTTATTTTACTGTTTAATATATGGAGGATTGGAATTTGGAGGTCACCCATAAACAATTTAAATTACGGAAAATTACTTCGAAATTCCTCAATTAGTTTCTTGAAATGCTATTTTGACATATGTTGGTATTTTCAAATGGATTACTGAAATGGTATTCATATGGGGGTGAAAAGGGGAGTAGAATTATGGTATATTGCATGAACCTTTTCCTGTAAACATTGACGAATTCAACAACAAAATACCAGTATTTTGACGAATTACTGGTATCAAAAGTAAACTATGACGAATTACTGGTATTTTTGGTTCGTCAATGATACCAGTATTTTGTTGCTGAATTCATACAAATTCGTGGAACGGTACCTACGACAAGGTTGAAGTTTTGCTATATTATATATATGACCTCAGTTAATTATTTTTTTTAACCTAAAGCATCCTTGTGCATAGTTAACCTCGGTAAATTAGTTTTTTTTTTCTTCCTTATGTCCCCCATTAACTCTATTATCCCTCATAGGAGAGTGCTCACTATTCATGTATTGAATTAATGCACCTAAAGATTGAGCTTTATAACTATCTCTTTCCGAGAGTTTTGGGCTATATTTTTTTTGTATCCTTCTACAGATTGATTTATCTATAAATATGGATATTGTCTACCAGCAATTTTCGATTTTTCGCCTACAATTAGTTGAATGTAATCGAGACCAACCTCAAGACTACAACAAGTCACTAGATCTCTCTTGAAAGACTATATGAAACAACGATATAAATAAAGCGTGCAAAAGCACTATATCTCATCTACAAGTATACAATAATCGTAGATTTCTAAAGAAATATTACTTTTAATTTTGATCAAATTTACATTTCCTTCGTTCTTTTTGAATTGTAACATTTTGCCTTTTCTACTATTCACATTTTTACTACGATAAACATAGTTATATGACATCTTATTTGATTTTGTCTCAACATGTAGTTTTTTTAATATCTCATTTGCATAATTCTTACAAATACATAACTAAAGTTATAATGATTAAGATTGTGCCTTAACCAGTGTGAAAATGCAAATGTTGCAATTAAAAAAAGAACATAAGAAGTATTTTTTTTGTTTTTAAAATCTACCATAAATTTTGTATGATTTTCCAAATGCAAATGCTCTTTAGTCAACTAAAGAGCATCCGTGAACGAAGGAATGAATGAAAAAAGATTTATACTCTTTGGGCTTTTAGTACTAGTGGCCTTCCGTTTGGCTGAGCTCACATGCCAAAAGCACTACCCAAGAGCACAATTTTTAGCCGAAACAACTTTCAATCTTTCTATCCGAAGCTACTTGGGCCAAAGTTGCTTCTAAGTCTTAAGGAGTATCTAAACCTGCTTGATTCTTGGGCCTTAGATAGATGGTTCACGTAGAGCCCAATCCCTTCAAGACTATGTTCTTCACTCTTCACGCTTATTTATGCTGAACTTGATTGATTTGCCAAAATTTAACTTACTTTTGTTCTGACTTAATTTATATTTGTTGGACTTAACTTTTGTTCTTTGCTTAACTTATACTTATTTGCACTTAGCTTAATGGAAAAAAAAAAAGAAGAAAAACTTAATGTAGGCATGTAGCCATCTATCGGTCAACTATAACTAAAATAGATATTGATGTTTCAATACCAAGTTAAGCTTGGCTTAGTGCAAATGATAGAATCTTCAGACTTGAAAAGTTGGGGGTTCAATCTCCATCAGGGGCACTTTGGGAGAGGGAATCCCCTTACGCTTTCCCCGCCTTCCCAGATGTTTGAATATTTTTCTCCCCACACTTGCCATGTGACAACTTCTTTTGAAAGTTTTCTTCCCTAAACTCTTACGAGGTATTATTTCTATTTCTTTTTAATCTACACAGTTTGGCTTTTATGCTTGCCAACACAAAATCTTGACTATTAATATCTATAACTACAAACAAGTAAGAACAATAAAGATCTGATATTAGGAACATATGTATCAAGACGAATATGACAAGATTTCATATGACAATATTTTTCGTTATGCACTCACATTGGTTTTGTAGTGCGGGTGACCAAACTGAAAACTCGGTTAATCACTTAGGCGATAATTAGTGTACAAAGTTACGGTTATATTTCACAAAATTGCAAAACCAAAACATTTGATATTATTGAACCGAAATATCATTTCGGCACTACACCAGTACATGGACACTCATTAGACATAGATGATGGAAATATATCGTGGAATTTGCTCTCATAAGTTTGTGTGCTATTTTTTAAAAAAAGGACAAAACTAATATTTTTCAGTGGTGATAGTTTTGTAAAAGGAGGATTTAAAGGTTGGAACGATTGTGAGAGATTGAAAAACATGTCATGTCCTCAGGAGGCATCCCATGGCCTCTAATGCCAGGCCCCAGAAACGTCTGAAAGCGTATATTATATAATCTTTACTTTTGGTGGTTTTGGGGAATTTTTGGACTTCCTCGGGTCCAATAATATTTATCTCCCAAAACCTCCGTAGGGGATCCAACATGACTTGTAACGTATCATGAGAGCTTGAGACCCTTTTGCATTGCCTTGAAATAGCTCCAAAAACCCCATTTATATGTTTTTCGGTGCAACCCAAAAATGATCGTGAAAGCCGTTATATGCCCATTCTTAGCCATAAAAGTTCTTAAATTGACCTCTCATGTCCCTAATAGGCATCCCGTGGCCTTCGGTACCCAGGCCCCAGGAACATCCGAAAGCGTGTATTATAACCTTTAAATTATGACTGTTTGGCGGCATTTTCGGACTTCTTCGAGCCTTGTCATATTTTTATCTAGTAACCTTCCTAGGGGGGCTGACATGACTTGTAACGTATTTGGGTTGGTTGTGACCCTTTACTTTACCTTAGAATACCTCTAAATACCCCTTTTGAAGCCATGTGAGTCATTTGGAATGACTTCCCATGTCCGGAGGAGGCATCCCATGACCTCTAGTGCCCGGGCAACTGGACCATGAAAATGATGATTCGTTGCTGGAGAGTATGGAGTCTAACTCTAGAAGTGACATTATGGAGGAAGAAGCCAGTAGGCCCCATATGGTTCAGAAGAGATCGGTTGATTTATTCAGCCTTCCAATTAGTGGATGTACCGCATCAGCCTCCAAGGAAAATCATAGTCGACGCCTCAGAAATGTAGTAATAGAAAGGAAATCCCAACCTCGAAAAGTGAAGTCCCTGCGAATTCTAAAGCCCTGTCGCCAGAAAAATTCCTATATCCTTCCTCATTTTGATCGAAATGCCAGATTATGTGCCGGAATGAAGAGGAAATCTGGTTATAGTGCAGCTAATGCCCAAAGTCCAAGAAAAAAATATGCTTCAAGTTGTTGTATTGGTAGTGTTGCTTGTAGTGCTTGCATTGAGTCAGATGGTAATAACGTCTCATGTTCTTGTATGGAGTCTGTTAGTATTAGTTCTAAGGATGATGTCGTCAGTTTATGTATTAGGTGTCCTAAAATAAACGAAGCCCAACCTATGCTGTAGGAAATGCAAAAAGGGGCTTACTTGTAATGTAATGTTTTTTATGCTAATGTATGCTCTTGTTGTAAAAAAAAAGAGTATGTAATATTATATCCTTAATTGTTATTTGTAATTTGAAATTTAAATGAACACATTGAATTATTAATTAGTTTATCTGGAAATGATTTTGAACCAACGTGGGCGTATTCCTGCCACTACTCTAAAATTTGACTTAAAATGATAATATATGTCATCATGAGAGTAGTGCCACAACCCACAAGGCCCAAGGGTTATAAGAAAATGGAGGCTTATCGCCACGCCGGTGGGCTTGTAAACTAAGGAGATTGAGAGAGATGACTTGAGTGGATAAAATTGTACCAAGTACTACTAATAAATCTCTATTATATATGTGAAGGAGGAGGAAGATGGTGTCTCCTTACAAAAAGTCTGATATACCCTTAATGAATTTAAATTGCCATATATATTAAACAATATTTTCTTATTTCTACTTGCTATATATATTGAACAAGTTAACAATGGAAATGAATTTGAAATTTCAATTAAATATTAAATTAAGGAGAATGATTTTCTCTTCTTGCATATGTATGAATTAAAAACTCTGATATAAAATTAAATTTACAATATAACTTGATTGACCCAATCAGAAGAAAAAAATAAAAACTTGAATTTCATAATAATAATTATACTGATAATATTCTAAAACCAAAATATTAATTATTATTCGGTAAACTCTATTATATAAATCCAACAATTGAACCTGATACATAAATTCTTTCACTTTATTCGAGCACAAGTTTTCTTCTGCTTTATATTTCTTTCTTTCAATACTATATTTGAATAATGATGAACAAATAACTAAAAAACCAACAAAACATTGATTTAAGAGAAACATAAAAAAGAATTTACAAATGTCTATTTGAATCAAATTTTTTGTAACACTGATAAATAACTAATTGAGAAAAAATGCTAATATAAAAAAAATGGCTAGTATAAGGAGGGCCGAGGGGGCATAAGTTGGTGGTTCTACTGGTGATACACCAATTGAAAAGAAGGCACTCCACTCAATAATAAAAGTAGCCATAAAGCACTCCTCGTTTGTCAATTCCTTATACGTGTAATATTTATTATACCCCACTTGATCCATTATTAGTTTTTTCAATAAAATAAGGTACAATCAAATGTTTAAGAAAGTACTTCCATTATTTTAATAACAGTCCAAAACATAAGAATTTGAAGGTCCATGTCAAAATTAACATGAATATCATTAAAACCTATCTCTATATCATACATTTCATGTTTTAAAAGTTTATTGCTATTTTGGTTAGCTTCTAAATAGTTGTGCTAAACCTAGAGGTGGACATGGGCCGGGCCAGCACGCGGGCCGGCCCAGCACGAGCCCGTTCTAGGCCCGGCCCGACCCGTTGTCCGCTCCGTGGGCCTGCCACAATTAAGAAATTTTATTTCAGGCCCGCACCGGCACGAGCCCGCGGGCCGAACGCTCCTTTCCTTTGTGTTTTTAGCCTAAAATTGTAAAAAAAAAACAACATAAAACACGGGCCAGGCCCGCAGGAGGCACGAGCCCGGCCCACGGGCCCGTGGGCCTGGGCCGGGCCGTGGACAAAACCTTAAAATTTCAAGCTCGGCCCGGCACGGCCCGCCACTCACGGGCTCGGGCTCGGCTCGGCCTACCATTTCCCCAAGCCTGCGGGCCGAGCCCGTGAACAGGCCCGGCCCATGCCCAGGTCTAGCTAAACCTCTTATATTTATTAGATATTGCTATCCTATTGAATAGGGGTGAATGTTATTCGGATAAAATCCAAAATCCAATCCAATCCGAATTAGTAATTCGGATCGGATTCGAATTGTGTTCGGATTGGATTTGGATTGAGAATTTTTGAAAAAATGGATTTTCGGATCGGATTGGATTGAGGGTAATATAACCGAATAGCAATATGCCTTGTATTATGTATCTTGATTAGGCTTAAGTACTAAATTGGATTTTTTTTTATAGAAAATCCTAGTCCATAGCTCAATAGGCGTATCACTTTAACCCTTTCCCTAAAACCCTAACAACACTTAATTACTCATTTCCTAAATCTATTAGGCTGTTGTTGTGCTTAATATATTTCATCGAAAAACTAGAGTTTTAAAAAATCGGATTTTCGGATCGGACCAATCTAGAATATGAAAATTCGGATTGGATTGGATCGAATTTAAACTCTAATCAGTTTGGATTCGGATTGGAAAATTGAAATCCAAATTTTGTTCGGATTGGATTGGATTAGGCCCTAATCCAAACCGTACAACGAACTTTCACCCCTACTATTGAAGGTGACGTTTAACAAAATATAGATATATAATTATTATGATTACGTATCTAGTTCCGGTAAAAGTTGCCCTTATATTATAAATTGATAACGTTTGAAATATTGTAGTGTAAAACATTTTGTTGTTTTGGTCTCTCATGGGTTTTTAAAATAAAACTACTACGATTTTCATTGTTAAGTAGGAAGTGTATATCAAACCTGATTCATTAGGAACTGATAAACTTGATAAATAAAGAAGTTGAAATTTGTATTCTTATTTTAGAGCTACTTTTAATAAATTTTTTGTAAGTGCTATAAATGATAATCTTCTTCACCCGTTTCATCCTAAACTTATATCATACTTGAACATCTTTTGTTTTGTGTAAACATGAATGTCTTTTGTTGATGGGATGATTTCTACATAATTAAGTACGTCGCCTTAATTGTACTTATACAGTCATCACTATTAAGGTATCTTACCTTAAATAGTCATGTTTCATACTTTTTTTTTTTTTTTTGACAGGCATGTTTTATACTCTTAATAGTGAGTAAGTATTATAATAGGGAAAGTTGTAAAAAAAAAAACTATCCCAATATTCAAACAACAATCTTTGATAGTTTTTTTTTTTTTTTTTAAATTACTACTTTTTTTTATAGGAGAAATTACTACCCTTTTAATCTAAAAAGTAATAATTCACTTCCCTATGACGAATTCTATAAAAAAAAT
Organism: Beta lomatogona; assembly: GCA_947646795.1. NCBI lineage: Eukaryota > Viridiplantae > Streptophyta > Magnoliopsida > Caryophyllales > Amaranthaceae > Beta > Beta lomatogona. Next base: position 264,127 of record CANSNZ010000573.1, on the reverse strand, counting down.
TTAAGGATCTACTTGAGCCAAAGCTTCCTGGTTGACTTTTCCCCAATATGTTTTGTCTTATAGGAGCCTCATGTCTTGGTGCACGACTTGGTAGTTGTTTTGTCATGCATGTTTACTCACATTTTTTTTTAAAAAAAAAAATCACCAACCCATCAACACATGAACTCTCAATTTAAATGGATTGTTTAACCACTAATTCAATAGGGATGTGATTAACCCTTCAATGTAAATAAATATTCCCTTCGTTTCTTTTAATCTATATTTTTTTTTGTTATGTTTCTTTTTAATCTATACATTGTTGTTTTTTCTATTTTTAGTAACATGTCCCATCTAATTTCTCCTCTTTTTCCACCCATGTTATCCACTTTTTAATAGTTTAATTTATTCCACTTTTTAATTTTTCTCTCTCTCTCACTTTTTAGTTTCTCTCTCGCACTTTTCAATTTCTCTCTCATACTTTTGTACTTTCTGCTTGATTCTCCCCCAAAGTAAAGTCAGTTAACTAATGGTCCATTCTGTTCAACTTCTTTTAACTTATATAAGATTTTATAAGATAAGATAAGATAAGATAAGATAAGATAAGATAAGATCAGATAAGATTAGATAAGATAAGATAAGATGTTAGACACACTCAATTAATAAACTATCTTATAAGATAAGATAAGATAAAACAAGATGAGATAAGATCATATCAGATAAGATTTTATAAGATCTTATAAGATAAGATAAGATAAGATAAAATAAGACAAAATAAGACAAAATAAGTTGAACAGAAAGAAACAGAGGGAGTATCAGTTGGTGCTCTATAATACACATCAAAGATATTGTATATACCACATTTTTTGGGTCATTGTATTTGGAAGAGAGCTTGAAAAAGGTTATTGAGAATTTTTTTATGATTCTACTTCTTCTGTTTCCTAATAGATGCATCATATTAACCTCTTACACTATTTGAATATTAATTTTGATCATCATTAATTACTAATTTGCCAAAATAATTGTCATAATTTTATTTAATTGTTGATGGGTTAATCTCAATGTATGTTTTCAAAATATTAATTTTTATAATTTTTAGTAGACCTGATCAAACACCGGGCCGGGCCGGGCCGCACAAAAAAAAAAGTGCCCATCTTGCGGGCCGGGCCGGGCCCAAATCCGGGCCAAAAATTTGTGCCCCAAAGCCCGGTATTTCGGGCCGGGCCGAGCGGGCTTTTGCGGGCCAAAACGGGCCGGCCCCCAATTTTAGGCTAAAAGTGTTTTTTTGCTTGTCCAAAGCCCGCCAAAAAAAAAATTTTGACCGGGCCGGGCCGGCGGGCCCTAAAAAACTGCCCAAACCCGCCCAAAAACCGGGCCGGACTGGAGTTGATCAGGTATAATTTTTAGTAATATAAAATTAAAGATATTCATGATCAAAGATGTGCGTCGACAAGGGGGTCTAGTCAATATAATGCATCTATTAAGAAATAGAAGATGTACTCCATCTGTCTCTTTTTAATCTACGCACTTTCCTTTTTGGTCTGTTTCTTTTTTATCTACATATTGTTGCCGTTTCTATTCTTGTTAACATGTCCCATCGATTTTCTTCTCTTTTTCCACCTATGTCATCCATTTTTAATATTTTAACCCAATTTTATATTTTTTTATCTTACTTTTCAGTTTCTCTCTTCACCTTTGTAATTTTTCTCTCATATTTTTTGTACTTCCTCATTGATTCTCTCCCAAAATGAAGTGAATAAACTAAAAAGAAACGGAAGGAGTATGTAGTAGGATGAAGTTGTAAATATATATTGTGCACAACAATGAAAAAAGCCTACATTATTGTCCCAAAGATGCATGAGGGGTCAATATGTAACTAGAGATGAACACGTCAAAAGCACAAGAAAGTGACTCATTTTTCCTCATTCAACCACAATGATTTTGATATTGAAATCTAAAAGTAGACTGAAAAAGCAAACTGCTGGTAAGACAAATAAAGGTCATCCATCTTGTTCAGTTATGATTCATTCTCAACTCCCATAATCATATCAATATACTACTACATTATATATGATGTCCACTTCCTATATAAAAACTTAGGGAACATGGCTTAAACTTCCTCACTAGCTCCTCCAAAAATTCCTTCAAAAACTTGGCTAGATATATTATGATCACCAATAATCTATCAGTTCCTACATAAAAGCAATGGAACTGATAGATTTGGTTGTGTTTAAAATTTGGGAGGAGTATCTTCATGGGTCTTGATAAATGGCTCGGATTTCGTCGAATTTCACAGTTTGTTTGCGCTTTCATCATTTGTCTCTTCGCATCTATCGTTGCACACTTGTAAACTGTAAAGCTACTGAAGAATAAGAAGAATATATATAGTAGGTTGATATGGGAGGGAAGATTAGGAGAGAAATGAGGAAGGCCAAGCAAGCCGGCAAGTCAATACAATGGCATTTTGGGCTATTTTCAATATATTGCTCTGATTAGTATGTTTGTTAATTGTTATTAGTTGTTATCTTTGTTTGTTTGTAGGTTTCTGTTATTTGTTCTTTTATTACTTGTTACAAGTGTGATGTCAATTATAATTGTTGCTCGGTTTCCTGCATGTATAATGTATTATGCAAAACCTAGAGCTTTTGGGTGTTTAATTTGAGTTAGTTGTGTTTACAACCTAGAATATTTTTGGCGTTTAAATTGAGTGATTACTTTTCCAATCATTTTGTCTAATTTGATTATATGTAGTGTAAAAACACGCTTATACTCCATATTTGGCATGGTGATACAATTATCTCAAAATTCCGGAATCTTGAGAGAATTCTATTAGCATGGGGAATACACATGGTATCCCCTCTTCTAAAAACTTGTTGGATAGTGAGAGATTTAGTTGTATGACTTGTATCTTGAGAAAATTGTATTGGCAATTTGGCATGAGGGATACACATGGTACTCCATGTTCTATAAATTTGATGGATTGTGAGAGATTTAGTTGTAATTTCTCTTTTTTTTTTTCTAAAGGTTTACTATGTATTTTTTGGCCATAAATTTAGGAGAAGGGGTTTGTCGTGGCCTTTATTAAGAAATACGTAGAATATGAATAAAGATTTATGGTAAAAGTAGGCTTTGTTCATTTTATTGATAAGGTGGGTGGAAAATAATATTCCGCTAAAATAAGTGGACTCATTTCAAAAAGAAAATAAAAAATATTTAGGACGATAACCCAAGAAGGAATATTGGAAGTGCAAGTGATGGAGTAGTGGTTTGTATACTTTTCCTTCCGACCTTCCAGCACCGGGCAGGTATCAGACTCTATACATCGTGATGAGATGTGCAATCAAATGACATTATTTGATTATTGTAATTCTCCACTTTACACTCTTTGCTATGGTACTATGTTTACATAATAATAATAATAATAATAATAATAATAATAATAATAATATCTACTTTGTGTAAATGTTCTAAATTAGATATTTATGATAATATTTTATATCACCACCTAAATTTTTTCACATATTTAGCATTAGGGTACGTGCGTAAAAAAAGGTACTATGACTGTAGTCTGTAGTCTCTAGAGTCTATAGGATCAGAAATTCACGCTTCACAAAGGCCATTTATTTAGATTTTAGAAGAGGTCCCCGGCCCAAGGGCATGAAACACGTGCCCATATCGCCAAACAAAAGTGCAAAATTCCCCTTATCGCAAACAAAAACAAAGACAAAGGATAAGCAAAAAGAAAGATGTGGCAAAATCTCATTTGAGAACATTACTGTATGTGATATGTCTCCCCATTATTACTGCCTTTTCTGACGGAGTCACGGCCTCACGGGTGATGATATTGTGTGATGAAGGTAATCAAAAAGTTGTTTTTAGCTAAATTTAAATGCTAAAGTCTTATATGGACCTGATCCACACTAAAATTATTATGGACCAAAAGATTACACGTCTCAAAAAATAATCACGGAACACATAGTGATCCATATTTCGACAATAGCTGCCTTTTTTTTATAACATATACTTATTCAAGTACTTCACGCATGTGCCTGGTTCACTACCTTTAAAAAATGGTCACTATGTTTTAAACAAAGGTCAATATGATAAAAATAAGGATTAATTAAGAGTAAATTTGTAAAGGTGACTTTATTTTCTGAAAAATATCTGTAACAAGACATAACTATATGTTAATAAAGCTACAAAGGTGACTACGTCAAAAAGTGATTGTATTTAAAAAAAGGTTGCTATTGTAGGAATATATAGATGCAAATAGCGGAATTTCAGGAAACAATTTCCTAACATCTATCATAGGATCGCAAACATAATCAAATATATGAATCATTCAATAGGGATTAAATATCAAACCTTTGAAGCGTGATTTCCCTGTTGTATGCAAGCTTTGAAGATACGAGAGCCCCAAGTGTTGCTCCTCTAATCACCCACGAGCACCAATGAACACCAACGTTTGCTAGAACGGAAGAGAAGAAATCTCTTGCTTTTAATGGTATAGGCGCCGGTTATAGGGAGAATAGATTTAGGGTTTCTCTTTCTCTCTCTAGTGAAAAGAAACTGACTAATGACTTGATTTACCTAAACCCTAATATTATATCCTACATATAATAGAAGAGTCATAGGCTAGCTAGGAGAACTAATTCTCCTCCTATTCTCCTTTGGACCGGCCCAATCCTAATCCTAAATGGATTTGGATTGCTTTGTCCAACTTGTGCTACAATGTGTGACCTCATAGGATTAATCTATTTTAGTTATAGGCCCAATCAATATTGTCCTATTAATCATATTTATTCTCTAGCAAGTAAATACGATTACTAAAATAATTAACTTTATTATCTTCATAATAACATTCCTATATATATTTAGTAATTGCCGGAATGTCTAAGGACATATTCCTTCAATCTCCCACTTGTCCGAAGACAAGAGCGCAATGTTAAATTCCTTAAGTCACTTAATGTCAAATTTGATAACACAATGTTATTCTCAAATTTTGTTCCTTGATCGCCGAGTTCGAATCGATCAAATAAGGATTAACTCTTTAATCCTATTCCGCATGGCCATGCAATTTTCCGTTCTCGCTCATCAAGAGGCCCAGACACCATTCCTATTTAATAGGAGGACTTATCCATTCTTGTATAACCATAACTCCCACTCAATTCTTAGCCCACCCGATCACCGCCTTTATAACCTCCTTTTACGGCGCGGCGTTTAACAGTGTCAAAGTTAAACTAATTATATTGTGGTTATTAAGACATACTCATGTCTAAGGAATCCACTAAATATAGTAGTTTGATTCTACTTTTAGAATCTAATTAGGTCAAGTCTCAATGTATCAACTATACATCCATATAATCAATTAGACATCTCTATGTCTCCATAGCCCATGGAACTGCGCTATCAATTAATTATATACTAGTCTTTTAAATAAATCACTTATGTCCAATTTAGTGATTTAGACTAGGGACTTTAAATAAAATGTGATTTCCGTTCACTTTATAGGGTTCCATTATCAAAACGTTTTCGATAATCCTATTTGAAAACACAAATTATTTGGACATTTTATTTAATACTAAACCAAACAATTAAATAAGAACGGAATTTTTATTGATAAACATTCAAAGCATAATAAATGTCTTTACAATTGTAAACATGAAGTAAACAACCTAAAGCCATTCTCCCATATGCTTAAGCCCCATAGACCTAGTATGACACTCATGCATAGGTTGAGCAAATGGTTTAGTCGAGGATCTCGCAATATTATCCTCAGTATGAACCTTGCTTACTTTCACATCCTCTCTTGAAGTTTTCTATCTCGAACCTTGCAAGAACCTTATCTTTATAAGTCTCTTGACTAAGTTCAATCAGCCTTTACGACCTATCTCTATAGATCTTTATTCCCAATCTGTACTCAGCCTTTTCTAGGTCTTTCATAGAGAAACAATTTTTAAGCCATTCCTTGATCGACTCAAGCATGGTCTTATCATTTCCTATGAGAAGTATGTCATCCACATACAAGACCGGAAAAGTAATACTACTCCCACTTAACTTCTTGTATACACAAGATTCCTCTTCATTTTTGAGAAAGCCAAATTTCTTGACTGCCTCATCAACTCTGAGGTTCCAACTCCTTGATGCTTGCTTTAGTCCATAAATGGACTTCTTAAGCTTGCATACCCACCCTGGATTTTCTAGATCTTCAAAACCTTGAGGTTGTGTCATGTACACATCCTCTTTCAAGAACCCATTCAAGAAAGCGGTTTTGACATCCATCTCGCCATATTTCATATCTTTGAAAGGCAAAGAATCGCAATGATTATCCTAATGGACTTCAAGATGGCTACCGGTGAGAAGGTTTCATCATAGTCAATACCATGAATTTGTTTGAAACCTTTCGCCACCCACCTTGCTATGAAAACACTAATGTTTCCATCCTTGTCTGTTTTCAACTTGAAAATCCATTTGCATCCAATGGGTTTTACCCCATCAGGCAAATCAACCAAGTCCCATACTTGATTTTCAGACATGGAATCCATTTCAGATTTCATGGCCTCAAGCCATCTTTCGGAGTCTTGACTATCCAAAGCATCTTTGTAGCTAGTAGGCTATTCCGATTCTAAAATCGTTATTTCGTAACTTTCGCTCAAAAGGAAATCAATATATCTCTTTGACGGAATGATGGTCCTACTAGACCTACGTTGGGGAACAACAAGAAGTTTCTACCTCACTAGGTTGAGTATCTCCAAGTGGGACGGTAGGAGGTACGTGAATTGAATGCACCATCTCCTGAGCATTTTCATGCCGTGCCGCCTCTGATGAGGTGTTAACCTCATCCATTTGTTGCTCATCTCGAACTTCTTCGAGATATACATTTCTCCCACTTGTTTTTCTAGAAATAAACTCCTTTTCTAGAAAAACACCATTGTGAGCAACAAACACTTTGTTTTCGCTTTGGTTGTAGAAGTAGTATCCCTTAGTCTCTTTTGGGTAACCCACAAAAGACATTTATCGGATTTGGGTGAAAGCTTATCGTAAAAGTAAACGTTTTACATAAGCTTCACAACCCCATATCCTTAGAAAAGACAATTTTGGAACGTTTCCCGTCCACATTTCATATGGTATCTTTTCCACTACTTTGGATGGTGCCCTGTTAAGTGTGAATGCCGCTGTTTCAAGCGCAAATACCCTAATGAAATAGGAAGATCAAGCAAGACTCATCATGGATCGAACCATATCAAGTAGAGTTCGATTCCTTCTTTCGAAACGCCATTTAACCGTGGTGTTCCTCGGGCGGAGTCCATTGTGAAAATATTCCACAATCCTTCAAATGATCACCAAATTCTTGAGATAAATATTCACCACCACGATCGGATCGTAACGCCTTAATTTTCTTCCCAAGTTGGCTTTGTACTTCATTCCCGAATTCCTTAAATTTTTCAAAGGATTCCGACTTATGCCGCATGAGGTAAACAAATCCAAATCTGCTCACATCATCGGTAAAAGTAATGAAGTAACTGTACCCTCCCCTAGCCAACGTACTCATGGGTCCGCACACATCCGTATGTATGAGGGCTAAAAGGTCATTGGCCCTTTCACTTGAACCTCGTGAAAGGAGACTTTGTCATTTTCCCCATCAAGCCAAACTCACAAGTATCAAATGATTCAAAATCAAATGATTTGAGAATTCCATCTTTATGAAGTTTCTCAGTGTGCTTTGAACTTATGTGGCCTAATCGACAATGCCATAGGTATGTAGGGTTTGAATCATCTCGCTTTATGTTTCTTGCCGTCTATGTTATAGATGTGGGTTTCTGAGTCTAGCACATATAAACCATTTGATAACTTGGTTGAGACATAGAATAAATCATTCAAATAAGTAGAACAACAATTATTCTTTATTTGAAATGAAAAACTTTTTGAATCCAAAACCGGAATCGAAACAATATTCTTGGTAATAGTTGGAACATAATAACAATTATGGAGTTCTAAACTAAACAAGAAGGCAAAAGTAGACTACAATCCCCATAGCCAAATCAACAACTCGTGCTTAAACGCCACGTGGAGGTCCACTTCTCCTTTCCTCAACATTCTACTTCTTTTTAGTGCCCGCACATTACAAATAATGTGAGATCCACATGCAGTATCAAATACCCATGATGAAGAAGTAGATAAGTTAATCTCTATAACATAAATACCCGAAGTCGAAGCACCGCCTTCTTATCTTCCGTATACTTGGGGCGCCTTTTGCAAAGGACCAATCTTGTGGCAGTGGTAGCACTCATGTAGTGCTGCTACTTTTGCCTTAGGAGTGGTTTGTGGCTTAGAAGTATCATCAGTGGCAACAACCTTGCCCTTGTTCTTCTTATTAGGAGCCCCTTTCTTCTTGAATTGCTTGCCCTTCCTAACCATAAGAACATCCTTATGTTCAGTTCAAGCAGCAAGCTCCTTTCACTCGAGTTAGCATACCATGCAGCTCTTGCAAGGTAGCCTCCCCTCCTTGCATGTAAAAATTCAACCGAAAATTTTGAAAATTTTCGGGCATGGATTTGATCACAATATCGCTGCCGCCCGGGAGGGTAAGGGAAGCCCAATTTTTCCATGATCCGAAAATGTCCAATCATATTGAACACATGCGGACCAACGGGTTTTCCTTTTCCCAACTTGCACTCCAACAACTTACAAGTGAGCTTCAAACCTCTCCAATCTAGCATTCTTCCGAAATATAGTTTTCAACGTGGAGGATGGAGTAGGCATCCGCACCATCAAAACGCTTTTGAAAGTCCGGCTCCATGCAAGCAAGCATCGACATGTTACTTGCACGTAATCGCCTCTAGGGTTTGCCTTGTTCTCCCGTTCGCCTATAGTAGCATTTTCTCGCAGGGGTTCAGGGAGAGGATTGTCAAGAACTTTTTCTCTTCCTTCACTCCGAGAACGATTCTCACACCATTTCCCATTCTAGGAAGTTATGTGCATTCAGCTTTGTCCTTTTCGAGTAAATAGCGCAAATTAAAACCGGGAGTGTTGTTGTTGTTTGAACGAGACATGATAACTACAACAAAAGAATATTTAAGCAAGATCCAATTAATGTTTATCAAGAAAGCAATAATTAAACAAATTTTAATTACTACTACCCTTTATTCAAAATGAAAGTCCCCTATTGAATAAAGAAATAACCAAGATCCCCTTCCACTACAATCAAACGGACTTTGGCCCTGCCTTTAATTTATAGTAGTTGAGGTAAGTAAACACTTTACTAATTATAACTAATTATAATTCTTGGTAGACAAAGTTAACAACTCCTTGTTTACTCCTATCTCTTAGCTTCAAAACCCAAAACTTTGTCTTTTGATGATTTTGTTGAGTTAAACCAAACATTAACATGTAAGTTTCAAAAACCTACCCTACTATCCCCGAACTATGAGCAACACCCCGCTTTGGCGTAACCTATTACTCATGATCTAAGGCTTTATAGGTGTTGTCCGGAAAAGCAATCAAAACTCAATATTACTTGTGGGGACCTAAGTTTACTAATATGGTCAATTAATAGTGAACACATGATTCAATTAACCACAAAAAAACTTAGAAGCAAGCATTTAAACAAAATAAATGCAAGAAAATTATAAAAGCTATAATTAAAATGATCTAGTATGGCCCCTATACTTAGGAAAATAACTAATCTTCATGAATCCTCCCTTGAATCTCCATGGATCACCATCCTTTAAACTCCTTGGATCCTCATGCTTGATTACATAATTTGAATTAAATAATAACGAAAATTTAAAGTTACAAAAATACAAACGATTCGCAGATCGTATTTAATTTACATTCAAATATAACGATTCGCAGATCGTATTTACTATCCTAATTTGGGCCATACTAGTCATAATATGCAAAATATGATATCACATATATTATATTAAACATCCACGCATTTATAATATCAAAATAAAATAAACACAAACGATTTACTTATTAACAATTAATAAGCAAATAAAACTTTCCATAATAATCATAAAACTTAACAAATTTAAGCTAGGAATTATTTAGGAAACTATATAATTTTAATTCAATTACTTATTTAAACATGGCAATAATCATTATTATTCACAAATTTGCAAGATATGAAACTTTTGGATTTATGCTCAATTATGGAAAATCAGATTTTCCTTAAAAAAAACAATTTTTTTTTTTTTTAAGGGGTTGACTGGTTGACCGTTGACCAAAGAAGACAAGGCTGCCACCAACACCAACCCAAAAACCCAAAAATTCACGCAATTCTTCACGTGAAAACAAGACCAACACCACACCTCAGAACCTAACGCCAGCGCATGGCCAGCACTTCACCCATTGCACCGACCGACTAGTCTCCGGCATCCACGCCAGAAACCTCCAGCCAGCCCAGCCGCTGCAAGCACACGCCAAGACCCTCGCGCCGAGTGCCGCGAGCCACGCACGTCGGACGTGTCGCTGGCCAGCGCTCCACCACCCGCAAGAATCGCCGCTGTCGCCGACCGTAACTTCCCTCCATCGTGGCTCCACCGCCGCAGGTGGGGCCACCCAGCCATGGTGGGTTTCCTTTTTGAATTTTGTAACAATTTACCAAAATTCTAATTAATCTTTAATTAACAAATTATTTAAAGATTTAGGATTTAATTAGGTTAAAAAATCCGAAAAATTGGCAAAAAAATTTTTGAATCACTTAACAAACTCAAACAAGATTTTTAGATTTGTTAAGATTAGATTTCAATGCTTAATCTATATTAAACATTAAATCTAACAAAAAATTCAAAATTAGGGCAAAAACCAAATTATTTCCAAAAATTCAGAAAATTAACAATTAAATTCCGAAAAATTCGAAAATAACTTTTAGGGTGATCTACTGAATTATCATAACAAATAAAATCAAATATTTTAATTGTTATCCTTAAATTCTATGAATAATCAAATTTTACATAAAATTTAACTAAAATTCATAAATAATATGATAAAATTCGAAAATTAGTGGGAAAAATAATCAAATTATTTTCAGCCATCATGTTATTCTAGATCTATGTGGGTGATGAACATTAGATTTATTTAACAAATTAAAAATCAAATCTTTAATTGTTAACAAATTATTTCAATGACTAATCGAATTAAGCATAAATAATTTTAAATCTAACAAAAAAATTTATAAAAATCCGAAAATTTTAGAGTGAATTAAACAATTTATTTCGTCCCTCATATAAAAAAATCGGAACTTTATAAAATTATTAGAGCATAAATCACAATTAAATCAATTATTTACAATTTCCAATCAATTAATATCAAATATCAATTATGCAAATTCAAGCCATAAATAAATCCTCCCTTAATTGAATAAAAATAATAACTTTGCATACAATAACATGATCATATGAATATTATGAATTAGACAAAACTGATACCACTGTAGGAATATATAGATGCAAATAGCGGAATTTCAGGAAACAATTTCCTAACATCTATCATAGGATCGCAAACATAATCAAACATATGAATCATTCAATAGGGATTAAATATCAAACCTTTGAAGCGTGATTTCCCTGTTGTATGCAAGCTTTGAAGATACGAGAGCCCCAAGTGTTGCCTCCTCTAATCACCCACGAGCACCGCTTGAACACCAACGTTTGCTAGAACGGAAGAGAAGAAATCTCTTGCTTTTAATGGTATAGGCGCCGGTTATAGGGAGAATAGATTTAGGGTTTCTCTTTCTCTCTCTAGTGAAAAGAAACTGACTAATGACTTGATTTACCTAAACCCTAATATTATATCCTATATATAATAGAAGAGTCATAGGCTAGCTAGGAGAACTAATTCTCCTCCTATTCTCCTTTGGACCGGCCCAATCCTAATCCTAAATGGATTTGGATTGCTTTGTCCAACTTGTGCTACAATGTGTGACCTCATAGGATTAATCTATTTTAGTTATAGGCCCAATCAATATTGTCCTATTAATCATATTTATTCTCTAGCAAGTAAATACGATTACTAAAATAATTAACTTATTATCTTCATAATAACATTCCTATTTATATTTAGTAATTGCCGGAATGTCTAAGGACATATTCCTTCAGCTATATGCTCAACATATAATTTTTGGCACACGTGACCTTTTGGTCTTACTCTTTTAATTAGCCAAATAAGAGATGAGCAATGATAAATGTCTAACTGTTAGACATGGGAAAACATCTAACACAGGGTATTTGGGTCCTTTTACTTAGTTACTAAGGGCTTGGAGAAATCCACATGTCATGATGTTGTTTGTCCAATAAAATATTACTTTTGCAATTTTGAAACTTGTATATCTCAAAAAGCATATATTTTTTTAAAAAATAAAAAATAAAAAATATACCAATATTCATATATTTTTATTCTCTATAAATAGACATCCATTTTGATATAATGTCATCACATTTTTATTTTACCCTGCTCTAATAATTATATAGATTTGTGAAAAAATCAACCCAAACACTATTTGTGTATACACAAACACTATTTGTTTATACATAAACACTATATATTGTGTACACAAACAACTATATGTTGTATACACAAGAGCAGCAAGTGATAGCCTAGTGGTATTGGCATCACCTCCGATCCCAGAGATCCTAGGATCATGAGGATCTCCAATTTCCCCTCTACTTGCAAGGGATTTCATCTTACCTTATTAAAAAAAAAAATATGTTGTATACACAAATAATATATGTTGTGTAGAGAACAAAAGTATATGAATATTGGTAAAATAAAAATGTGATGAAATTATATCAAAATGGATGTCTATTCGTAGAGAACAAAAAATATATGAATATTGGTATATATTTTTTATTTTTTTTAAAACATATTTTTTGAGATATATGTGAATTTCATGATAAACATATAGTTTTTGTGCGTATAACAAATAATATTTGTGTACATAACATATATTGTTTGTGTACACAACATACAGTGTTTGTGTTGATTTTTCCACAAATCTAGATAATGGTTAGAGCAAGGTAAAATAAAAATGTGTTAAAATTATATCAAAATGGATGTCTATTTGTAGAGAATAAAAATATATGAATATTGGTATATTTTTTTTTTAAACATATTTTTTGAGATATACAAGTTTCAAAATTGTAAAAGTAATATTTTTTTGAACAAAAAACATCATGACATGTGGCTTTCTCCAAATTCCCTTACACCCACTTATGTGTTGCCACCTTTTTTTTTTGAGGGGAAACTGTGTGCTGCCACATGGCTGGTAGATGTTTATAAATGTCTAACGATTAGACATTTATCATTTAGAAGAAGCATAACTTTATACAAATGGAAGTTACAAACATTCCTCTAACAAAAACTAAGAAAGTAAAACTTTGCTAAGTAAAATTTAGGTTAATAATCTTATTCTTAACTCTTAAGTAAGAGTTCATTTTTGAGTTTAATTAATAATGTCCATTAAACATATCTTAATATTTTACTATTGATTTGAGATTTTATATACCACTATGGTATGAAGATAAACACTATGGTACATCTAAAGGTTTTGTACCAGTAATACCTTCATAATACCAGAAAAGTGTGTAATAAATATCAATACTTATCATGTGTTAAGTCGTCCAAAGTTAATCCCTTCACAAATTATTGGGTGTAACCTTTTATGGTGTAATAACCCATAAATCACCGCTTCTTTTAAAAAAAAAACTCAAATGACATGAAATACATGACAAAATAAAATAAGATTCATGTCATTATTTGTATAGTCCATGTCATTGTCATTATACATGTTACACCCAAGACGCACTCTAATTCCTTTCATTAAAATTTTAGCAACCCTTAAGATTAATAAATTACAATAGAACATCATCGAGTCGAAATGTCGAATGGGACATTTAAACAATAGAAAAATTATCTATTACTTCATTTGTTCCTAATTGATGTTTCTAGTTTGAGATGCATTATGTTTATGTATCAATGCACATATTTGACTAATGACGACATACGTAATTTTGTATTACTAAAAGTTCTAAAATATTGATATTATTAAAGCTAAGTACTTATTGAGATGAATCAAATAAGACCACACACATTTCTTTTTCTTATATTTATTGGAAAATAATCAGAAAATTATGTAAATCTAAATAGCGGAATATCAATAAGAAATCGGGGGGATTATACATGTAATTATGCAAAAACTTAGTAGGGTATTCACTTAAAAGTGATTTTTCTCCTTTACTTTTGAACGAGATAATATCTTTCAATTGTTGTAAAAACGAGCAAACAATTGATATATTCATGAAAAAGGTAAATGTATCAATCTCTAGAGACATGGATAAAAAAAAGAAAGAAAAAGAAAGAAAAAGGTGACACAAATTTATTGCATGCACATGGCATTTCGTGCTATATGGTCTTTATGGATGTTACAGGCATAAATGGTACTGAAAGCTGAAGTGTACTGTTAACATCTTATATCACGTTATGAATAAAAGCTTCTTAGCTTTAATGTCATTCTCTAATAAGCATTTTACTAGAGATGGTTTTTCCCCGTTATATATAATGGCCATCCCAGAAAAAGCTTTAAGTTTGCTTATTACTTCCCGGAGAAATAATTTCCTCCCAAACCTCCAAGCCCTCCAAGTTCCAAGCACTTTGTTTTTAAGGTGTATACTTAATAGTTAATACTTGACAGATGGCGAAACTCTTAATCACCTTCTTCAATGTGGTAATTTCAGCTATGCTTTTGCTCACTCAATCAGGTTCTCTCATTTTCCTTTATATTACATACGTACATTTTTGTAGGGAACATTATATTATCCCTGCTTGTATAGCACTTTAGTTCTTACTAAGTAACATATATCCTGATCTCATGTGCGATCGTACCAAATATGATTATGATTTAGCGGCTGCTACTTGCTGAAAACAACTCAAATCGAACTATTCTAATCCCAACTCGAAAAAGGTGTATTTTTTTAGTATTTTGACCACAACTGTTACCACTCAAAACACAATTACATACGTATATTCGGTACATAAACAACAAATTTAGAGCTTTATATATATTTATATGAACACGTTTTGAAGTGCTCAACACTCATCTACTTAGGATGGATAACTTAGTCTGAATCTGACCCTAATCAATCAGATCTGAAGAGAAAAATCTGATTAGGATAGAAGAATTGACTCCTTGTCCGATTAGCAATTTCTACTCTTAAGCAAAAATCAAAGTTGGATGTTGGTTAAACTCCGATTCCAAATACTATGTCTGGTGGTTATGTACTTAAAACTTGGTACTAGTTATAAGTCTATGCGAATATATGATTATACAACATTAGAGAAACTATTCTTTCTCAAAAACAAAGAGATGAAGTATATTGATTAAAATTATTAAGTTCATTAAAGATTAAGACCAATTGTATAAATTAATTTAATCTCAATTTAGTTTTTGTTAATTTTCAGATTATATGAAAATGGGCCTAGGTAACCCAATAAGGAGGAGGAGAGTTTAGCCCACTTACAAGCTAGGAGGTTCCATCCTAAAACCAATGGTGATAGGAGGAGTAACTCCTCATCTTATAAAGTGGTTTATTCTCTCCTCTTTCTCCAATGTGGGACACTCACAAGTGGACTTTCAATGGGTTTCAACAGTTTTAATTGAAGCTTCTCAGTTAATGATGAAGCTTAGCAAGAATATTTTTCTGTGCCTTAAATTACTAATTTTTTGGAAAACCGTTGTTTAAGAAAAAAAATAATAGATTTGGTTCAGAGGAACCAAGTCGGATCTGAGTAGGAGTTTGATCGAAAATGTAACTATTATTTAGATTAAAGTCGAATTATGCACAATCGATCCGAAACCAATCTGTTGGCATTTCAAGCTATATTATAACACTACTCGTCTATTTTAATCATAATATATTGTTCTAGTGAGTAGTGACTTGGTGTATAGTTGGGAAACTACATATTTGCCGCCGAAAGTGGACAAACTAGCCCAGACCACACACGAATTAAAGACTGAGGTACATGTGCATCTTTGTACTTTGTAGGTGCAACCTTTGCTGAGAAGTTAGGTGTAAAAGATGAACTAGGAAGTGGAAGCTCATTGATACAATTATTAATTGAGGCTGAAACAAAAACGTTAGGAGTTGCCAAAAATGCGATGGAGTTACAAACAGAAGAACTGAAGTGCATACCTTGTGGGGCAATATCAAGTGGGAGATTGTTATTCCTCGATGTGTTCGTAGAAAACCACGTCATCAACTTAATTACAATTAGTGAAGTCGTTACCTTAGAGTTATTTTATGTAATAGTATATGTACGTCATGTTACATGTAGGAACAACCTTCGATGGTGAGAAGATAAAGGTGATAATTGAGGATGAAAATGAAAGCTTAGTTAAAGAACTGCTTAAGGCAGAAGCCGCCCTGCGACACGGCGTTCTTGAAGAGGCTATGGAGTGCTTGCAGGCGAAAGAAGAAATTTCATCAGCACGACGAAAGTGCACTCCATGTGGTGAAGTTTGTTCAGATTGGAATGAGTGTAATTGTACCCTTGTAGGTTCGCTATGGAAAATAACAAGGTGATGTTGGTCTTCCAAGGCTAGTTATTATGCAGTGATCTTTACCAAGTACTAACGGTCACTCGTAAGGTTTGTATCTCATGAGTCATTATTTGAAGTTCATAGGTTAACATTACCAAATGTGAAACAAGAACCACAAAAATAAGACACTCTTCATATCCCGGTGAGGCCTTATACTCAGGCTTCAGATGACATAAATTAAAGAACACCTCTTCCATTCGCAGGCACATATTGAACAAGGTTGCTAACCTGCTAGCGTGTATATGTCCAAGCTCGAACTCGATTTTTTTCAGCCCAGGCAAGCATTTGGCAATGACTCATGTTCTAAATTATTTGATGTATGTGCATTTTTCAAGATCCTGACATTTTTCGCCCATTTCGTTTATGAAATGGATACATCATGATTAAGTGCTCCTACATGTATCTCTTTAACATGTTTCCAATAGTGGATGGCTCTGGTGAAGCCGCTAACTGTAATCTTAGAGGGACAAGGGAGTAATAACTGTTGAAAATGAGGGTGTTCCGTGTTCTGCAACATCAAAAACCCAACAGATGATGAATATGTACAAAATTGTCAAGCAAAAGTGGAGTGGAATGTTGACAAGAGACTTAGGTAACTTAGAGCACAACAATCAAAACAAATTTGAAAATGCAGAACAAAAGCAAACATGGTTCTTCATGCTTGCTTGATATCCCAGTATGCCACTATAACACCAATTTCAAACCCCAAAATGCGATTAGAACACATAGAACACTTCTTCAACAAATCCTTAATAAAATAAACGCATCTTTATGAGGTAATTTGAGTAATTAATGATGTTTTTGTTAACATAAAGTAAAAACAATATTGTCAACTATAGTTGTTTTTTTTTTTTACCCAAAAGTGGAGTGGTCTCAATAGATGAAACTAGCCAAAGTGGTAATTGTTGCAATTGAAAAAGAACGGGGGAAGTATGTAAATACAATGGTGTTGAAAATTTTCATTTTACAGCAACACAAAATCAACAATGTAAACAAAAAATTGCAAAAAATAAAATAAGCTACAAACTGGGCTTCAAAACTAGTATATACCAATATAAAAGTACTAGGTCAATGGACGGTAGAATTAAAGTAGAGGGAGTATAATCATGCATCTATATAAAAAAAAAAAAAACAAAAAACAACCTAATAATAATCATGCATCTAAATTACACATGAAATATTATATTTGGAAATCATTCCATTTCTATCGTCTGAGGCCATATAAGTATATAATAAGATCACTTAAACTAATCTTTCCTAAATTCAGGGGTTCGCTCATGGCAGGTTGCCAAAAAAAAAAAAAAGGATTGTGAAGGAAGTTTTCACCTTGTAGAATATATATATGACATATGTTGTTGAACCCTAATTGCAATTTAGAGAAAGGATTGTGAAGGAAGTTTCGAAACTTGTTGGCTTCTTGATGATGGATGTGAAGGAGTGGTGAATGAAGCGTGGAGCAAATCTGCTGGTGAGCGTGTACCTCAGCGTATCTCAGCCATGGCACAACATTTAGCTGGGTGGAGTTCGACGAAATTCAAAAAGTTGAGTGTGCAAATTGCTAAAACCGAGAGACAACTTCTTCTTGCCCAACAACAACCTATCTCGGATGCCAGTGTCTCTGCATGTGCTGAACTTGAAAAGTCCCTCGATGATTTAAATGAAAAACATGAGGCCTATTGGTATCTTAGGTCTCGTGTTTCGGAAGTTAGGGATGGTGACAAAAATACTAAATATTTCCATCATAAAGCTTCGCAGCGGAAAAAGCGAAATTATGTGGCGGGATTATTTGACAAGCAAGGTCACTGGCACGAAAAAGAAGAGGATGTCGAGATGATTTTTGAGAATTATTTTCGTGACATTTTCACCTCCATTCGACCGTCTGAGAATGATATTCATGAAGTTCTACAGCATGTTAGCTCTGTTGTTTCTGATGATTGTAACCGAGCTCTTCTGCAGCCTTTTACAAAAGATGAAATCTATGCTGCCTTACAACAAATGCACCCTTGCAAAGCCCCTGGGCCCGACGGTATGCATGCTATTTTTTATCAAAGATTCTGGCATGTAATTGGTGATGATGTTACTCTTTTTGTCAGTAGTATTCTTCATGGTAATATGTCTGCTAGTTGTATCAATAACACCAATATTGCTTTGATTCCGAAAGTAAAACACCCCACTGGTGCTGCGGAGTTCAGACCTATTGCTCTCTGTAATGTGCTTTATAAGTTAGTGTCAAAAGCTATGGTCATTCGGCTGAAGGATTACCTCCCTGATATTATTTCTGAGAACCAGAGTGCCTTTGTACCTGGGCGCCTTATTACTGATAATGCACTCATTGCTCTGGAAATTTTCCACTCTATGAAGCAAAGAACTCGCAGCAGGAAAGGCATTATTGCTTTGAAACTCGATATGAGTAAAGCTTATGATCGGGTGGAGTGGGGTTTCCTGAGGAAGCTTCTACTTACTATGGGCTTTGATGGTCGCTGGGTGAATTTGGTGATGGATTGTGTGACTTCTGTTTCCTACTCTTTCATTGTTAATGGAGGAGTTTGTGGCTCTGTTCTTCCTGATCGAGGGCTCCGTCAAGGTGACCCCCTATCTCCTTATCTCTTCATTTTGGTTGCTGATGCCTTTTCCAGAATGTTACAGAAAAAGGTTCAGGACAAGCAGATCCATGGCGCTCGTGCTAGCCGTAGTGGGCCCGAAATCTCCCATCTTCTTTTTGCAGATGACAGCCTTCTATTTACAAAAGCAACCCGACAGGAATGCAGTGTAATCGTTGATATTCTCAACCAATATGAATCCGCATCCGGGCAGAAAATTAATTATGATAAGTCTGAGGTTTCTTTTAGTAGAGGTGTTAGTGCTGATTGCAGAGAGGATTTGGTGAGCTTTCTTAAAATGCGGCATGTGGAAAAACATGAGAAGTACCTTGGTATCCCCTCTATAGGTGGTAGATCAAAAAAAGCTATTTTTGATTCACTACTTGATAGAGTTTGGAAGAAACTCCAAGGTTGGAAAGAGAAGCTTCTATCAAGAGCAGGGAAGGAAATTCTTCTCAAGTCTGTTATTCAAGCGATGCCCACCTATCTTATGGGAGTGTATAAGATTCCATCTATCATTATTCAGAAGCTTCAATCAGCTATGGCTAGATTTTGGTGGGGTAGCTCCAATGATCACAGGAAAATTCACTGGAAGAGTTGGGATTCTTTGTGTACTTTGAAGTGTTTTGGTGGTATGGGTTTTCGAGATTTAAGTGTATTTAATGATGCCTTGCTTGGGCGTCAAGCATGGAGGCTTGTGCGTGCACCATCTTCCTTGTTTGCCCGGGTTATGAAAGCCAAGTACTATGCTCACAGTGATTTTCTTGGTGCACAACTTGGTTATTCCGTCAGCTATTCGTGGAAAAGTATCTCGGAGTTCAAAGGCTCTAATTAAAGAAGGCTGCTTGTGGCGTGTTGGTAGTGGTGATAAGATCTCGTGTGTGGAGAGACCCGTGGGTGGCTGGCGATGATGGACGGTTTATAGAAAGCTCCCCGACAAATGACATTACTTTGGTGAGTGATTTAATTGTTAAGGATGTCATGGAATGGAATATTAGCCTCATTGAACAAAGATTTTAATGAACGTGATATTAAATGCATCCTTGCAATTCCCTTGAGCTCTTTGAATATTCAAGATGAACTAACTTGGGCACTTACAAAAGATGGGCGCTATTCTCGTGAAAACCGCATACATGTTGGGCAAAGGAGGAAACCTTGACGCCTTCCACCAAGCTTGGGTGGATATTTGGGGTATGAATGCAAGTCCAAAGGTACGTCACTTTCTATGGAGATCTTGCACTAATTCTCTACCTACTCGCTCTCTTCTTAAATATCGACATCTTATTGATGATGATACTTGCCCTTGGGGTTGTGGGGAGGTTGAAACGACAAGTCATGCTCTCTTTACTTGTCCTCGGGTGGCTGGATTATGGGGGGACTTGAATTGCGCTGCTCTATGCGCTAACTCCTTGAACATGGGTTTGTGCGATTTGGTTGAGAGCCGGCAAAGATCTTGATAAAAGCATGGTCTCACGTGGTGTTATTTTGGCCTGGTGTCTATGGAGTGAAAGAAACTTGTGGGTTTTCCAAGGTAAATGTACCCCAAACCATGTGCTTGCAAGCCGAGTTCATCGACTGGTTGAAGAATACGGGACATACTCAGCTCGTATTTATGGTGCAAAGGTCCCTGTGTGTGTACCGAGCTCGAAGACTTGGAAAGCGCCTCCTAGTGGCATTCTCAAGCTCAATGTTGACGCGTCACTAGCTGATGTTGGATGGGTTGGATTAGGTGTTGTGGGGCGCAATTCGAATGGAGATGTGATCTTTGCTGCAACCCGTCGTGTCAAGGCTTTTTGGAGCCCCGAAGTCGCGGAAGCAAAAGCAATTCAGATGGCAGTGAGGCTTGGCAAACGTTATGGTTTTGATGAGGTGATTCTTGAATCGGATTGCCAAGTGGTGATAAGACGGCTTTCCAAGAGTGCTCTCTATCTCTCGGATCTTGACATTATACTTCATGATATTTTAGCTTCTTCTTCCTCTTTTAATTCTCTAGTTTGGTCACATGTTAAACGTGATGGCAACTTTGTGGCTCATCATTTAGCAAGGCTAGTTCCTTTTGGTGTTGAACAGATTTGGGAAAACCACTCCCCTCCGGAGATGGCGCCCTATGTACTCATGGACACTTTGTCCTTATTTTAATCTAGCTTGCTTTTTCCCTCAAAAAAAAAAAAATTTAGAGAATGGATGAAAGGCACAAGACTGAACAAATACTCTCAACGCCATGGCTTCCAATGGACATAATTGGCACTCATATTCTACCAAGGCTACCCACAAGATCCCTTTTGCGCTACAAATGTGTGTGCAAGTTCTTCCATACTCTTATACTCTCCTCCAAATTTATTGACCTTCACTCCCAAATCCAACCTGTATCCGACAATCGCTTTCTCATCTTTGTGAGTGACAAAGGTGATAACCAATGCCTGTACTCCTTGGACATGAATTCTACCCTATCACATGCCCGTCAAATATCCCTTCCCTATCCTTTCTATACCAAACAGGAGCGTGGTACTGGTAGATTACATGAGGAAGATGGCTCTATTTACGTAGTGGGATCTTGCAACGGTTTGATCTGCCTTAGCCATCCATGGTCCCAGTATAGTCATCGCGAGTGGGGAGAATATTTCATGTTCCTCAATCCATTGACGGGAATGTTTAGTTCTCACATGTCTTTCAAAAAGAAAGGTCGTCGTGGAGGAAAATCTTCTACGTCTTTCGGATTTGGGTATGATTCAGAAAGTGATGATTATAAAATTGTTGGTGTTATACATTACTTTCACAATTATCCAGTCTTTGGCGGCCGAGGTGGTAGAGAAGTTATCTCTATTATATATGGGAACTCCTGACCTTTTGGTGTCCACCCTTTTAACCCAAAATACCCCTAATAACTAAACAAAACTACTAATTGCTTTCTCTCATTTCTTAAAAAAACAAAAAAAAATCCCTACAATTACAGAGTAGTTACATCTGACATCTGCACAAGTCAAAACAAAAATAGAACAATATTACTTGAATGACGATTAAATTAAAACTTCCACAAAATCACTTACACATGATGTCACGCACGCATCGCGTGCAACAGATACTAGTAGTATATAGCATGAAGGCCGGTTCTTGGAGATGTGTTGAGGCAGCGAGCAATGTAGATTCATATTCACCACGCACTAAGAGTGGGGTACTTGTGCACACCAATTTACTCCATTGGTTGATATGGTATCCAACTGAAAACAAAAATCGAATTTGTTGCTTCAATATTGAGAACCAACAATGGGTCGCTCATATGGAATTACCTAACAGTTGCTCAGATCAAGAAGCTAATTTGGGGCTTCTCGATGGTTGTTTGTGTTTATTGTCTCAGAATAGATGGAAAAATCGGACTGATGTGTGGGTGATGAAGGAATATGGAGTAACACAGTCGTGGATGAAGTTGTTTAGTACTACTACTTATTTGTCACTTACTGCTCTCGCTTTTGCTTATTGGAGACAACCAACAAGAAAAAATCAACTTTTGCTTAACTCAGATTGGCCCCGACAAGGAGGTGAAGGTTGTTTTTGGTATAACATCAAAAAAAAAAACAACTAAGAATTTCCATTGCAGAGGGGCACCTCCTTCTTTGAAGGCTCTCACGATGTGCCTCCAAACTCTTGCTCCTGTTTTTGGAGGTCTTCATATTACCAAATGTACGCTGCAAAATTGACCATGAAGGTAACATGTGACCACTCTTCAAGACAACATCAAACAATAATTATTACTTTATGTGCTTATTATGATCGAGTTAGATTCTTAACAACACATTGTGTTTTCCTGTGCTAGTGACATAGTATTAAATCAATACTAGTATTTTGACCAGGGCGATGCCTCGGGTCAAATACAATAAACAAATATGTTATTATTCATAAGTTTCATAATTCATTTGCTACTTTTCGTATTTTTTTGTCCAGTGAGAAATTGAAAAATTGACGTCATGATGTGATAAGTAGAAAAACTTTAGAGGGTTCATTTTCAAAATAATAGCTTAAAAGAAATTGGGGTAGGACAATATGTCAACAATAGTCTCTTGGTCGTCGTACTACCAGTTTTAGAGACCTAAATACTTGATTAAATCTTTTTAGTTAAGTGTAATTATTATAAGACTTTATCATATTTTATTTGAAACATTAGACAATAAAAGTGAAAGTGTATTGATGGTTAAGCTCTCACTTGTCATTTCAAAGGTCACGTGTTCGATACCTTGCAATTACACATTATTTATATTTTTTAATTGAGGAGTTCACATGGACATAAGACATTTGCATTAGATGTTTGAGGAGAGTGCCACGTGGCACATAGGCTTCCTTATGAACACCTTTTAATATATTTTTATAGATGCTATGGTTATTGAATCAGGTTAATTAATATGATTTATTTGATTGAAATTATCTTGCTACAAAACAGAAAATTTATTAGAGAAATTTGCTAAAAAAAAAACCTTTTAAAAGTTCAATTTTACAAAAGAGAAAAAAAAAACCTTTTGAAGCATTTTTTACAAAAAAAAAAAAAAACTACACAAACTTAATTTTTATTGCTAGCTGAAACCTATTCCCATTTTTCGGTGTTGATCATCTCAATTCCGGTGTTGACCCTTCTATCTTCCTTTAACCCCCTATTTTCATTAACTGCAGCACCATCTATCTCCAACACCTATGCATCTCAAAAACCACATCATAAAATTGAAATAGGTTTCATCCTGCAAAAAAAATTAAGTTTGTGGCATTATTTTTGCAAAAAATGCCTTAAAAGGTTTTTTTTCACAAAATTGAACTTTTAGAAGGTTTTTTTTTTTGACAAAGTTTTAAATTTATTATTAGGATATGCTCTCAAAACCCACCCTCACCCCATCTGCTTGCGCCGAGGACCTCAAGCTCATCGATCAATTGTTTCGATCCATGAGTTTTGATAGCTTATCGAGCGCTTTAATTTGAGGCACTTTTTTCACCAAAAAATAAACTCATTCAATTTGTCAAATGAATAAAAGCATCCACTTTATGAAGTCAAACTAGTTTTTAGACCCGGGCTATCCCCCGAGTAAAATCTTTATTTATCAACATTTTACTTTAAAATTAGTGGTTAAGACTTTAGTATATAAGTTTGAGGTCATGGGATCAAATCTTATAAGATACATTTTTTTTTATTGTAGGTGTATTTAAATAACTTAAACACTATAGGGGATAGCGCCACATGGCATAGTTCTTTGCTTAGGAACGCCTTTTAATATATTAGTATAGAAGATTGTAAATTATTATGTGTGTATTGTTGCAGATGTAACATTGATCTAATACTTAACTAGTGTGTGGCCTGGGCGATGCCTCGGCTTCATACATTGAGTACTTTATTTTTTATTTGCATTTGAGAAAGTTTCAAACTCTTTTTTTTCTGTCTTTTTTCATTAATTTTTCATATTTAAATGAGGGATTACATATTAATATGGAGAGATATCTCACAACTCATTGCTAGTTAAGATGGTAATGACTAATGAGTGAGATTTTCAACCTAGAAGGTCTAGTGTTCGAATCATCCTCCATGCATTTTGATTGTTACACTAGTGGAAAAAAACCGAAGGGCTGCGGTGCAAGGGCTGCGGTTTTTATAAAACGCAGCCCTTAATAGTGAAGGGCTGCGGTCAATTCAAAAACCGAAGCCCTTCGTAAACGAAGGGCTGCGGTCAAGTCAAAAACCGCAGCCCTTTTAGTGAAGGGCTGCGGTTAGCCGAAAACCGCAGCCCTATAAGTAATAAAGGGCTGCGTTTTTTTAAAAAACGCAGCCCTTTATGGGCTTTTTTTTAAATAATTTTAAAACGAATTGCGCGGGCCTTTAGATGTTAAGCGGGTAAGGGTTTCTCACAAACATAATTATCTCACGCCTCTTCTCTCTCACGCTCCTCCCTTCTCTCTCTCACCCTCCTGATTTCATCAAACATCAAACCAAAAAAAAAAAAACCGAGTAAATTAAACCGAGTAGGAGAGAGAAAGCGCCGTCATCAAGCACACAGCTTCAGCACTAGCATCGACATGCGAAGCTTGAACAACAATGGATGCTGTCGCCTCTACTGACGTTCACGCCGGAACAACACAGAAACCCAGCCACCTCGCCGTCGGTCGAACTCCGCTCATCTCTTCCTCGTCGTCGAACAAGTGATAATTTTTCGTTTTTCAGATCTATAATTTCTTGATCTTTGTTTTGATGAATGTTCATGTAATTTCAGATCTATATATTTTTCTCTTTTGTATTTTCGTTTGCTTTTTTCATTTTTGTTCGTTTTTTTTCATTTTCGTTCGTTTTTTCATTTTCGTTCGTTTTTTTTTCATTTTCGTTCTTCTTTTTTTCATTTTCGTTGGTTTTTATACTGTAAAATTCTTGTTGTTCTTGTTGATATATAATTTCGTTTTTTTATTTTTCGTTCTTTCTTGTTGATATATAATTTCGACTGTTATTGTTGTTCTTTTTTTAATAGTTAGTGCCTTAAATTGTTCTTGTTTTTTTTTACTGTAAATTGTAATTTGATGTTCTTGTTGATTGTCAATATATAATTTCGTTTTTTTTATTTTTTTTTGGTCAAAAGGGCTGCGGTTATGGTCAAAACCGCAGCCCTTTGTACAAAGAAAGGCTGCGTTTTAGGCCCAAAAACGCAGCCCTTCCAATATGGAAGGGCTGCGTTTTTGGGCTCAACCGCAGCCCTTCGTTGTGAAGGGCTGAGGTTTAAAAACCAGCCCTTCACTATTAGTGAAGGGCTGCTATGGAAAGGGCTGCTGGCCAAAAACGCAGCCCTTCCGTTTTTTTCCACTAGTGTTAGTTGAATGGATAACAACATAATGCAAGAAAAAAGGGAGGGGTGACACGTGGCACGTAGACTTTCTTAGGAACGCTTTTTAATATATATTAGTATAGATTTTATTAGCTTTGAAGCACGTGCGTTGCACGGGTTGTTGTTTATTTTATTTTTTTGCAAATTTTTTTGTTAACATTGTTGAATTTGTGTTGTTGTCAAACGAGATTTTTCAACACCATTGTATTTACATACTTCTTGCAATCTTTTTCAATTGCAACAATTACCACTTTGGGTAGTTTCATCTATTATGACCACTCCACTCTATGGTAAAAAAAAGCAACTATAGTTGACAATATTGCCTTTACTTTATGTTAATTAATCATCATTAATTACTCAAATTGCTTAATATAGTTGCGTTTACTTTATTAAGGATTTACTTATCCCTTACTCTAGTTAATCAAAGGGGTACCTTTATGCTAAACTAATCATTCTTCTCATTTCCTTAAAAACCATGCCCAAACTCATTGTTGCAGTAGAAAAACAACGGAGAAAGTATTTGTCATTGTACTCTAATTTCTAGATTTGTTATTGCAATATATATATTTTATATTTTTTAATATTCAATTGAATATTGTAGCTAAGTCTATTTTTAAATGGTAACTCGATAATTGGTATATTTAACAATAGCTAACACAGTTTTAACAACAACATTTCCTTAATAAATTTTGTTGCAATACTAAACTGTTTTGGTTCAGTTGAGTAAGGTTGAGATTTTAAAAGATAATAAGTTTAATCCTGTAAATTGGACCTATGATTAAATGCTATAATCACATATAGTCATATAGTACACTATACATATAGCTATTATTATATTCATCTAAAAGAAAGACTAAATGATGCCTTACCATTCATCTAATTAAATATATTTTCATGATCTGTAAAACTATATTGTAAATGAATCTTATTTTGAAGCATATTTTAAGCACATAATGTTTTGAATTAGGTAGCAAAAGTTATATTCAATTTACTTAATATAATAATTTGCGTTGTTTATTCAGAACGAAACTCTAATGTCTCCCCATCCAAAACTCCTTTTATGTATTTAAATATATGTAGAATTCTATTTTTTTAAAATATTTGAAATAAAAATTAATGACATGGCTATCCTACATGGCGCTCTCTATTTCATAAGTTGTAGAACTATATTGTAAATGGATCTTATTTCGGAGCATATTTCGAGCACTATCCAATTGTACAAAAATTATAATATTCCGAATCACGTAGCAAAAGTTATACACAATTAACATAATATAATAATTTGAGTTTTTCATTCAAAACCAAACTCTAATTTTCGCTTATCCAAAACTCCTTATACGTATTTAAATCTATGTAGAACTCTATTTTTGTAAAAAAATAAAAATAAAAATTAATGACATAGCAATCTTACGTGGCGCGCTCTATGACCTCGAAATCTTGATGAGCTCCCTATGCTCCCGAAGTTGTAGAACTATATTGTAAATGGATCTTATTTCGGAGCATATTTCGAGCACTATCCAATTGTACAAAAATTATAATATTCCGAATCACGTAGCAAAAGTTATACACAATTAACATAATATAATAATTTGAGTTTTTCATTCAAAATCAAACTCTAATTTTCGCTTATCCAAAACTCCTTATACGTATTTAAATCTATGTAGAACTCTATTTTTGTTAAAAAATAAAAATAAAAATTAATGATATGGCAATCCTACGTGGCGCGCTCTATGACCTCGAAATCTTGAGGAGCTTCATATGCTCCCGAAGTTGTAGAACTATGTTGTAAATGGATCTTATTTCGGAGCATATTTCGAGCACTATCCAATGGTACAAAAATTATAATATTCCCAATCACGTAGCAAAAGTTATACACAATTAACATAATATAATAATTTGAGTTTTTCATTCAAAACCAAACTCTAATTTTCGCTAGTTACAGTTAATTGTTAAGGGCCCCTTACTCTATTACCTTCCTCGGAGTCAGGTAATAGAACGGGGAAGATAGCAACAGTAGCTCCAGGAGCTACAATAAAGGAAAAAGGGCCCCTTACTCTATTACCGAAGGTAATAGAACTCCCTCACTTCTTGGAAAGCAATAGCAACAGGAAACAAACTCTACAATTCAAGCTCCTATAACTCACGAGAAGTTAAATTCTTTTAACTCTCGTAATTGGGTAAAATACTTATTTTTACATACAAGGAAAGCATTGCAAGCAATGCAAATGGCTCATGGGATACCGGTGGTGAACTAGAGAAGTTGGCAGCCCATCAAAAACTCCTTATACGTATTTAAATCTATGTAGAACTCTATTTTTGTAAAAAAATAAAAATAAAAATTAATGACATAGCAATCTTACGTGGCGCGCTCTATGACCTCGAAATCTTGATGAGCTCCCTATGCTCCCGAAGTTGTAGAACTATATTGTAAATGGATCTTATTTCGGAGCATATTTCGAGCACTATCCAATTGTACAAAAATTATAATATTCCGAATCACGTAGCAAAAGTTATACACAATTAACATAATATAATAATTTGAGTTTTTCATTCAAAACCAAACTCTAATTTTCGCTTATCCAAAACTCCTTATACGTATTTAAATCTATGTAGAACTCTATTTTTGTAAAAAAATAAAAATAAAAATTAATGATATGGCAATCCTACGTGGCGCGCTCTATGACCTCGAAATCTTGAGGAGCTTCATATGCTCCCGAAGTTGTAGAACTATATTGTAAATGGATCTTATTTCGGAGCATATTTCGAGCACTATCCAATGGTACAAAAATTATAATATTCCGAATCACGTAGCAAAAGTTATACACAATTAACATAATATAATAATTTGAGTTTTTCATTCAAAATCAAACTCTAATTTTCGCTTATCCAAAACTCCTTATACGTATTTAAATCTATGTAGAACTCTATTTTAAAAAAAATAAAAATAAAAATTAATGACATGGCAATCCTACGTGGCGCGCTCTATGCCCTCGAAATCTTGAGGAGCTCCCCATGCTTCCGAAAAGTTCCTCCTTTATATATATATATATTGATTAGTTTCTAAACGATGACCAAGCAATGTGTGGAGTCTATGTCTAATGTTTTATGGTAAATTTCTTTTATTTCAGCTCTGTAAAAAAAAAGGTTATAGTGGTAATTATAACTTATACGAACAGACTATTTAATTTTAAACTCGGTATAAAGAGAGCCGATAGGGAAAAGGGAGGGTGGTTTTTTTTTTGGGGGGGGGTTGTACTAAATAAGCTTGTACAAATGAACTAAATGATAAATCAAATATGGACCATATTCGAAATTTATATGAACAAGGTGAACAATAGGGTTAAATTTGTCTTTCTAACAAACAAAACAACATACTCCCTCCGTCCCATAATATAAGTCCTGATTCCGTTTTTACACGGGAATTAAGGTGTACGAAATATTGTTTAATTAGGAAAAATAGATTCACTTGTATTGGGAATCACATACCTTTTTAAATTATTTTTTAAATAAAACCAGTAGATGTATTGCAATTTTGGGTGGATTATATCATCGAGAAGCTAAACAGTTGCAAGCTTTAATTGAAGGCAAAAAACGCTAATGTAGGAGAAATCCATCCTTAACAAAACCTACCAATCAAATCACTTTATTAAATGTATTCAACCAATAAAATCACTAGAATTAGCCTTCGGTGAGTCGGTAGAATCAAGAGTTAAAATCACTAGAAGTAACTTCCCTTAAAAAAAAAGGTCTTGCTAAATGCAGCTCTGAAATTTTCTGGTAACGCCCTGTATTTTTGTACAAATATACATGGGGTGTATTTTCCTATTCCCTCCTTTCATGTTTCCCTTTCTTTATTTGAACTCCCACATGTGCTACATGTTTTCCACACAAACCCCACCACACTTTCTTTATTCACTTTCATTCTCTCAAGATTTCCGGCATTGACCAAGGTGTTCACCGGCGTTGACCAACATTGACCGGTGTTGACCACACAAATGCTAATGTAATTATAAAAAAAATTCGAATAAAACTGATAGAATGTCTTGAACATGACGCTTCGAAAAACTTAGCACGGGGGTCTCGCTATTTCTATTTTTTGTTTCAGTGCCTATTTTTTAGCTTTTTCGGCCAATTTTCCGTTCAATTAAAAATTTTATAATTCATTTAATAAAAAAAGGGACTATAATAACTTAAAAATGCCGATAACCTGTGGTAAGACGCCTAAATTTGGCGCCCAACCCCAGGTACATGCACCTAAATTAGGTGCCCAACCACAGGTACAAGCGCCTAAATTAGGCGCCCAACTACTGGTACATGCACCTAAATTAGGCGCCTATACCTGTGGTTGGGCGCCTATTTTAGGCGCCTGTACCTGTGGTTGGGCGCCTAATTTAGGCACCTGACCACAGGTTCCGGAGCCTAAATTAGGCGCCTGACCACAGGTTCTCGGCATTTTTAAGTTATTATAGTCCATTTTTTTTATTAAATGAATTATAGAATTTTTAAGTGACCGGAAATGTTGTCGAAGTTCTTGTCGCCGGAGTTGTTGTCGCCGGAAAATTGACCGGAAAAGTTGCCAGAGATCTTGATGGGAGATCTTTGTTGATGAGAGAGATGGAGTGAGAGAGTGATGGAGAGTGAAGCGAGTGAGGGAGAGTGAAAGAGAGTGGGAGAGTGAGTGTTAGAGTATAAATAGTTAAATACATGTATATGTATTTATACAGGGCATTAGTAGGATATTTCAAGGCGGCATTTAGCAAATGAAAAAAAAATCACTAGAAGTAACAGTTGGTGAGTGAGTAACTGGGGAGTTAATGAATTGGTCTTCGGTGGTGAATGAGGGATTGGGGGTAAAAGATCCCATTTTGTCATCAATAATGGGTGCATTGGGAGAAGAAATAATGAGGACATTTGGGGAATAAAATTATTTTCATGAGGGTATAATGGGAATAATTTATGAGTTAAATAGAAATATGACTTATATTTTGGGACACCTTATAAGGAAATGGGACTTGTATTATGGGACGGAGGGAGTACTTGTAAAAGAGTAAAAGAAAAAAACAAAATAAATGTAGTGAAGGTTGGGATACAATATACAATTATTACAAGCGAGTTTGGTCTTTGGATTCTTTGAGAATTGAGAGTAAAGTTGATACGAAACGACAACGACACAAATTGAATATGAGAAAATAATATATCAAATTACATGCAATAAATCTAGACATTGCTCAAATCTACAACTTGTTTATTACATCTAAATAAGAAAAAGGGACTTACCATTGTACTAAAGGATGGTGGTAGCTTATGCATGATAAATAAAACTAAGTTTTTATATTGGTTAAGTTTTAAGTCTGAGTGTATGTGTGTGCAACTGAGAAAAATCCCTTGTGTTGTGAAATGTGAAAGGAAGTGTGAAGCTGCTCCTTATAAATGACGTTATGGGCTGGCAGTGAAATTTTGGAGGCCAAAATTCAAATGTTTGCTGAATTTTTAAAGTGGTCCCAATTGTTAAAAACTTTCCCCCCTTTTTGTTTTTAATCCCAGTTGAAAATGACAGCTTGGTCCATTTTTTATTGGTCATTAAACACTTAATTGAAGTCATTAAAGGTGGGGAAAAGTGGTCCCTTACTCTCTCTCTCGGAACATTGGTCTGTGTACCACTTCAGAACATGGACCATTTTTCCAATTTATATGGACAACAACGTAACAGATAAGAATAAGTTTGTCTTTCTAACAAACAAAACAAAAAAAATGTAACAAACCTGAATGGACTCGATTCACAATAACTATATAATATAGTCAGTTTTAATTTGATACAGTCATTTTTTGTATGATATTATCACCTTTTGTATAATATAGTCAGTCGACACAAACTTTTGCAAGATCTAATACTAACAAGCTCAAAGTAGACTCAGTACTAAAAACAATTGGTAATAATAATATGAGTAACTCCTCTAACTTATCAGTACTTCCTCCTTTGTTTTACATGTTACACTTGGCATTTTACACTATTCACAAATTTCATTTTGACCATCGTTTGTGATTTATACGTGAATAAAAATATAGTTATGTGAGATCTTGTTAAATTCGTCTTAATATGTATTTTTTTAATATGTACTTTTTATAATTTTTACAAATACAAAATTAGAGATATATGTTTTCAAAGTTTTGCATTGCCATACGTGAAAAGTGAAAGTGTAACATGTTAAAAAAAGGAGGAAGTAGATATTTTCTCTCATCTGTCGCTAATGCGGGACAACTGGTAACTCATCGGTTCTTGAAAAAAATCTCTTATTCTATCTAGCATTGCTATTATAAATAGGACCCAAACTGTCTAAACAATACCTCATAAGCCATCACCCAACAAATTCACCACCCTATCTTTTCTTACTATTATCAATTTATCATATATCCAACTCAATAGAAACAATCATGGCAAGGAACTCATTCAACTACTTCATTATCATGGTCATTTCAGCACTGCTTTTGCTCCCTGGATCACGTAATATTCTCCATCCTTTAGTTTTAAGGCCATGTTTGATTCATTTCATTAAGATAATCTGTATAAAATGATGCAAATTAATGATATCAAATTAACCAAATTAGAAACCTTCTCACACTAGTGAACTCGCAATATAATTATGAAAAGGCAAAAAGTTTCAGGTAACAATAATAAGTTGAACTGAATAAACCCTTAACCAATTTTCACGTACCTAATTTTTTATGTAAATGCATGAATATATGCAGTTGCAAGCTTTCAGGAAAGAATAACTGTGAACATAGAGGATGGAAGCGAAATCGGCATAGCAAAGGAAATAGTTGAGGCAGAAGCAGAAGCAGAAGCAGAAGCATTATTACGCGTTGGTGAGCAAGCTATGCTGCCTAAGGCAGAAGCAGCCCCACGACACGGCGTTCTTGAAGAGGCTATGGAGTACTTGCAGGCGAAAGAAGAAACTCCATCAGCTCAACGAAAGTGCACTCCATGTGGTGAAGTTTGTTCAGATTGGAATGAGTGTTGTGGACATTGTAAATGTGCATTGAACAGATGCCTATACCTACCCAGCAAGGGAAGCATAGAGTGATCCTTGCTAGTAATAAACATCTATATGCTTATATATATAATGCTCTGCCAGTGAAATCTTAAGCTGCCTTGAGATAACCTAGCTACTGCAAAAGTGCATATAGTCAAATAAAAGATACATAGAGCAGTATCTTATTATGTAATTGCACCTTGTATGTTCGCTATGGAAAATAACAAGGTGATGTTGGTCTTCGAAGGTTAGTTATTATGCAATCTATATGCAATGATCTTTACCAAGTACTACCGGTCATTCGTAAGGTATGTATCTCATGAGTCATGGCTTGAAGTTCATAGGTTTGCTTTACCAAATGTGAATCAAGAACCATGGAAATAGAACACTCTTCATAACCCCCTGAGGCCTTATACTCAGGCAGTCAGGCTTCAGATGACATAAATTAAAGAACACCTTCTATCTGCAGGCACATATTGAACAAGAAGGTTGCTAACCTGCTAGCGTGTATATGTCCAAACTCGAACTTGATTTTTTTCAGTCCAGGCAAGCATTTGGCAATGAGCCAATGACTCGTCGCCTAATTTATTTATGTGCACTTTCAAGCTCCTGACAATTTTCGCCCATTTCGTTTATGAAATGGATACATCATGATTAAGTGCTCCTACATGTATCTCTTTAACATGTTTCCAACACTGGATGGCTCTGGTGAAGCCACTAACTGTAATCTTAGAAGGACAAGGGAGTAATAACAGTTGAAAATGAGGGTGTTCCGTGTTCTGCAACATCAAAAACCCAACAGATGATGAATATGTATAAAATTGTCAAGCAAAAGGGGAGTGGAATGTTGAAAAGAGACTTAGGTAACTTAGCGTACAACAATCAAAACAAATTTGAAAATGCAAAAGAAAAGCAAACACTTCTTCAAACCACAAAATGGTTTTTCATGCTTGCTTGATATCCCAGTATGCCACTATAACACCAGTCAAACCACAAAATGCGATAGAACACTTCTTCAACAGAATATATCAATAAATAGATAAAGGTAAGGGCATCATGAGACACTTAGGTTTTGGAAAAGGTGGGGATACAATGTAGATTCTCAACACAGGGGTATAGCTAAACCACATATGACATATATTTAGCCAGGAACATTAGCACGTACAGACTCCTAAGTCCTAAACATGCACTATGTGTTTAGAAATTACTGTTAGTATATTTTTCAAGCAAAGACAACTTTTGCGCTTCGTGACACCCTTGGAAAGCTTAATAACTGCAAAATGAATTCGTGCCCCTCCATTGAAAAAATTTGATCCTTCCTGTTGCAGACAATAACCAGTTTGTCCAAGACGAATGCACTTTTAAGCAAGAATTCTATCAGCTGAAGTAGAGCTTGGCACGGCTTCACATAGTCACGAATAGTGACAATTCTAAGTTGTCGCATCACGCAAGGAGATGAAAGCTCAGACAGAAGCATATTGCAGTCGCAGAAAAAATCCTGACATTTATGAAATGAAAACTGTCCATGTTAGAAGAAAGGTTGGTCCAAATATATACTAATAGCTAGATAAAGTTGATGTACAAATAGACCTACCACATTGGCATATATTATAAGTTCATTCAAATACTCCGAGTTTCTCAACAATCTACAAATGCCTAGAAGACAACTTCCACGGACCCTTGACCTCAGAGCTAAATGAGTCCATTCATTTCTTACAACAGCCAATTTCTCCTTTCCACAGTGCTCTAATTGCTGGGAAAAGGACAGAACATTAGCAAAATAATATGAAATATTACCTTTTTCCTTCATTATTTATGAACATATTGCGAATAAGAGTGATAAGCTAAGCAATAAGCATATAATAATATAAAGATACAAACCACTAACACACACTTAACTGTTCCAGCAAACTTATTTGGATCTCTCTCAGCACATCAAAAGCATAGTTAAGTTTGGTAGTCATACTTGTGCAGCATTATTTTGTTGGCCTACAATTGCAGTAAGCTTAGTTTTAGAAGGGGTAACGTGCATCAGGTGTAAAGGTACCTTGCAGCCTAAGCGTAAAGCACATGGCAAAAGCGTGCGCATCCCCTTAAGGAGGCACATGTTTGGTGCCAAAAACCTTGTAAATCAATTTTAGAGTGTATTTTGCACTCAAAACAACATAATATGTATAATATAGATGCAGAAAATGACATAAGGAAGCATACTTCGTTACCAGGATAACCCTAAAAGTAAAAAGTACTAAGCACGGCAATCTACATAAAATGAAAAGTAGAAAGAAAAGCAAACATAGTTATTCAAGCTTATTAGATAAAAACACTAGTATTACATATCATACTCGTCCTTATTAATTAATTGATTTCCATCACTGCCAATGTCCTCTTCATCTTCATATCAATCGCATCATCATCCGAGATGCTTTTGGAGTGGAGCTACTAGCATGACCCTTCTCTTTATCAGCTTTATATGAGGATCTGAGGCCATCCCTGATAGTTATTGATGCTTTAATGACATAGCTAGATTCATAGGCTTAGGCAACTCTACTAGCCTCAGTGAATGGCTTTCCAACAACCATGTTATGGCAACTAAGAAGTTTGAAGAAACTAAACTGCCAATCTCTTGTCTCACATAGTATTCAGCTGCTCTAGCACTCAAATGTAGCATACATATAAATATATATATAATGACAATTCAGGTTTCAGCTACAAGAAAGTCCAGAGCAAAACTGAAACTTAGCTTAACCCATCTTCTCCCTATATGAAAACTATGTATAAGAAGAAGAGTGACATGTTACCTCAAAATTTCCTCCATAGTTTCACCCCACCTCAGGTCACCTAAATTATTCTCCTCACCTAACATATATAGGAACAAAGATACATGAATAATAAACAAGCATGCTTTCGTATCCTGTAGAAGAGCATAATATTGTAAAAGAGTGTATAAGAGGACTGAAATCTAATGTGTAATTTAAATCACAGGTTTCTATTTATCATAAAAAAAACCCTGTACAAGAGACACTATTAAAAATCCAAAATAACCCAAAATGCAGGGTTCCTTACAAGAAAGAAGAGGGGAAGGAAAACAGGAACTCACCATATAAGCTTTATTAGGTCCCAATCGGAAAACCTGAGCATTTCGAAATTTGTCGAGCAATATTTCAAAATGGTCTTGATCAGGTTCATCTTCAGAAGTGTGACAATATGTAATTATGGCTTCACGAACAGATGAAACATCAATCACTTGTAAATTATCAATATAAACTTCATCGATATGCAAGATCTTAAGGTTAGGGCAATCGAGCGAGTAATGTCTGTCTAGTGCCGGTCCCAAATCTATCAAAAGATCAAGCTCCAACTTCTCAATGCTGGGACTAGTAAAATGCAGCTGTTGTAATCCTTGTGGAAACAAAACAATCAATTCTCGCAAACAAGGGCATCCGGATACCAAAACCTTAAAGTCCTCATCACTCACACTCACATGAGCAATATCCAATTTTTTTAGTGATCCCATGAATACTCGACGTGGGAGCTTGATTAAGGAACCAGTAAGTGCAAGAGAAACAAGACATTGACTTCGAAAAACACGAGGTGGCAAGAATATATTAGTCGAAACAGGGTTACCCTGAATACTCAAGACCCTAGTCTTTTTTCTTAAACCAAGTATTATCCATCTCATCAATTCTTCCTTGGGATGTTCATAAATCCAAAAAAACTCCAACTTATCAATAGTGGAACTTTTATGATATTTCATAACATAAGATATAAATCTCTCCTCCTCACTGTAACTAAACTTAAGAGTGCGGAGCAAAGTCCAGAGTTTTCCAAATCTGCGAAGTAGGACAGTTCTAACAGCACATCTAATTGGTACAAATGAAAGTATATGAACAAGAATTTCATCTGGTAATTCACTTAATCTATCTTTGTAATTTCCTTCTTTGTCATAACAATCATGTTTCTTTGATCTAGATTTCATGGTTTCAGGCTTCAATCTACCATAAATTCAGTGAAATCTTGGAATCAGGATCAAATTTTTGATGGATTATAGTGATAGACTTCAGGAATTGGGGGGAATATTAGAGAAAGTAAAGATCTTTGAGCTGTATAAGCATAAATTAGTTAAGAGAAGATAAAATAAAGAAAAGGGAGGGCGTGACTTACATAATGAAGAACAGGTCTTTGACCGGAAGTTAAGTGTGTTCATCGGAGCTTCTTGTCTGTAAACTCGCTGAAATACAGGAGTTGACGCAAGGCATTGTGAAATTACAAATATACCCACATAACTCATGTTACAAAAGTTACATAATCCATCCGTTTCATTTTCTTTGGACGAAAATCAAGTAGAAAGTGCAAAAGTATAAGAGAGAAGAGTGAGAGAGAGAAATTAAAAGATGGGTTAAAATATCAAAAAGTGGATGACATGGGTGGAAAAATATGATAAAGTAGATGTGACATGTTACCAAAAATAGAAAAAGTAACAGTGTGTAGATTAAAAAGAAACAGACCAAAAAGGAAAGTGTGTAGATTACAAAGAAACGCATGGAGTATCTTTTTCTTTCCTTTTTGTGGGAAAAAAAGTTGCATACTACCTCTGCTTTTTTTTTTTTTGCTACATTTGTTGTGCACGGATTTCAAAGCATTATTTAACTCTTAATATCTCTTATTTCGTTTAAGTACAAATTATAAAAATTTGATATTATGAATCTACACGTCGAGACGAATCTAACAAGATCACATATGACTATATTTTTACTTATATAATAATCAAAATAATCGGTCAAAGTAGTGGCTTCATTCCCAAGGCAACAAATGTAGCAAATAAAAAAAAGCAGAGGGAGTATCTTAGATCTAACCATTAGATACTGGTATTTTTTGCACGCTATGCGTGCGTGTCATATTAACATTTTTTTTTCTCAATTAGTTATTCATCGGTGCTACAAAAAAAATTGATTCAAACAAACATTTATAATGATATTTAATTTTTTAAATATATTTTTCCTTAATTAATGTTTCTTTGGTTTTTTAAGTTATTTGTTCATCATTTTTCAAATCTATATTATATAAGTGAAGGAAATACAAAGCAAAAGAAAGCATATGCTCAAATAAAGTGGAATAATTCGTGTTTTAGATTCAATTGTTGGATATTAATAAAGTGGAGAAGTTCGATTTATAGAATAAAGATTACCGCATTATACTCAACATTTAGGTTTTAAAATATTATCATTATAATTATTAATATAAAATTCAAGTTTTTATTTCTTATACGGATTGTTTCAGTCAAGTTATATTGTCAATTTAATTTTTGATCTGCGTTTTTCACACATATTTAAGAAGAGGAAATCATTCTCCTTGATTTAATATTTAATTGAAATTTGAAATTCAATTCCATTATTAACTTGTTCAATATATATAGCAAGTAGGAGAAAGAAAAGACTATTTAATATACATGGCAATTTAAATCATTAAGAGTATACTAGACCTTTTGTGAGGGGACACCATCTTCCTCCCCTCTTCACTTATATAATAGAGATTTATTGCAGCACTCTGATAACGGTAAGTTGTAGCCTTCATACGTCTTACTTCCAACAAAAAGTCTTTAGAGTACTTCCTGCATTAAGAAATAGTTGCATACTTTAATATTTTTACACTTGTCGATGCAGGTAATCATGAATAATAAAATTATGAGAATCGTTGCCAATAATAAAAACTTATGAAAATACATGTTGAAATGAATACAAAACTTCACATGAAAAAGTTTTCTCATAGATGATGGTGATCGTTTATAGTTATACACCACATAATATTTCCATTAATATTACACGGAAACTGAAAAATAAAATTATTAGTAAACAATAACTAAACATTAATAATATCGATCCACCGATGATTTTGTCCTAAATACTTAAACTAACATCATTTTAAGAAATAGATTAAATAGTCATTGTTGTTCATTAGAGTTGCATATATCAAAATCAATGTTCTTTTTTACATTAATTATTATTGCTTGGTCATGAGTAGTTAGATACAATTTTTAAAAAGGAAAAATTAACAATTGCATGCACAGTCCCCAACTATGGCCCCCCGACAAAAACAATCCCAACTTTAAGGGGTGTTTTACAAAAGCGGTATTGGTTAAATAGTAACCTTTAAGTGGTTAAAAAATAGTTTTTTTTTTATTTTTACTTTTTTGTTGTTTTAATTTCTTTTCTCTTCCTCCTCTTTCTTTCTCCTCCCTTGCCCCCTAGCTCCTCCTCTTCCCTCTCCCCTGCCATCCATCCCCCTCC
The DNA here is from genome assembly GCA_947646795.1 of Beta lomatogona. Taxonomy (NCBI): domain Eukaryota; kingdom Viridiplantae; phylum Streptophyta; class Magnoliopsida; order Caryophyllales; family Amaranthaceae; genus Beta; species Beta lomatogona. The sequence continues at coordinate 224,797 of CANSNZ010000573.1, read as the reverse complement.
CTTTCCCTTGCGTACCCCCCGCCACAAAGTAAAGAAATCAAGTGGATCCTCTTTTTATACACTCTCTCCAATTTATCTTAAACTGTATTTCTATAATAACCGAGTAGACATTTAAGAAACGGAGGGAGTAAAACCTTACTACACTATCCAAGTTTAAGACTCCCATAATCCCATTGTTTTACCAAGGAAGTCTTCGCCTAGTGGTTAAGATTGAGGTGCTGTGAACGGGTCACAGGTTCGAATCCCCCATACCCTTCTTTGTACTTTGTACTGCCTTCGTAGCTCCAATTGATAAAAAAAATAATCCCATTGTTTAAATAAATGTATTCTGCAATATTAACAATCACACTTGCATGTGATATGATCTGCTAATATAAATAGTTAGCAAAATCTTAAGCTAAGGCAACTGTATAATTCTTTATTACAGACTTAAGATAACGCAACAGTTTGTGTTGCAAAATTAGAGAATCTTCTGGGTATGTTAGCTAGCTACTTTGGATAAATCAATTTTTTTTGGTTTATCCAAAATCGGTCCAACCCTCCTTCGACTGTCTGTCCTTCTGCTCTTCTGCTTTGCCGCTGTTCATCGAAAGCACCACAGAAAGGTGGAAAAGAAGGCAAAGGTAAGCCGACTATCGGTGAATTCAGAGTGTACTGTGTTGGAGAGATTGGTGGATTTTTTTTTTGCTCAGAATGTTATAATTCAGAATTGTTAATTGTGGCTTATAAAATAAACCAACATAATTCCTTAACATTAGCTTCAAAATAGGGAATATACTTGTTTCGTAATTTATAACAATTCCATTATCAACCACACATGATTGTAGGCAATTATAAATTTTGATAGACCGAATATTTTCAATTAGGTATTAGATTGATGATACATTATATATATTTCCTAAAATACATCAAATCAAATATCAATTAATAGCAAATTACACGCCCAATTAATAGCAAATCAACTCTCTATTACTACGTGATTAGTGCGTGATAAAAGCCAATTACACGTCCATCAAATGCCTTGCCACGTGGACCATTTCACTGAGCCTCTAAATAATAGAGCATGTTACATGGGCAAGAATTCTCTAACTTCATGCCACGTAGCTTCAAGGATTTTGTTTTAGATATTTAAATAGATAGATAGATATGTAGATAATAAATAAAAAAAAAGTTAATGACAAAAAAAATATAGCCAAACAAATTTAATTTACAAATCATTTTATCACAACATTTATGTCGTATAAGACTATGATTCATGAAGTAAAAAGGAAAAATTGTTTTAAATAAGTCGGCTTTCTGCGCGGTCTTCCATTTAAGTCTACTTTTGATTATCCCGATTGAGTTAAGGCTTGTATGTTTGTTTTATTCTATTGAGTTTTAACCTGTTTGTGACTTGTTTAGTAGGTTGCTTATGATACGTGTTACAATGTCCCACCCCCACCCCCGCCTTTCGCCTCTTTTAGAGGAAGGGACATTATAACACGTATCATAAGTAAACTCTACTAAACAAGTCACAAACAAGGTTAAAACTCAAGAAGAAGAAAACGACATACAGCCAAACTCAATCGGGATAATCAAAAAGGCAGACTTAAAATGGGAAGACACACAAAGGCCGACTTATTTAAAATAATTTTTCCAAGTAAAAATGATATAGTTGGGGCCCAAAAGCTAGCTGATATTTTGAAGAAGCTCATATTTGAATATACATGGTTAATTAATTAATCTACTTTTGTGGTAAATTGTGATTGAAAAATATCTATTTTTTTTTATGGATTTCAATTATAAGCACTTCTGTAATCTCAAATTATATAAATGGATTAATGTATCACTAAATTAATAGAAAATATAACAAATTACATGTAATATCTTCGGGCATTGCTCGGATCTACAACAATTGCTTATTACTTCTAAATGCGTAAAAGGGACTTAACATCACATCATCAAAGGATGGTGGTAGCCTATGCATGACAAATGAAACTAAGTTTTTTTTTATTGGTTAAGTTTTCAGTTATAATTTTATCAGTTTCTAAACAATGGGTTATAATGGTGATCATAACTAATAAAACATAGTAGCACCTAATATAAGTTGTGGAATAGAAGATTTATAGTGGAATAATTTTTTTTTACTCAGTTTAAAGAGAGGCGAGATGTGAAAGGGAGGGAGGGCGATTACTAAATAGTAAATCAGGATAAGCATGTCAGCATACAAACCAAACAAGTGTACTAGGTTTTTTTTTGAGAGGAAAAACAAGTGTACTAGATGATAAGTCATGATATGGACCATTTTCAAAATTTATGTGGACAACGTGAAAATTAAGGACAAGCTAGTTTGTCTTTCTAACAAATAAAACAAGAGTGGGATACAATTATTGCAAGCGACTTTGGATTCTTTGAAAATTGTATGGGAAAATTTGCCATGAAATCACAACACAACACAAATCGAATATGAAAAGAAATATAAAATTACTTGCAGTAACTCTGGACATTGTTCAGATCTACAACTTGTTTATTACTTCTAAATAAGAAAAAGAGACTTACCATAGTATTAAAGGATGGTGGTAGCCTATGCATGATAAATAAAAGCAAGTTTTTTTATTGGTTAAGTTTTAAGTTATAATTTTTTTAGTTTCTAAATAATGGGTTAGAGTGGTTATAGGGTCAATAATAACCAGTAAAACAGATATAAGTTGTGGAACAGAAGATTTAAACTCGGTTTAAAGAGACACCAGAGGGAAAAGAGAGGGAGAGGGAGTACGAGATAGTAAATAGTACTAAATCAGGATAAGCTTGTACAGGCTACAAACCAAACAAGTGTACTAAATGAAAAATCAGAACATGGACCATGTTTCCATTTTATATGGACAACAACGTGACACATAAGAATAAGTTTGTCTTTCTAACAAACAAAACAAAAAAATGTAAAAAAAGTTTTAAGACAGTCGACACAAACTTTTGCAAGCTCTAATACTAACAAGCTCAAAGTAGCCTTAGTACTAAAAACAATTGGTAATTATAATAGGAATAACTCCTCTAACTTATAAGTAGATATTTTCTCTCATCTGTCACTAATGTGGGATAACTGGTAACTCATCGGTTCTGGAAAAAATATCTTGTTCTATCTAGCATTGCTATTATAAATAGGACCCTTACTGTCTAAACAATACCTCATATGCCATCACACAACAAATTCACCACCCTATCTTTTCTTACTATTATCAATTTATCATATATCCAACTCATTCGAAACAATCATGGCAAGGAACTCATTCAACTTCCTCATTATCATGGTCATTTCAGCATTGCTTTTGCTCCCTGGATCACGTAATATTCTCCGTCTTTTTGTTTCAAGGCCATATTTGATTCATCTCATTAAGATAATCTGTATAATTAAATGATGCAAATGAATGATATATATCAAATTAACCAAATTAGAAACCTTATCACACTAAACTCGCAATATAATTATGAAAAGGCAAACAGTTTCATGTAACAATAATAAGTTGAACTGAACAAACTCTTAACCAATTTTCACGTACCTAAATTTTGATGTAAATGCATGAATATATGCAGGTGCAAGCTTTCAGGAAAAGATAACTGTGAACATAGAGGATGGAGGCGAAAGCGGCATAGCAAAGGGAATAGTTGAGGCAGAAGCAGAAGCATTATTACGCGTTAGTGGGCAAGCTATGCTGGAACAAGTAATGACAAGAGGCTTAGCAGATAACTTGAGGGCATGTATACCATGTGGTCGAGATTGTATTTCCTCAAGAAACTGTTGCTCACCTTGCACATGCAACTTCGGGCCACCGGTTCCAAGGTGTTTTTGAATGCTTGCTGCTAAGCGCTAGCCTTGCTAGTTGCACGATCCGCTGATCTGTTTATGCACCTAAATCCTTTAATCTCTGTGTTGTTTAATTTGAGTGTAAAATAAAGTCTTGGTTTTCCAAGACAAGTGTGATGTTACTTGCTTATGTTTTTCTGTTCTTGATAAATAAGACAAGGAGACCTATTTCTTGCTTGCTTACATTATATACTCTTCCATCTTTTCCTCTCAAACTATAATAAAGCAAAATCAAAAGGAGATTAGAGACGACACGTACGACTGTACAGCCAGGGTTGCAGCATGCAAAATCACTAGCGGAGTTGGCTGTTGGCTGTTGGTGGCGGAGGTGGTTTTCGAGTATGTTTTAGCCTTTTGAAAGAATCAAAACGCGCATGCAGGTAAACTATGACATACTGTTCTTATGTAGTATACTCTAAAATTTACACCTTGTCAGCAATCATGAAGTAGTGCTATGACAGATACTACTATCTACCAAGTTTTTGCTTTACATATTCCATGCTTCAAGTCACAATTGAAGATCCCTATCCAATCTTCAGAAGAGAAGCATAGAGTAGCTCATTGACATTCCATATATCAGGCACACCAGGTAAGCACCAATGGCTGCAATCTTGAGGTTGTTCAGCCTCGATTTGCTCCGTTTCAATCTCGTAGGACTTTCATCTTTCTGTAAATCGACCGATGGGCATCTTTTGTGGGACTTCTATGATATTTCATAATATAAGATACAAATCTCTCCTCTACACTGTAACTAAACTTAAGAGTGCGGAGTAAAGTCAAGAGTTTTCAAACTTGCCCATGCATATAATCATGAATACTAAAATTATGAAAATACATGTTGAAATTAATACAATAAAACTTCAAACAAAAATGTTTTCTCATAGATGATGGTGATCTTATATGTTAGTTATACTCCACGTGATATTTCCATTAATATTACATGGAAAAAAATTTTATTAAGCAATAACTAAGCGTTAATAATATTGACCCACTTATGATTTTGTCCTAAATTCCTAAACTAATACCATTTTAAGAAATAGACTTTATGGCTATTGTTAATCATTAGAATTGCGTATATCAAATTTAATATTTTATTTACATTTATTATCATAGCATAGTCATAAATAGTTGGATACACTTAAAAAAATTCCCTTGCTCTATTTAGCATGGCTATTATAAATAGGGACCCCAAAGGCCCAAAGTGTCTAACAAAACCTCATAAGCCATCACCCACAAATTCACTTACCCTACCTTTCCTTACTATTCTCATATTCAACTCAATAGATACAATCATGGCAAAGAACTCATTCATGTTCCTCATTATCATGGTCATTACAACACTGCTTTTGCTCCCTGGATCACGTAATATTCTCCTTTTGTTTGAAGGCCGTGTTTGGCTCATCTCATTAAGATAAATTGTATCAAAAGATGCAAGTGATATCAAATGAATCAAAGTAGAATACTTGCACAACTAAACTCGCAACTATAAAAGTTTGGTTTTATTGATGTTTATGAAAATAGGTAAAAATAAGTTGAACAGAACAAATCCTTAATTGGTTATTGCATGCTTCGATTATCTTATATGTAAATGCATGAATGCAGGTGCAAGCTTTGAGGAGAAGATAACCAGTGGCGGAGCCAGGACTTCAAAATCGGGGGGTCACAAAAAAAAGGCAAAAGATATTCAATATTAAATATTTTACAACGCAAAGAAACATTGTCTAATATCGGGTTGTTTTCCCATTGCCTTTGATTTTTTTGATCTAGGTGTATCACTCATCATTTCCTATATTCATTATTTAATACAAATTGACACATATAAACTAACTATATGAAAATCAATCAACAAATTGCCATCATACAAGTACATAAAAAAGCTAATATAACACGTTAAGCAACCAAAGCCAAGGAAATAGAAGTTCGGTATAACTGGGTATAATCTAGACTCAATCAACCGCCACCAGCTGACTAGATCTATTGTAGCTTGTTAAGACTTTAAGAGTAAAGAATCATTCCTATAAGAGGAAACACTACCCAATATAAACTTCAGACTACATCTAATATATAAAACTATAAGCAAGCACAAATGCATCTAAATAAATTTATGTACATAACAGACCTGCCAGCTGAGCAAACCTTAATATCATCGTTTGGATGAGGCCTGGAATATGGAGTACGAGCCATGCTGTATATTGCAGATCGTCCGCGAAATCTAGGGGTCATAAAACCATTGGCAGGCGCTCCAATCTCACTAGCAGGCTTATGAATAGAACTATAGAAGATATGGCTGGAGATTTTGGTTTAAAAAATGGATTATAAGTAGCAGGTAGATCTTCCCTCGGCATTTGATTTTGCAGTCCTAATACTGAGGGGGATGCTCTTGTTGGCCTGCTACCCATGTATGCTTTAGCAAGCTCAGCAGGGGAAGCAACAGCATCTCCAAGAACCTATATTGTCTGGCGCTGCTAGGCTGCGTCTAGCGCTTCTAGGCTACGTCTAGCGCAGTAATTTTTTTTAAACGAAAATCCTTAAATATATCTTTTAAATTCGCGAGGTCACGTGACCCTCCGTGCCCTATACTGGCTCCGCCATTGAAGATAACAGTGAACATGAATGGATGTGAACCTAAGTTGCATGGACTCGAGACACGTGGACATGTGGACACGGGGAAACGCAAAAGTGAGGAAACACGGGGGAAACGTTAGGAAACACAATATTTTCCAGTTTTGATAGTAGATAGAGTATTATGTTATATTTTGAGAGATTTAAAGACTTTGAAAGAAAAAAGTAAGGTTGAGAAGGAAAACATTTCTTCTGGTAACAAAAAACTATGTGGGTCACGTTTCAATCCACTATTTATCTTCAAAAGAAAATTCAAAGTTCCTAAAAGTGTCCAAAAGTATCGGAAACGTTTAAAGTGTCGGAAACAGGAAATGTTGATCAGTAGAGATTGTCCGTGCATCATAGATCGTGAACACGGCTTAGCAAACGAAATAATTGAGGCAGAAGCAAAAGCATTACTACGCGTTGGTGAGAAAGCTACGCTGGAACAAGTAATGACAAAATGCTGATCAAATGATTTGAACTGTCTACCATGTGATCAACAATGCGTGCGTTTCCTCAAGAAACTGTTGCTCACCTTGTAAATAGGCCCACTATGCACGCTGCGAATGCTTGCTTCTAGGCGCCAGCCCGTTTATCTATGTGTTGTTTGAGTGTAAAATAGAGAATCTTGGTTTTATCCATGACTAGTGATTTTACTGGCTTTATGTTTGTTCTTGCTTGCTTTTGTTATATACGCCTCTATTCTTCCATCTTTTGCTCTCAAACTATAGGATACTATGTTACCTGGAGTCGTATACCCATGTCTGACACAGGTACGTTTCCAAGTGTCTGACTCCGCTATTATATGAAAATTTTCAATGATTTTGGCCCAAAATAATGTGTCCAAGTGTCCGTGTCCACGTTCGAGTATCAAGGATCCGACACGGGTACTTGAGGTGAATTGAAGAGTCCATGTAACTAAAGAATACAGTACTACTCTTTCTCTTCAAAGGCAAAAGCAAAAGGAGGAGACGGCTAGTAAAGCCACAACCAGAGTAGCAGCACGGAACAACACCAACAGAGTTGGCTATTAGTGGCGAGATCACCCGCCGCAATAATGTAACAAAGGTGAGGGATCTGCAAGTAAGACAGAGAGATAATGGGTTTTTGAGTTGATCCATGGCTGTCACTGAAAGTATAATAATGGCTTATTAACACAAGTCAAGGTGGAACAAGTAAAAATTTTATAGATCAATATGGTACTTTTAACACATTTTGTCCCTTGCTTATATGGCTAGGACAACAGATGTGTAGCATCATCTTTTTGCCAGTTGAAAGAATCAAAAGGCGCATGATTGTTCCTATATATACTCAAAAATTTACAATGGCACACCTTAATAGAAAGCTTAAAACCCATTTAGCAATCACGAACTAGTGCTGCAAGAGATATCTATCTACTTGCTGCTTTACATATTTCATGCTTGAAGTCACATTCCTTGAGTTGGAGACCCCCACCCAATCTTCAGAACAGAAGCGTAGAGTAACTAATTCCATATGTCAGGCACACCAGGCAAGCACCAATGGCTGCAATCTTGAGATTGTCCAGCCTCGATTAGCTCTTTCTCAGTCACGTAAGACTTTCTTTATATTGACGGATGATCATCTTTTCTGTAGTTTGTCAGTATATTTAAGTACATCACCGGGGTCTTCATTTCCCCCAGACCTTGCTCAAGAGCTCTCATCTTTGAAGAGTATTTTGCTAAGTAAGTCTCCTTGAAGATAGGTTCAGTTTATTTATGACATTATCCTCCCGAATTCCACTGGCCTCCTCTGCATCAGAAGTTGATTAACATCAATTCTGAATTTCCTACTAAAAGGATTTCCATGATAAATGCAAAAGAAATGATATTGAGTTTACTACTTATGCATCAACTGAACCCTAGCACAGAAAATTGCACATCCTATGATAAATTGATAATTCATTAATCGATTATGTGTAGCTGCATCAAAGGCTACAGACAAGAGACAGCACAGCGCATGCAATTCCAGGGTCCTGATTTCTGAGACGCTGGCCAAACATTTGCAAGTTTAGAATTTGAGATCAGTAAACCTATTTACTATCTCGTGTTTGTTTTTCTCAATGACAAAGATAGTCAAGAGTCACAATCTCTACCCTTGCCAAAACATTAGAGACATGCAAGAAAGCGAACTATTCTGCATATATATCTAAATCCCGAGAACTAAAATATCAGATGATCTACACACAGGGGCGGATCCAGCGTGGGTTCCGTGGGTTCAGTGGGTTCAATTGAACCCACGCGGATCCGAGTGAAAAACTGGATGTTCTGTGCCAAAACAATATACTGGATTATAAGTTATATACAAAACGCGTAAGATAGATGCAGATGCTACACGCTGGTATGCTGGTCGGGATGATCTAGTTTATCACCTGGATTCCGTGTTCGATTCCCGCTCTACTCCGTTGTTACTTTTGTTTTTCAAACTTACTTCACTAAAATACTTTTACCATTTTCCCTCTTCTTTCTTTGTTAACTCTGCTCTCAAACTCTAAAGCCCCAATTTCTAGAGCCAAAAGTGACGAACTTTCGTCATTAAACAAATACCTTAGCCAATTAACCTCAAGCAGCAGTAGTTTGTTGCGCAATATTTGGTTTCTTGTTTTATTAGAGCATGTTCAGCTCTATCTTGTCTTAAGACTTACTTAAGATGCTATATCAATTTTTCACTAATTTTTATATATTTTATTGTTTAAGACTTCCTAAGACCCAACTAAATTTATCAGTTCGCACCTTAAACTCAACTAAGATTTCTAAACACATGCACATATATGCAATAATGATATCATTCACTTTTAGGGTGACATAGCGTATGTCAGTAGTATGTGACGCCGTTGAGTTTTGAAAGACAAGGAGGGTGATCTTACAGCTTGTTTGGTATAATAAATCTTGTTCAAACTTACAAAATATCAAAATTTTGCGTGTACTTTTGAGATTTTTGATGGAACTCAACTCACTACTATTAGTTGTATTTTAAAATTTTGACCTATGTATCAGATTTTGGAATAATATTTTATCCTTGAATTATTTCGAACCCACGTGTTGTAAATCCTGGATCCGCCACTGTCTACACATCCCAAAAATGTGCATTACTATAAGAAGGAAAGCACTTTATGATAATGTCCAATACCCTGATAAGAAATGTATATGGGTTACACTAAATGACTAAAATTAAAGCTTCAATATGAAAGAATACACAATTTCCCTATTTGAACCAAACAAGTTTTCCACTATTCCTTTATTATCAACCGCAAAAGCATTGAAAATCTGATAAATATCTCAAAATGACAAAATAAAGAAAACCCATCAAAGAAGTAAAAGAAAGATCACAAGGGTAACTGAAGTACTTACTTTGATCAAATTGAAGGAAAGATAGAAATAGCCCGAATTGAGCAAATCGAAGAATATCTAAAATAAGATGAGTTAATCTTGCGTGGACCTGGTCCACATTAATATTATTGTGGACCAAAGCCACTTATTTAACATAGTGACCCTTCTTTTTCCATATAGTAACCTTTTAAAAATCTTAAGTTACACTAGACAGTTACTTTCGATCATAGTGACCGTTTTTTTTAATATAGTCACTCTTTCTTACATTAGTTTATCATGATGAAATTTTCAGTTTGTGACATGGTAACCTTTTTTTCACATAGTCAAACTTTATAGAATCTATATCTACTCATTTTTTATATCTACTTTTTTATATAGTGACCATTTTTTTTCATAAATCACATGAATTAGCATTAGGTCCACACTAATTTAGTGTGGACCAGGTCCATATAAGACTTTTACAAATAAGATACCCTGCACAAAAGAAACGTATGAGTAAGAAATCCCCTTAGCATTCAAAGCCCAGAGAGAGAGAAAGAAACTACCAAATCTTGACGAACACCGAATTCAATACAAGAGAGCAACAGAACAAAGATGTACATATCCATAGAAGAAAGAAAGTGGCAAATGTTGAATAAAAGCGGGGAACAACAAAAATGGTGAATTTGTAAATCAACCTTAACGGCGCCACCATGGTCGAACTCGAACAAGCAGATACTTTATCGTACTCGGCGAACAACATCCTTGAAATCCCTAATTCTCGCCATTGATGGATGGCTAAAAAGTCCGACAAGATCAAACCCTAGAAAACGTGGGAAACACTGTAGGTATGCAAAGGCAAAAAAAAAAAAAAAAAAAAAACTTGCATAGGCAATCGCTCTGCCATGGCCCGTTTTCAACGACTTCCCTGGTACGTTTTCGAAATTCACATGGAAAACGTGTCTTTCTAACAAACAAACAAACAAGAGTGGGACACAAATTTATAATTATTGCAAAGTGACTTTTGTTTCTTTGAGAATTGTATGGGAAAAGTTGATATGAAATGACACCACGACACAAATTGAATATGAAAAAGAATATAAAATTACATGCAATAATTTCGGACATTGTTCGGATCTATTACTTTAAGAAAAAAACAAGACTTACCATCGCACTAAAGGATGGTGGTAGCCAATGCATGATAAATAAGAGTAAGTTTTTTTATTGGTTAAGTTTTAATTTACTTCATCCGTTCCTTTTTAAACGTGACACTTTGACATTTTACACTATTTATAAATTTTACTTTGACCATCGTTTGTGATTTATACCTGAATAAAAATATAGTCACGTGGGATATTGTTAGATTCGTCATAATATTTATTTTTTTGATATGTACTTTTTATAAATATAAAATTAGAGATATACTCCCTCTGCTTCTTTTTATTTGCTACATTGTTGTTTTGGAAATTAAACCACTAACTTTGACTGATTATTTTAATTTTTTTTATAAGTAAAAATATAGTCATGCGTGGTCTTGTTAGATTCATCACGATGTGTAGATTCATAATATCAAATTTTTATAATTTTTACTTAAACGAAATAAGAGATATTAAGGGTTATATAATGTCTTGAAAACCGCGCACCAACAATGTAGCAAATAAAAAAAGCAGAGGGAGTATGTCCTCAAAGTTTTTGCATTGGCATATGCGTGAAAAGTGAAAATGTCACATTTAAAAAGAAACGGAGGAAGTATAATTTTTTTAGTTTCTAAACAATGGGTTAGAGTGGTTATAGGGTCAATAATAACCAGTAAAACGGAGTAGCACCCAATGTAACTATATAAGTTGTGGAACATAAGATTTAGGGGTTGTTTGGCTGTTAGCTGTTGGCTTTTGGATGGTTTAGATGTCTTGTTTGACTGGTTGGCTGTTTATTAGAGAGTTTGTGGATCAACAAGCCAAAAGCCAATCCAAAAAGCTACTACAGGCAGCTTTTTCATTTTGGCTAAAAAGCTGGCTTTTAAGCCAATTAAAAAACCAATAACCAAACACTTTTTTTGCCATTTGACCAAATTAAAAAGCCAAAAGACAATGAAAAAGCCTTTTACCAAACATGGCCTTAAACTCGATTTAAAGAGAGACGAGAGGGAAAAGAGAGGGAGAGAGAGTATAGTAAATAGTAAATAGTAAATCAGGATAAGCTTGTACACAGGCTACAAACCAAACTAGTGTACTAAATGATAATTAAATCAGAACATGGACCATTTTTCCAATTTATATGGACAGCAACGTGACAAATAATAATAAGTTTGTCTTTCTAGCAAACAAAACAAAAAAAATGTAAAAAACCTGAATGGACTTGATTCACAATAACTATATGATATAGTCAGTTTTAATTTGATACAATTATTTTTTGTATGATATTATCACCTTTTGTTTAATATAGTCAGTCGACACAAACTTTTACAAGCTCTTATACTAACAAGCTCAAAGTAGACTCAGTACTAAAAACAATTGGTAATAATAATAGGAGTAACTCCTCTAACTTATAAGTACTTCCTCCTTTTTTTTTTTACATGTTACACTTTGGCATTTTACACTATTCGCAGATTTCATTTTGCATTGCCATACGTAAAAAGTGAAAGAGTAACATGTTAAAAAAAGGAGGAAGTAAATATTTTCTCTCATCTGTCGGCTGTCGCTAATGTGGGACAATTGGTGACGCATCGGTTCTTGAAAAAAATCTCTTGTTCTATCTAGCATAGCTATTATAAATAGGACCCAAACTGTCTAAACAATACCTCATAAGCCATTACCCAACAAATTCACCACCCTATCTTTTCTTGCTATTATCAATTTATCATATATCCAACTCAATAGAAACAATCATGGCAAGGAACTCATTCAACTTCCTCATTATCATGGTCATTTCAGCACTACTTATGCTCCCTGGATCACGTAATATTCTCCATCCTTTTGTTTGTAGGCCATGTTTGATTCATTTTATTAAGATAATCTGTATAAAATGATGCAAATTAATGATATCAAATTAACCAAATTAGAAACCTTATCACACTAGTGAACTCGCAATATAATTATGAAAAGGCAAAAAATTTCAGGTAACAATGATAAGTTGAACTGAATAAACCCTTAACCAATTTTCACGTACCTAATTTTTTATGTAAATGCATGAATATATACAGGTGCAAGCTTTCAGGAAAAGATAACTGTGAACGTAGAGGATGGAAGCGAAAGCGGCATAGCAAAGGAAATAATTGAGGCAGAAGCAGAAGCAGAAGCATTATTACGCGTTGGTGAGCAAGCTGTGCTGGAACAAGTAATGACAAGAGGCCTTGCAGATAACTTGAGGGCATGTATACCATGTGGTCAAAACTGCATTTCCTCAAGAAACTGTTGCTCACCTTGCACATGCTTCTTCGGGGGACCGGTTCCACTGTGCGCGCGCTGATCTCTTTATGCACCTTTTTTTTTTTTTTTGAAGGGTATCTCTTTATGCACCTAAATCCTTTCATCTGTGTTGTTTGAGTGTAAAATAAAGTCTTGGTTTTCCAAGACTAGTGATGATACTGGCTTATGTTTTTCGGTTCTTGATAAATAAGACAAGGAGACTTATTTCTTGCTTGCTTATGTAGAAAAAATAAGAAAAGTGAAGCAAGTGTTATGAAATATTATAGTGGATGTCTATTAGGGAATAATATCTTGTATATACTAGTTTATATATATTCCTATTGTAATTAGGTCACTTGTTCCCCAAGCAAGTCACCTACATATTGTACTATATAAATATCCCTCATATGGAATAATAGAGGACACCACTATTCTCCTATATACAACTCTCTATCTCCCTAACCCTAATTTCACAACACGTTATCAGTACCAAACCCTAGCTCACTGAGCAAACGAGAAACCAAGGAAATCATCTGTTAGTGAGGTTTGAGGTAAGTTTTATCACTTTTCTTATTAGTGACTATCCTTATTTGCTGGATTTGACTAATTATAAACAAATTTGTTCCGCCGCAATTTTGAGTAGTCAAGCAATATTTTGCACCGACTATGTCTGGTCGTCTAGAATTGTGATTCATGTTAGCATGGCCAAAAAGAAAAAAAAGTTTTTTGCATCATGATATGTTAATCTGATTAGCCGCAATTTCTGAGTCGGTGGATTAGCCGAACAATCTTGACTTAGTGTTGACTTCTTGTGTTACTTGTTTATCGTGGCAAATTTTGTTGTTATTATCAAGTGCATTATATTCTTATCCTTTCGCTCCAAAGTTCAAAGTTCAGTGTTCAGTATAAATGTATGATATTGATGTTAAGTCAACCTCTTAAAACAACCAAACATCAAACTAATGCAAAGTTCAAAGTTCAGTATGATATTGATGTCTTTCGCTGCTATATATGTTCATCTGCAATCATCTTTTAAATCTCGATGATTCTTAAATTTCTACTTTACATATAGTATATTTATTTTTTTTCTTTTTTTTTTTTTACATCGAGAAAACGTGCATTGATTAAAAAGCGAAATACAACCTATTACTAATACAACCATACAGAAAACAAAGGAAAACCTAAAGGAGCTTTATGAGCTCGTACATGTCCTAAAAAACAAAAATAAGCAAAGCCGATAAAGAGTCGCCTATTAAGTAGCGCGCCGATGGTCGATGAATTTGCTGGTGGAGGCAAAACTCTAATGACTGATGGATGTGGTAGGAGAAGCAAATGTCGATCATGATCTGGACAACGAACCAAATGCAAGATTCGCATCTCGCCGCATGAGCAATCCCAACGAACTTATGATGTGGGGACAAAGGAAAACCTAAAGGAGCTTTATGAGCTCGTACATGTCCTAAAAAACAAAAATAAGCAAAGCCGATAAAGAGTCGCCTATTAAGTAGCGCGCCGCTGGTCGATGAATTTGCTGGTGGAGGCAAAACTCTAATGACTGATGGATGTGGTAGGAGAAGCAAATGTCGATCATGATCTGGACAACGAACCAAATGCAAGATTCGCATCTCGCTGCATGAGCAATCTCAACGAACTTATGATGCGTGGGATTCTTGGCTCATGATCTGATGAAGAGTCACATTCCTAGGTGACTCATGACTCTCTTTCGAGAGGCTGTCATGTTTCTCCATAAAGGAGGAGAAACTGGGCGTGCTGAAATCCATCAGATGAAGCTGGGATGCCGCTTGCAGATTTGAATTTTTCAAGGCAAAGACCAGTAAGATCATTGCCAAGCGAAAATGAGAGCTAAACAAGGTGAGCTCTCGAACACACCTCTGGTTTATGAAACCAGAAAACACAAAACCCAACCATTAATAACGGACATCGCCTCGACCATACTCACACTTCTCATCCATCTGACGTACCCGTTCCTTCAACAAACATTTCAAAGAAACTACAGATTTTACTACTACAACCTTACACCACCAATCCTGATTCAACTGGCAAACATTTTTTAAAAGCCAAAACCAACAAGAAACTATATCCTTAACAATCGGACGAACCAACTTACACCAGCTATTGGACAACTAACCATACATACTGAGAATAAAACCATCAAACTGATAACTAACATAGCTAGGGAGGAAGGGGAAATGGAAGCCCAACGACTGGGGGGAAGGGAAGGGGATGTCCGAACAAAACCAACCAACAACAAGGGAGGGGGGATTCGACTGAAAACTCGAACAGGGGATGGGGTGATAACGCGACTGAACCACTCGAACATGGGATAAGAAAGGGGAGGGGAAGCCTGACTAACTAAAACAGGGGAGGGGAAGCCCGACTAAGGAACAGGGTAGGCGAAAAGAACACACTAACCCAACAGGGGAGGGGGAAGTAAACTTGACGGACATGACGGTGGTAGGAACCGACGAACTGAAGACCGCCGGAATTTGGCGCTGTTCACGGCAAAGAAAAGCAAGAACACAAAAACCGAGAAAACCCGAAGCAAGGGAGAGAGAGAGAGAGGAGACGACGTAAGATAGGGGAGGGGGAAAGAGACGATAGAGGACGCGAGGGGGAGGGGAGAAGACGACGGAGGACGCTGGGAGGGGAGAAGACGACGGTGGACGGGGGGAGGGGAGTGAGCGACGAGAGGACGCGAAGGGAAGTTGATTGGACGACGGAGGACGCAGGGGGGGAGGGGGTTACTGTGCGGAAAGCATCAACTGGAGTAGGCTCGCCGGCGGCAATGCTGAGTCTCCAGCCACCCGGCGAGCCTAGGGCGGGGCTGCTGTTGTTTTTAGGGTTAGGGTTTGCTTTTGTGTTTATAGTGAGGAGGAGATACTCTGGATTCCTCTCTCTAAGTATATTTCTTTAAAGTCTCTTAATTTTGTTCTCTTTGTTGGGTGTAACTGTAATCATCTTTGATCAGTATATTAGACATATCACATAACTAATGTAATCTGCTTGCTCTTGCTTTAGATATGAAAGCTTTGTTATTTCTTGTTTGGGTCAATTTTGGAGATTTATTCTATGTATCTATTTATTCTATGAAAGCTTTGTTATGTGTCATATTATACTGTATGTATAGCACTATTACAGGATTATTATTTATTCGAATTATTCTTACATTCCCTACTCTATGAATTCCTTGAACTACAATATTGAATTACAAATTGATATGAATATATTTACAGTTTTTTCACCATATATCCCTGAATAATTTTTTTTGCACCGTATACCCTCGCAAGTTTCCAAATTCACCATATACCCCCCACGTTTCAAAAAATACATCAACATGCCCTTATGACTAACGGAAGTCTAATTAGTCATTAAGCCCTAATCCCCCCTCTAACCATAATTAACTAACCTAAACTAAACTAAACATAACTCTAACCCTAACTCTAATCTAATACCCTAACCCTAATTAACCCTAGCCACCCACCCACCACTCCTCCCCACACCCCACCCCCACCCATTTCCCTTACCACCCCTCCCCCCCCCCACCCCTTTCCCCCACCACCCACCCACCATCCCTCCCCCTCCTCCTTCCCCTCACCCCCTGCAGCCCCCTCCCCGCAGACCGTACTCCCCATCCCCCCTGTCGCCCAACCCCCTCCCCTCCCCTTCCCCCACAACCGCCGGCAACCCCCTCTCCCCTCCCCCCTCGCAACCGCCGGCAGCTCCCCTCCCTCCCTTTCCCCGCAACCGCCGCGTAACCCATCCCCCTCCCTTTCCCGCAACCGCCGAACCCCTCCCCCTCCCCGAAATGAAAAAAAAATTGAAAACGCTTAGAATTCTCAAAGCCCATAACCAATTTTGCGCTATGCGCGATCAAGGGGGAAGGAGAGGGGAGGGGGTTGACGGCGATGGGGAAGAGGAGGAGGGAGGGTGCTGCGCGACCGCTGTGGGGGAAGGGGAGGGGAAGGGTGATGCGCGATCATGGGGGAAAGGGGAGGGGAGGGTGATGCGCGACGAGGCGGGGAAAGGGAGAGAGGAGAGGGGGCGGCGCGGCTGGCCGTGGAAGGGAGGGGTTGGATGGTGGGGCAATGGGTGGCTAGGGGTAAGGGGTGGGGGAGGGGTGGTGGTTAGGATGGTTAGGGTTATTAGATTAAGGGGTTTGTTAATTAGGGGGTTAGGGTTGGGGTTTAGCTTAGGTTTAGGGTTTGTTAATTAGGGTTAG
This sequence comes from Beta lomatogona, assembly GCA_947646795.1. Taxonomy (NCBI): domain Eukaryota; kingdom Viridiplantae; phylum Streptophyta; class Magnoliopsida; order Caryophyllales; family Amaranthaceae; genus Beta; species Beta lomatogona. Next base: position 207,379 of record CANSNZ010000573.1, on the reverse strand, counting down.
GGGGATTAGGAATAATGACTAACGAAAGTGTAACACCGTTAGTCATAAGGGCATGTTGATGTATTTTTTGAAACGTGAGAGAGATATGGTGAATTTGGAAACTTGCGAGGGTATACGGTGCAAAAGAAAAATTAGTCAGGGGTATATGGTGTCTAAGGCCCTGTTCTTTTGAACTTATTTTGGCTGAACTGAACTGAACTTATTTTTGCTAAATAATAATAATAAATAATAAATAATAAATAATAAATAATAAATAATAAATAATAAATAATAAATAATAAATAATAAATAATAAATATAAATAATAAATAATAAATAATAATAATAATAATAAATAATAAATAATAAATAATAAATAATAAATAATAAATAATAAATAATAAATAATAAATAATAAATAATAAATAATAAATAATAAATAATAAATAATAAATAATAAATAATAAATAATAAATAATAAATAATAAATAATAAATAATAAATAATAAATAATAAATAATAAATAATATATAATAAATAATAAATAATAAATAATAAATAATAATAATAATAAATAATAAATAATAAATAATAAATAATAAATAATAAATAATAAATAATAAACAATAAATAATAAATAAATTTTAATTTATAAATAATAAATAATAAATAATACGGAGTATATAATAAATAATAAATATTAAATAATAATACTAAGAATAAATAATAAATAGTAAATAGCAAATAATAAATAATAATAAATAAATAATAATAAAAATAAATAATAATAAAAAATAAATAAAATATAAATATATAAAAATATAAAAAAATATAAAAATATAAAAATATAAAAATATAAAAAATATAAAAATATATAAAATATAAAAATATAAAAAATTTAAAAATAATTACAAATTCATCGTTATTATAATGTTAAAAATAATAACAATATTAATAGTAATATTGAAAACAAATATAATAATTACAACATTATAGTATATTAAACTTATTTTTGCTGAACTGAACTTATTTTTACTTATTTTTGCTGAACTGAACTTATTTTTACTTATTTTTGTTGAACTGAACTTATTTTTGCTGAACTGAACTTATTTTTACTTATTTTTGCTGAAAATAAGTCCAAAAGAACAGGGCTAAGTCCTAATTTTTGAGTGGGGTATCATGGATTTGAAATCGTGATTTCTATTATATGGTTTTTATTTGAGTGGTGTTATGTCATTAAACTATAACAGTGCCTCGTCGGTATATATTATATATGAAATTAGAAAGCGTTTTACAATAAAATAAGTGTGATTTTGTTGGATATGTTCTTATGATTTGCAATATTTTCATGTATAGTTTATGATGTAGTCCAAAACTATAATTTATGACCTTGCAAAAATTTGAATTTGTGTCCCTTAATATATCTGGAGACAACTATTTATCATGGATGTTAGATGTTAGATGTTAGATGTTAGATGTTAGATGTTAGATGTTAAATACACTTAAATGCAAATGGGCTTGGTAAAACAATTAAAGTGAAAAATCAAACAACAAGTCAAGATAAGGCCAAAGCTATGATATTACTTCGCCATCACCTCGATCAGGGACTTAAGACACTATATTTTGAAGCACATATATAACCACCAAAAAACTATAACATTGCCCAAAGCTTGGTGTGATTGATGAAATTTAAGATTGCAAGATTTCAAATCTATGAGTGAATCCAACTCAGTCATGTTCAGAATTACTTCTCAATTGACATTATGTGGAGAGAAAATTAACGATGAAATGTTAGAAAAACACATACTCGACCTTCCACGCAAATAATATTGTCATGCAGACACAATACCGAGGGAAGGTTAAAAGAATTTTAAGTGATGTTATCAAGAGGGGGAGTAAATACTCCCTGTACTCTTTTTCCCTTAACCATGGTTTTGTCCCACTGGGTTTTCCTAGTGAGGTTTTTAATGAGGCAGCATCTTGTTGGAACATTTATAGGGTAATGGGTTTTCATATGGTTCTATACTAGAAGAGGAGGAGGTCTAATATGCTAAGATTAGAATGCGCGAAATCACGTGAATCAATCAAGAGACCAGGAAGGTTGTCACTGGTCGCGACACCTGTCGCCGGTCGCGACCAGCGCACTTTCGCGACTCGCGATCTGTATCGCGGGTCGCGACGTGTATTCTGACTTGGGGCGTGAAATTTTGCGTGGACGGTTTATAACCGTTGTGTTGTTTAAGTTATCCTTTTAATGACGATTAAGGATTCTTAATCAGGGGATTAAAGGGTGTAACAACTCTAATCTATGGGGGAATATGAATATATGACCTTGGTGATTCTTATGAGTGGAAAGAGGAAAAATCAGTTTTTCACATTCCAATACACTTGCTTTGCTTGAGAGAACCCTTGCTATTTTCTCTCTAGTGTTCTTCACAAACTAAAAACTCAAAGTTCTTGTTGATTCACATAGAAGATCATCTTGTGAATTGTTTTCTCCATTGTACCTCATTAGTTATTTCGTGTCTAGAGGGGCGAAATTAAACTAATAGGAAAGCGTAGTTTCCGTGCCTTGGAGTGGTATATCCGGTTCCCTTGTTTGATCACACATCTAACACATCTCAAGCGTATTTTGAAGAATTAAGTACTTTTTTTCCTTCACTAGAATTTTTTCCCACAGGATTTTTCCTAGTAAGGTTTTAACGAGGCATAATCTTCAGGAATAGACATCCAAGGGGGAGTGTTATGAATATTATAGTGGATGTCTATTAGGGAATAATATCTTGTATATACTAGTTTACATGTATTCCTATTGTAATTAGGTCACTTGTTCCCCAAGCAAGTCACCTACATATTGTACTATACTAGCTTTTTATGCAAGCGATGCGTGCGATTACAATTTTTTCATTGTGATATTTCGTAATGTCGAGTAGCTAGTTTTACATGCACGTAATACATGCAACGACAACTAATTATAATAGTTTGACAGTTTTTTCAATAAAGGCTCTATTTTATTCAACTTATTAGAAGTTATTTTCAGCAAAAATAAGTTCAGATCAGTTCTAAATCTAAATTTTTTTTTTAGTTCTAAATCTAATCTTATTATCCTCTATGTAATGGACTTACACAAATTGAAATTACATAAACCCATTAAAATGATCATTTCTTTACATGACTATAATGTTGTAGAAGTATATTGCTGATTTTTTATTTTGGTAATTTTTCCTTTTGATGAAGATTTTGATAGTCTTAAATAAATTTGTTATCTTTGTTTTTTTTGTAAACTTTTTTAGTCTTTCCCTTTTTGTTTTTTTAACCTAAAATTTTAAGTTATTCTAATTGTAGTTTTTTAAAATGGCAAATATTTTGATTGATTGATTACCTATTATTATTTTAAAATTTTAAACAAAATTGATGTAATTAAAAAAGTAAGGGTAAGATAGTTATTTTATAGGGGGACACCATGCTTCCCCCCTTTACTTATATAATAGAGATAAATATCCCTCATATGGAATAATAGAGGACACGACTATTCTCCTATACAACTCTTTATCTCCCTAACCCTAATTTTACAACAGCAAGAGATAATTGCAAAATAAAAGTATTGCTTGAATTATTCCATCTAATCAAAATAAAGTACATCAATCCTTTAAATAGAAAACAAACATAACTAAATGCTAAGAAGTAGGAGCAACATCCCACGTTGGCTAGAATACTTAATCACTAACATTTCATTAACAACCCACTAACACTTTACTTTATTTTAGCCTACTGACTTTCCTAAACATTAGTACTAAATTTGACTAATCACTCAACACTCCTATATTGAAGCAATACTCCAACAGCTTACATTATATACTCTTCCATCTTTTCTTCTCAAACTATAATAAAAGCAAAAACAAAGGGAGATTAGAGACGACATGTCAGTAAAGCCACAATATAGCGAGGGTTGCAGCATGCAAATCACTGACCCTTGAATTTGTGACATTGTCTCCTCTAGACTTCAAATCCAATCAAGCCCTGATCTAGGCCTGTACCGAGGATTTCCCCTTACTGATAAGAGACCCACAAGAAACCAGTTACGCCACATTGTAAACAAGATCCAATCCAAGTTGGCCAACTGGAAAACTAAATACCTTACCAAGGCCGGTAGAGCTATTTTGACTCTGCAACTCTTAGTGCAATCCCGGCTTATTCCATCAATTGTATAAACCTTCATGTTTCCATCACCAAGCATATTGAGTCAACTGCTAGAAATTTCTTTTAGGGGCTGAGGAGGAAAAAACAAAGCTTGCTACTATTGCCTGGGATAAGATTTGTAGCCCAAAGGATCTAGGGGGTTGGGTCTGAGGAGATGTGGGATATCTAATAGAATTTCCCTAGCTAAACTCTGCTGGAAAATAAACTCCTCTGAAAACTTAGCTTCTAAGGTTATATATGCCAAATACTGCAAGGGAAATGAGTACCCTTACCCTAAACCTTTTAAAAGTGGATCCCACATTTGGCAAGATATGGGGAAAGGTTGGGATATCTTCAAGAAATACTCGAGGTGGTTGGGAAGGGGGATTGTGTATCCTTTTGGCATGACATTTGGACCCCCTTTGGACCTCTTAGGTATATGGTACAGGGTCCTATGCCTAGTCAAGAAGATAATAGGGTTGTGGCTAGCAGTATTGTTAACAATGACTAGAACTTGGATGAGGTTACTTTAACCCTTCCCCCTGATATTGTCCTTTGGATTCAACACTTGACCCTCCAAACTGAACAAGAGGATAGCATTGCCTGTTGGTTGGCTAAAGGGAAATATTTTGACTCTAAGCAAATGTATAGGGATGAGTAGCAGTTATCTACCAAGGCTTCCCCTTCACAGGATATGGAGTGGAACAAGATCTGGGATATACCCCTTCTCATCAGTTTTCTTTGGATGTGCCTTTGGGATAGCCTCCCCACTAGAGCCAACCTGTTCAGACGTAGAGTTTCTGATAATCCCAACTGCCCCTTCTGCCAAAACATAGAGAAATATGAGAATCACATTCTTAGGAAATGCCCTAGAGCTGTTGAGGTGTGGACTAGCACTAGTGGAAAAAAGTTCAACCGCTGCGGTCAAAACCGGGCTTACCGCTGAGGTTTTGGGCAGCAGCGGTTGGACTCGCAGCAGTCCCGAAATATTAACTGATCCGGTCCTAAACCGGATCAGTTAATAATTTACCGCTGCGGTTTTGGGTCAAAACCGCAGCGGTTGACCATCCCAAAAAAATAAACCGCAGCGGTTGACCATCCCAAAAACCATTTTTTTTTCTTTTGCATTTTTCATTATTAATCAATACAAAAATCAATAATATATATCAATAATCATTTTATTAAGCATATTATGCTCAATTGAAGCATAAGCATAAATAATTAGATACATAAAAATATTTACTATAATTTTAATATCATACTCAACTATAACTATATACATTGAAAAGAATGACATATTATCTCTGTTTCCATCACAACGCAAGCAAATAAAGTGCTGGTCATTTGATATGGTTAGTTCCCCATAGCGCCAGCAATATCTCAACAAGCTGTCCTTCCAACAAGTAATCTAAGGATCAACAATGCAATCTGCGTAAGTATTCCAGTAATTCAGCTGCACATATATGGAAGCTAACCAAGACTTAAAGTATAAAAACTAGAAACTTGATTTGAAATATATTCCATTACACCGACTTACTTGTGCAACGTTTGAGCCTAATAAGAACAGTGACCATTTATTTTGGCATGAAGTTAACCACTTCTGCACAAAAAACTGATCAACACCTTGTACGCCACTTATCATACACTTCATACTATTCAACTCTCCATAAAGAACAAATGTAGAGGGAACATTTCTCCAAATCATCAATGCAAAATATTTCCAAGAGAACATCAAGATAGGAGAGGCAGCAACACAAAGACCGACAACATTATACTTAAAATGACTAGAAGCTTATTCAAAACATGGCACTAACATTAAAATTATATTGTAGAACAATTTTCTTTGTACTCCCCTGATGTAGGAAGTGTAGACTACATAAATTGGCTTTTAATTCATTAGCTTGCTCAATTGAATTAATTAAATCTGCACATAAGAAGATGACAGGTATGATCCACAAAGTAAATTATTAGCTTGCAATTGAATCAACCAGAAGTTAACGGTGGCACCTGGAATTCTAGAGTAGTCAGATCCATACACGTAAGAAGTGTGTTGACACTTAATTTAGAAATGACAATATTACGTCGAGCATAATACTTTTGTCTAGATGGAGCAAGAAGGATTACGAGAAGCTTGCTCTAATTATATTATTAGGAAAAACATTTCGGAAATCATTATATTGAGGATCTAATGCAGCTTATCCAGGACTTCAAAAGTTCAAAAGTTAACAGATATGCAAAAGTGCCCCAAAGCCACCAAATATTATCCAATTTACTCTTCACCAAACTAGGTCACTGTCATACAATGGAGGAAAAAAATTCAAACTCTAGAGATTATATAGAAGGTAGATGCTCATGGTTCAAACTTCCAGATCAAGGAGTTCACCCTATTTATCCGCTAAGTAATAACTAGAATGAAACTTCATGGTGGTAGAGTAGTCCATAGACTAGCAAAGAAAGTAATTTAGATAACATCACATTCCAAGCTATCAGTGACAAGGAACAAGAAATTGAATCCTTACTAATATCATCTATCCTAAACACAAAAAATAAATCAGGGAGTGTGCTCTTCACCTTATGAAAAAATAAGTTTCAAGACTAATCAATCCAATCATGTGCAAACATAAGGTGTAATCAGGATAAGTTAAGTTCAAATAAGTTTCGAGTGAAGAAAACGTACCCTTTAATAAACATGCTGACACTCCATTCTGAAACCCACTATCCAATTAGCAAGCTGAACATTAGATATGTGATCAGAAACTTCATAGATAGAAGAGCTTTAACGTAGTTACCTCAAGCATCTTCTGCAGAAAATGCAGGTACAAGCCAGATGATTGCGCACTGAAATTAAGAGAGGATGAGTTTGTACAGCTACCACAAATTATCTGAGAAAAAAACCGGCTTATTCAGCTTAATTAAACCTCTCTTTGCTAGTTGAAGACACAATTTGTGCAATGAAGCAACAACAACCTGGAATTGCTTGGTGAATATTTGATCATATGGATGTAATCTCACTATGAGAATACAACATCTTAGAAGCAAAAGCAATTATTTTCCCGTATTCTTCCTATCAATAAGCGTCATTGGCAATCCAACATCATGATCCATTAATGCATCATCTGAGAAACACATTAACCTTTCATGAAGCTCTTTAAACAAGATAGCAGAAAGAGTAATCGTATCTTCAAATTCGCAGTTGAAACTATTTCTAGCAGCATTTTTACCCGATTACCTTGACTGCAATGCTAGGAAAAGCCAACTAGATAATTAAAAAAAATACAAGCAAATAATATAACTTGCAAAGCACATACACGAAAGATTTGAGGAGATTCTAGATCAGTCTGCGTGTTAATCTTTTATGATGTATGATTACGTTAAAAAATGGCAAATTCGTTTTGCCAAAGTCATTTAAAACTATAATATCTCTTCTATCAAGAGCATTAAAATGGAAGCAAACTATATGGATAATCGCACGAGCAAACAATTTACATCATCTCTCTCTCAACTGACAACTCCAAAATAAAACTTACATATAAAAAAAGTTGGAAAAATAATCTCTCAAGAAAACAGCAGGAAGAATATAGGGGCAGATATGACTATGAGAGGCTAATGATAAAACGTCACAGGTGGTATTGAAACAAAAGCTATATACTTAATCGAAGGCTAATGAGAGGCTAATGATAAAATCTTCAACCAACCTTTCAGAAATCACAGAGGATATAATACAGCGAAATACCCCAAATTTCATCTTCAAGTTCGCAAATTCCTGGAAGGCAAAGGTCTCTACTTCACCCGTTATCACGTCCGCCATTGATGCACCTTCAAAAAAAACCTAGACATTTCGCGATGAGAAAGGATCAATAAAATAGGAGCGAGAAAAGGCGAGAAGAATTAGTTACGATCGAAGAATAAGGAGATATCAGAGCAACAAGAGAGAGAGCAAGAACAGAGAGAGTGAAAAAGAGTTGAAGAACCGAGAAGAGATAGCGAGAAAGAGTCGAAGAATTGAGGTGTTTGTTGGGTTGGGGTCAGTCAGATGCCGCGGCCAACTTGAGGAGGAGAAGCGGGGCTCCAACTACGCTCAAAACACGGGTATTAGAACCCCAAAAAAAACAAAAAAAAACAAAAAAAACAAAAAAAAAGATTAACTGTTGCGGTTAAGAGAACCAGAGCGGTTAACAGAAAACCACAACGGTTTTCTATTAACCGATCCGGTTCTCTTAAGGACCGCAGCGGTTGTGTTCCCAGGTTTCCCACCCAAAATTTCGAGGATTTACCGATTCGGTTATCTTAAGGACCGCAGCGGTTGTGTTGTGACATATAGCGTTTTTTCCACTAGTGTAGATGTCTCCTCCCCCATAATTTTTTTGACTTGACCTTCAAGGACTGGTCGTTAGCTAATATCTTCTTCAATGAGTCCCTAAAGAACCACCAAAGTATACCCTCGGCTACTTTTTTTCATTTGTTTGTTGGAGACTGTGGATCCGGAGGAACCAATGGGTGTTTAACCAATTAAAAGGATCTCAAACTTGATTATTTTTTGAAACAAACTAACTCTCTTGCGATTGAATACTCTTGCTCAAGACCTGTCTTGTCAGTGAACCCTCAAAATCCTACCCCTCTGGAACCCTCTCTAAACCACACCTTCACCATCATGGTCGATGCTTCTTTCTGCCATTCTTCCTTCATAGCAGGTATGGGAGTAGTTTGCAGGAATAGATCTGGAGCTTGGAGAGAAGGCATCTGTGGCAAGCTTACTTGCAATGACTCCAATGCTGCTATTTTATTAGCCATTAGAGAATCTATGACATGGGCCAAGGAGAGGGATTGAAAAGATTGTATCATCCTATTTGATTCTATGATTGCAGTGGATGACATCGATGGAGCAGCCATCAGGGACCGATATACTAACTTAACCAATTCTTGCAGGGAGTCTTTGCAAGAGGGCTGGGTGAAGCTGGTCCTCAAAGTTGAAAGATATCAAGTTAGGGAGGCAGATGCACTTGCGCAGACAGTTAGGAAGGGGACACTAGGGGTCAATGATTTCCTCCAATTTTTCACACCTCCATGGGAGGAAATGAACATTGGTAGCAAGGATATTACCTTTGAACAACTTAATCTACGTTGTAATTTTCGGGTCCCAGAGGCCACTAAGGTCTCCTAGTATTTAGTTTATGTTGCTTGTATGTTTAACTCTTGACTGTTTTTAATATATCTACTCCCTTTTACCCAAAAAAAAAAAAAATTCACTAGCGGAGTTGGTTGTTGCCTGTTGGTGGCGAAGGTGGTTTTCGAGTATGTTGGCCCGTTTTGTCAAGTCCCTTGGTTGAATGGCTAGCTAGGCACAATAGGTGTTTGGCATCATCTTTTAGCCTTTTGAAAGAATCAAAACGCGCATGTAAACTAGGACATACTGTTCTTATGTAGTATACTCTAAAATTTACAATGGCACACCTTAATAGAAAGCTCAACACTCTGTTAGCTATCATGAACTAGTGCTATAACAGATACTACTACCTACCAAGTTTTTGCTTTACATATTCCATGCTTGAAGTCACATTCCTTGACTTGAAGATCCCCATCCAATCTTCAGAAGAGAAGCATAAAGTAGCTCAGAGCACACCAGGTAAGCACCAATATAATGGCTACAATCTTGAGGTTGTTCAGCCTCGATTAACTCCTTTCCAATCTCGTAGGGCTTTCTGTAAATCGACAGATGGGCATCTTTAGGGGGACTTCTATGATATTTCATAACATAAGATATAAATCTCTCATCTTCACTGTAACTAAACTTAAGAGTGCAGAGCAAAGTCCAGAGTTTTCACACATGCCGATGCATATAATCATGAATACTAAAATTATGATAATACATGTTGAAATGAATGCAATAAAACTTCACACGAAGATGTTTTCTCAGAGATGATGGTGATCTTATATAGTTATACTCCACGTGATATTTCCATTAATATTACATGGAAAAAAAATTATTAAGCAATAACTAAGCGTTAATAACATTGATAATCATTTTAGGAAATGGACTTAATGGTTATTGTTAATCATTAGAATTGCATATATCAAATTTAATATTTTATTTACATTTATTATCATGGTGTGGTCATGAATAGTTGTATACGCTTTTAAAAAAATTCCTTGCTCTATTTAACATGGCTATTATGTAAATAGGGACCCCCAAAGGCCCAAAGTATCTAACAAAACCTCAGAAGCCATCGATCGCCCACAAATTCACTCACCCTACCTTTACTTACCATTCTCATATTCAACTCAAATAGATACAATCATGGCAAAGAACTCATTCAAGTTCCTCGTGATCATGGTCATTACAATTTACAACACTGCTTTTGCTCCCTGGATCATATAATATTCTCCTTTTGTTTAAAGACGATAAATCATATCAAAAGATGCAAATGATATCAAATTAATCAGAGTAGAATACTTGCACAAGTAAACTCGCAACTAGCAAAAGGTCCTGATTTCTGAGACGCTGGCCAAACATTTGCAAGTTTAGAATTTGAGATCAGTAAACCTATTTACTATCTCGTGTTTGTTTTTCTCAATGACAAAGATCAAATATCAAGAATCACAATCTCTACCCTTGCCAAAACATTAGAGACATGCAAGAAAGCGAACTATTCTGCATATATATCTAAATCGCGAGAACTAAAATATCAGATGATCCACATCCCAAAAAATGTGTATTACTATAAGAAGGAAAGCACTATATGAATAATGCCCAATACCCTGATAAGAAATGTATATGGGTTAGACTAAATGACTAAAATTAAAGCTTCAATATGAAAGAATACACAATTTCCCTATTTGAACCAAATAAGTTTTCCACTATTCCTTTATTATCAACCGCCAAAGCATTGAAAATCTGTTAAATATCTCAAAATGACAAAATAAAGAAAACCCATCAAAGAAGTAAAAGAAAGATCACAAGGGTAACTGAAGTACTTACTTTGATCAAATTGAAGGAAAGATAGAATTAAATAGCCCGAATTGAGCAAAACGAAAAATATCTAAGTAAGATACCCTGCACAAAAGAAACGTATGAGTAAGAAATCCCCTTAGCATTCAAAAGCCCTAAGAGAGAGATAAAGAAACTACCAAATCTTGACAAACACCGAATTCAATACGGGAGAGCAACAGATTAAAGATCTACATATCCATAGAAGAAGAAAGAAAGTGGCAAATGTTGAATAAAAGCGGGGAACAACTAAGATAGAAACGGCGCCACCATGGTCGAACAAGCAGATACCTTATCGTACTAGGCGAACAATATCCTTCTTTTTTTTTTTTTTTTTTTTTTGATAAACAAAGACGACGTTCAATCACTCGTTACTAAGGCTCTGTTTAGGGAGGCATTTTAGGTGCCTAAAATGATAAGTTGCTAAAACTTTTAGGTGCTAAAATAAATTAGGTGTGTTTGGGAAATAGCTAAAATAAAATTTCAGTTCCTAAAATTACTGATTTTGACAAGGTAAAAAAGTAACGTTTGAAAATCAGGTACTCAAATTGATGTCATAATAGCCACCTTTGCCTTACACAACTACATACGAAGGATTATATGCCAAACGAAGAAATCCCGGACGTTGCTAATTACAGAAGTAGCGAAACATCAAGAGAGACTTCTAAAGAGATGGATTTGGTTTGTGACGGTATTGCTAGTCAAATATGGAGTAGATTATAATTTGTTATTATATTTTACAAGTATCGTATTTTTTTTTTTGTATTATGACGGTTTCACGCATAATATGATAGTATAAATTTAGATAAATTTGTTTCATAATTGCTTATGGAGAAGTAGCGAAATATTTTTGTTCGAGTTCTGATTTGAAATATTTATATTATTTTTTTATTATTTAAATACATTGAAATAAATTAGTGTTGAAATATATAAATAAAAAAATTACAAAATTTATATAATTAATCAACTTATGCAACTAGTTCTGCCAAATAGTAAAACTAATCAGCTACCTTATCAGTTTCAGCATCTTATCAGTTTCAGCTATACCTTATCAGTTTCAGTTACCTTATCAGTTTCAGCTACATTTCAGGCAGTATTGCCAAACAGACCCTAATAATGTTAAAGCTATTACAATCCAACGATAGAAGTTCCAAACAATAACTAGGGGGTTCAGGGAACAAGCCGCTACCAAGCTCCTACAATCTTTAGCCATACTATCCGCTACAAGGTTGAACTGACGATTACAATGCTAAATCAGAATCCTCCGGTGCGCTCTGAGCCACTGCCTGCAAGAATTCAATATATTCAAACAGAAATCAGTTCTATCTCCTAATACTGCAGTCCGAGTAAATGATAGCATCTGAGTAACCACGACTTTCCACACACTGCATAGCTTCCAATATAGCAAGAAGCTCAGCTGCAAGAGAGGAGTTAGTGTAAATGCACTTCCCAAAACCCCATATCCAAGTCCCATTACAATCTCTCACTACACCCCCAATCCCGACTAATTCTTTAGACCCAACAAAGGAAGCATCAACATGTATCATAAGACAGCTAAAGGGGTGGTCAAACTGTGGGGCCAACCTTATATCGGTTCCCTTTTTGAGGGACGCGTTTACGAAATCTATAGCATCGCCGGAGGCACGAAAACTAATAACTTCGATCGGGGAAGGGTCTTTGACCTTAAACACACACATGTTTCTATCCTTCCAAACCTCATGACAAAGATACGGGAATACAGTGCTACAAGGCATCCCCCTAAACTCACAGTGGGACGTCATATTATGCTTAAGCCACCCACGGAGATCTCGGAACGGGGTTAGAGGGGCCCCTTCAAGATTCCATATATCTCGACTCTTAGGACATAGAGCCAAGATGTGAGCACTGTCATCACAGGCCTCATGACATCTAGGGCACGACTCGGAAGGCACAATACCTCTAATACGAAGGAGTTTTTTGTGGGGGAGTCGGTCATGCCACACTAGCCACATAAAAAACTTAATTTTGGGATCCATGTGACCTTTCCAAATCCAAGAAGGGCCCTCTTCCTCTTGGGGTGGGGGGGGGAGAAGAGCATTATAAGCAAGCTTGAGGGAGAACCCGCTAGCCTCAACAAATTCAGGTTTAAGGAGGTCCTCACGGGAGTTCTCCAAGGGAGGGGGCAACTAAGAATACGCTGCACAATATGGTCCGGGAGAACCATGGGCAAGACTGAAAGGTTCCAAATCCCAGAAAGAACGAGGCTATGGACTTTTCTAAATTCTTCCGCTTGAGGGAGGGGCCCTTGAATCCAACTTCGAATAGGTCCCACAGATAACTAGTCCTCGTCCCAAAACTTAATACTCTTTCCATCCCCCCAGACTCCAAACACTATGATTTCTTACCAACCCCCAGCCTATGAAATCCCTAATTTTTGCCATTGATGGATGGCTAAAAAGTTCTACAAGATCAAACCCTAGAAAATATGGGAAACACTATATGTATGCAAAGGCAAAAAAAAAAAAAAAAAAAAAAAAAAAACAAAACTTACATGGGGAATTGCTCTACCATGGCCCGTTTACAACCACTCCCATGGCCCGAGGGAGGGAGGGGGATTACTAAATACTAAACCAGGATAAGCTTGCCAGTTGCCAGCATACAAACCAAACAAGTGTACTAGTCTACTAAATGATAAGTTATACTATGGGCCATTTTCGAAATTTATACGGAAAAAGTGAACAATAAGGATAAGTTTGTCTTACTAACAAACAAACAACAATGGGACACAAATATATAATTATTGCAAGCCAGTTTGGATTCTTTGAGAATTGTATTGGAAAAGTTGATATGAAATGATACCACGACACAAATTGAATAAGAAAAGGAAAATAAAATTACATGTAATAATTTCAGACATTGCTCGAATCTACAATTTGTTTATTACTTCTAAATGAGAAAAAAGAGACTTATTCCCCTCAAAAAAAAAAAAAAAAAAAAGAGACTTACCATCGTATTAGACGATGGTGGTAGCCTATGCATGACAAATAAAAGTAAGTTTCTTTTATTGGTTAAGTTTTAAGTTCATTAGTTTCTTTTAAAATGTGATACTTTGACATTTTACACTATTCATAAATTTTACTTTGACTATCATTTGTGATTTATACCTGAATAAGATAATAGTCACGTGAGATCTTGTTAGATTCGTCATAATATGTATTTTTTTTATATGTACTTTTTATAATTTTTATAAATACAAAATTAGAGATATATGTCCTCAAAGTTTTGCATTGGCATGCGTGAAAAGTGAAAGAGTCACATTTAAAAAGAAACGGAGGAAGTACAATATTTTTAATTTCTAAACAATGGGTTAGAGTGGTTATAGGGTCAATAATAACCAGTAAACAGAGTAGCACCCAATATAACTATATAAGTTGTGGAACAGAAGATTTAGGGGTTGTTTGGCAATTGGTTGTTGGCTGTTAGCTGTTAGCTTTTGGCCGGTTTAGTTGTCTTGTTTGACTGGCTGGAAGCATTGGTTGTATGTATTGGGCTATTGGCTTTTTGAGTTGGCTGTTCAAGCCAACTGTTTGCAAAAGTGTTTGATAAAATTAGTTGTGGCTGTTGGCTGTTTATTATAGAGTTTGTGGGCCAACAAGTCAAAAGCCAATCCAAAAAGCTACTCCTGACAACTTTTTTAATACGGCTTAAAAGCCAGTTTTTCAGCCAACTAAAAAGCCAATAATCAAACACTTTTTTTTGGGTGTTTGACCAAATTAAAAAGCCAAAAGCCAAAAGGCAATGAAAAAGCCGTTTACCATACATGACCTTAAATTCGGTTTAAAGAGAGACGAGAGGGAAAAGAGAGGGAGAGAGAGAGTAGTAAATAGTAAATCAGGATAAAGTTGTACACAGGCTACAAACCAAACAAGTGCACTAAATAATAAATCAGAACATGAACCATTTTTCCAATTTATATGGACAACAACGTGACAGATAAGAATAAGTTTGTCTTTCTAACAAACAAAACAAAAAAATGTAAAAGACTTGAATGGACTCGATTCACAATAACTATATGATATATTTAGTTTTAATTTGATACAGTCATTTTTTGTATGATATTATCACCTTTTGTATAATATAGTCATTCGATACAAACTTTTGCAAGCTCTAATACTAACAAGCTCAAAGTAGACTCAGTACTAAAAACAATTGGTAATAATAATAGGAGTAACTCTTCTAACTTATAAGTACTTCCTTCTTTTTTATTCCATGTTACACTTTGGCATTTTACACTATTCACAAATTTCATTTTGACCATCATTTGTGATTTATACGTGAATAAAAAATATAGTCATGTAGGATATTGTTAGATTCGTCTTAATATGTACTTTTTATAATTTTTACAAATACAAAATTAGATATATATATCCTCAAAGTTTTGCATTGTCATACGTGAAAAGTGAAAGTGTAACATGTTAAAAAAAGGAGGAAGTAGACATTTTCTCTCATCTGTCACTAATGGGGGACAACTGGTAACTCATCGGTTCTTGAAAAAAATCTCGTTCTATCTAGCATTGCTATAAATAGGACCCAAACTGTCTAAACAATACCTCATAAGCCATCACCCAACAAATTCACCACCCTATCTTTTCTTAGTATTAGATCAATTTATCATATATCCAACTCAATAGAAACAATCATGGCAAGGAACTCATTCAACTTCCTCATTATCATGGTCATTTCAGCACTGCTTTTGCTCCCTGGATCACGTAATATTCTCCATCCTTTTGTTTTAAGGCCATATTTGATTCATCTCATTAAGATAATCTATATAAAATGATGCAAATTAATGATATCAAATTAATTAAATCAGAAACCTTATCACACTAGTGAACTCAGCAATATAATTATGAAAAGGCAAAAAGTTTCAGGTAACAATAATAAGTTGAACTAAACAAACCCTTAACCAATTTTCACGTACCGAATTTTTGATGTAAATGCATGAATATATATGCCGGTGCAAGCTTTCAGTTAGATAACTGTGAACATAGAGGATGTTTTTGATGTAAATGCATGAATATATGCAGGTGCAAGCTTTCAGGAAAAGATAACTGTGAACATAGAGGATGGAAGAGAAAGCGGCATAGCAAAGGAAATAGTTGAGGCAGAAGCAGAAGCATTATTACGCGTTGGTGAGCAAGCTATGCTTGAACAAGTAATGACAAGAGGCTTAGAAGATAACTTGAGGTGTATACCATGTGGTCAAAACTGCATTTCCTCAAGAAACTGTTGCTCACCTTGCAAATGCAACTTCGGGCCACCGGTTCCAGTGTGTAGCCGGTGAATGCTTGCTGCTAAGCACTAGCCTTGCTAGTATGTGCACGATCCGCTGATCTGTTTATGCACCTAAATCCTTTAATCTCTGTGTTGTTTAATTTGAGTCTAAAATAAAGTCTTGGTTTTCCAAGACAAGTGTGATGTTACTGGCTTATGTTTTTCTGTTCTTGATAAATAAGACACGGAGACCTATTTCTTGCTTGCTTACATTATATACTCTTCCATCTTTTCTTCTCAAACTATAGTAATTAAGCAAAAACAAAGGGAGGTTAGAGACGACACGTCTGTAGAGACACTGTACAGCTTGTTGGGGAATACACAACAAATATGCAAAATATCCGGAAGAAAAATATAGTACAAAATGGTTGAAATGACACAATATTTTTACGTGGAAAACCCTCATAAACTAGGGAAAAACCACGACCCCGATCTCCAGGGATGAAAGCTTCACTATAATATTTTTGGGAGTACAAAGGTAACTACTATGTTATATTTTGAGAGATTTAAAGACTTTGAAAGAAAAAAGTAAAGTTGAGAGGGAAAACATTTCTTCTAGTAACAAAAAACTATGTCGGTCACGTTTCAATCCACAATTTATCTTCAAAAGAAAATTCAAAGTTTCTAAAAGTGTTCCAAAGTGTCGGAAACGGGAAACGATGACCTGTAAAGATTGTCCGTGCATCATAGATTGTGGACACGGCTTAGCAAAGGAATAATTGAGGCAGAAGCAGAAACATTACTACGCGTTGGTGAGCAAGCTACGTTGGAACAAGTAATGACAAAATGCTGATCAAATTGTTTGAACTGTATACCATGTGATCAACAACGCATTTCCTCAAGAAACTGTTGCTCACCTGGTAAATAGGCCCACTATGCACGCTGCAAATGCTTGCTTCTAGGCGCCAGCCTGACTCTATATGCATGCTCCATGCCTCTATCAATCTATGTGGATCCACCAATCCGTTTATCTATGGACATATTTGGCAAAACTAGCGGTTTTTAGTAGGCTTGTTAGTTGTTATGTCATGTAAGCTTTGTTGGGGTAGGCTAAATTTGTCTAATAGAAGTTGTTAGCAATTAGCGATTAAAGTAATTATTTAATTACAAGTATTTGGCAAAAGTAGCTGTTGAAATTGAAAAAGGCAATATAAATGAGATTTATTCTAATATAAAATGAACTACAACAATGTCATATGCTCATTCAATAGTTAAATTTAATATTTATTTTTTCAAAAAACTTACACAAAAAAGAGTGTACGACTTTTTAATTTCTCAAGGAAATGTATAAGTTTAAGACAATATTCAACCCTCAAAAATTTTAGATTACCTATTTTAGTTAAAATGCTTGTGGAATGAGGATTATAAAATAATTAATATGAAATATTAGTTGTATCTTATATTTAAAATAAATATTTAAATCATATCCTTGCTATTGTTAAGAAAAAGCAATGAACACAAAAAAGAAAAAGAAATTAAAAATATTGGTTAACATTTCTGCCTTATGTTATTATATACTCCCTCCGTCCCAGAAAGATCTGAACACTTGTTGGGACACGTAGTTTAAGGTGATAAGTTGTAGTGTGATTATCAAATGTTATTTTATTTAAAAAGTAGATGTGATAGGAGTTGGTGGGGTACTTTTTATTAGATGAGAGAGAAAGTTGGGTAATTTTTTATTGATAAAAGGTAGAGTGTGGGTCAAAGATGTGTAAAAGAAATAATATATTAATAGTGGGACCATGCCAAAAATGGAAGTGTTCAAACTTATTTGGGACAAACATAAAAGGAAAGTGTTCAGACTATTCTGGGACGGAGGGAGTAGTGTTTATTTGCTAGACCGCTACCTATAAATCTCAAACGTTACTTGTAGTAACGTTCTACAACCGCTACCCATAATCTACTCCAATCGCTACCCGCTACTACAACCGCTACCTTACCAAACATCCATAATTTTCTTAAGTAGCGTTTTGATCTTGTCCAACCGGTACCCGCTACCTCAAACACTCTTGCCAAACAGGGCCATATGTGTTGTTTGAGTGTAAAATAGAGAATCTTGTTTTTTTTCCATGACTAGTGATTTTACTGGCTTTATGTTTGTTCTGTTCCAATGAATATTTTCCTCTCAAACTATAGGATGCAGTACTTCTCTCTCTCTTCAAAGGCAAAAACAAAGGGAGGAGACGGCTAGTAGAGTCACAACCAGAATAGCAGCAAGCAACAACACCAACAGAGTTGGCTATTGGTGGCGGAAGTGGCATGCATCACCCCCCGCAATAACGCAACAGAGGTGAGGGATCTGCAAGTGAGACAGAAAGATAATGGGTTTTTGAGTTGATCCATGGCTGTCACTGAAAGTATAATAATGGCTTATTAACACGAGTCAAAGTGGAACAAGTAAAATTTCTATAGATCTATATGGTACTTAACCCTTTTTGTTCCTTGCTTATATGGCTAGGAACAACAGATGTGTAGCATCATCTTTTTGCCAATTGAAAGAATCAAAAGGCGATTGTAAACTATTACAGATTGTTCCTATTTATACTCAAAAATTTACAATGGCACACCTTAACGGAAAGCTTAAAACCCGGTTAGCAATCACGAACTAGTGCTGTAAGAGATATCTATCAAGTTGTTGCTTTACATATTTCATGCTTGAAGTCACATTCCTTGAGTTGGAGACCCCCATCCAATCTTCAGAACAGAAGCGTAGAGTAGCTCATTCCATATGTCAGGCACACCAGGCAAGCACCAATGGCTGCAATCTTGAGATTGTTCAGCCTCGATTAGCTCTTTCTCAGTCTCGTAAGACTTTCTGTATATCGATGGATGAGCATCTTTTCTGTAGTTTGTCAGCCTGCTTATATTTAAGTACATAACCGGGGTCTTCATTTTCCCCAGAACTTGCTCAAGAGCTCTCATCTTTGAAGGGTATTTCGCTAAGTAAGTCCCATTGAAGATAGGTTCAGTTTCTTTATGACATTGTCCTCCCGAATTCCACTGGCCTCCTCTGCATCAGAAGCTGATTAACATCAATTCTAAATTTCCTACTAAAAGGCTTTCCATGATAATGCAAAAGAAAAGAGATGGCGTTGACTACTTATGCATCAATTGAACCCTAACACAGAAATTTGCACATCCCATACTTTTGAGTCGAAAATTTGTAGCTACACCAAATGATACTTCATTAACCGATTATCTGTAGCTGCATCAAAGGCTACAGACAAGAGACAACACAGCGCATACAATTCCATGGTCCTGATTTCTGAGACGCTGGCCAAACATTTGCGAGTTTAGAATTTGAGATCAGTAAGACCTAATTACTATCTCTTTTTTTGCTTAATGATAGAGATCAAATATCAAGAGTCACAATCTCTACCCTTACATGCAAGCAAGCAAGCTGTACTGCATATATATCTAAAGCCTGAGAACTAAAATATCAGATGATCCATATCCCGAAAAATGAGTTTAGCATCAGGGTCATAACACAAGCCTGTCAATCTGTACCTGAAATGAGTGCCAGAATATCCTCTGAAGAAAACTAGAGTTTTCTTGTAATCAATATGCCTGTCAACCCATCTACCCCAAGTGGCAAGGGCCTTCCTGTATGCCTTAAGAGCTTTAAGCCGAGGGTGAACATGATCACCTTCTTGATAATATTCCTCCCTGTGGAACAATGAAATGAGAAAATTTTCAGATTAAGTCATATATACAATTTCATAACTGCGCACCAAGCTACCAAGTGAAATTTCAAGCTCACCCTCTAGAAGTTTTCTCATGGGTCCACCAATGGCCTGTGTTAAAGACTAGAATATGAGCATCATGATACATTTGGGTTGTTTGGTCCATTAAGTCGAGCCTTAATGTCGCTAGTGACCCGTTTTTCTTCTGATATGTGGATTCCCTGACCAAAAAGGGAGCTCTAACATAGTCAATAGTGCAGTTGTAATCCTGCATACAAACCCATGACAACTTAGATGAATATAGAAAGACAAAGGAGAAGGTTAAGTTTCTCTCAGTAAGAAAAAGGCCAACGATCTTGCCTCGAATCTGAAGGCGTAGTAGCCTTCCTTTTTGAATTCTTTCTTCCCCGATACCTCATACACCCTCTTCTTGTCTTTGATACTATGCCAAAGCATGCAAACAAGAGACTCCCACATGTTCCGATTTAAGGAATCCCCTACAAACACTAGCTTCCTTCCCCTCATACGCTCCAAGAAATCCGTGGCATTCAGTCTAAAACATTTGCATCAGGCAACCAATGAATTAGCAAGTTTTTCAACATTCGAACCACCATACATACCAAATTTGGTAAATCTAACAGGCTTCATGAAACTAGAGTAACAAGTCTATGCACATAACCTTCAGAACTTCAAACTACTCACTTCAGTATCCCCTGGAAAGCGACTACTACTACTAGAATAATAACATTCCAAATGACAGTTGATTAGCAGCTTAATCAAAAGAAACAACACAATAGAACTTAAGTTAATAAGCTGAATAATAAGTAACCACCCCATCAGCAAATAAATTACAATAAACATGGATACTACATGAGATTATACCTGAAATTCAAATATTAGACAAAATAAAAACCACAAAATAATGAAATGAAGTATGTAAGAAGCATAATTTAAATGTTACCTAGGAATATTGCACCCAATTGGCTGCCACTTCCATGTGTAAAACCCTTTATCAGGTCTTCCATTAATATGACAATTGAAATCTCTATCAATATAAGGACAAGACCCAGGTGGGTAATGTGGCAAATTATCATCTCTAACCCATTTTCCATCAAAAATATTACAATCCTTTAACAAATTTCCAGCATCACCATAAATTTCTCTTGCAATTCTACCATCAAATGTACTCAAATTTCTCAAACCCTCATCATTTCTTCCCTTAGTAACGTTGAGTTTTTCATTAAAAACCCTTGATTCTAAACCATGAAAACTCACATTTTTCAGCATCAAATCAAGATTTTCAAACTGGGTTTTTCTATATTTCACATTGTTTAGTGAAGAATTGCCTAAAATAGTAACATTTTCAGCAGAATAAGAAGATAAGGATGTTTTTGGAAGAGAGAAAGACCAAGAAACAATTGAAGAATCAAAGAAAAAAGAAGAAGAAGAAGAAGAAGTTGGTGTTGTAGTTTTGTTGGTAGTAACCCAAATTATAAGAGAGAGAAGAATGAAAGAAGCAACAGCAATACCTAAACGAAACCCAGAAATGATTAAATTTCGTTTTGGGTGTAATTTGTGGTGCAAATTATCCAGTAATCCTGTTTTAATTGACGCCATAACTGCTCATCACTTTGCATGCACACCATTTAACCAACAAAATGCATCAGAAATTCAAAATTTTAGATTGAAAAATGCACACCATTTAAGAATTAAGAGAGAGAGAGAGTTAGTTTCTCTTCTTTTGGTTTAGCTTCTTTTACAGTTGCAAAAAGAGGAGGGAAGGAAAACTATGAAAATGGAATTAAGGTGTGTAAATGTAATTTGACTATAATACCCTTTCAGTTAGTGCAAAAAGTATTGAATATACTGATATTGGGTTTCACATGAAAAGGGTGTTTTTGGTACATTTGAAATTAAAGATTCTTGGGGGGCGCGAAATGCAGTGTTGTGCTTGTGCCTTGTGCTATGAGGCCCATAACTGGCGTGTGGCAGTGGCAGTGTGGGGTTTGGAAGTTGAGTCTTTATGAATCTTGAGTAGCACTAGTAAGTAGTAGTAGTAGTAAAGAATAAAGATGGGCCTAGGTTTATGTTTTCCTCACTTAATATTATAGGACTTTAAACAATTCAAACGAGTTAGTTCATTAGTTGCCACTTCTAAGTTTAAGCTTTTGTGAGTTGTCACGAATACTCAACCAAGTTAGGAATTCAAGAAAGGCATAGAGTACAAAATGGCGTGGCGAAAAAGACCGTGAGTTGTGCTGTTTTGCAGTTGCATGCGTAATGCGTAATGCGTAATGCGTAATGCGTTGTTGACTATTGTTTTGGATGAAGACCACCTATGAATCAAACCATGAGACACTCAGTTTTACCACGTCAAAAAGTATGTTGTATTGTGCAACACCACGCATAGAGTTAGCGTAGCAAGTAATTCCTCTGTCTTGCAACACTTTTCTTTTTTCACAATCTTTAACTACTTGCAATCTTTTCTGTTTTACATTGAGTTCTGTTGGAACATTTATAGTTTAAATGTGTCCGTTGATGTTATGTGATGAGAAAGAAGGAAAAAACGAGAAGGCAAGTTAGTAGAGTGCTAGCTCTCTAGAAGAGTGCAAGCTCAAAGTTGATAGGGATTTGGAATTAGAATCAAATTCTTGACAGGGCTGAAGAACGCCGGCTCCTGCCTGGAGCGCCCGCTCCTTCCTGGAGCGCCCGCTCCACAAGGGAGCGCCAGCTCCTATTCGTTAGTTTTCCTGACGAGACATTTCTTTCGTGAAATGGTGTGTGTCTTTTCGTATATGGTTGCGTCTTTTCTTCTGTAAGTCTTCCCTAGTATATATAAGAAAATATCACATATGGAATGGGTTAGAAAAAAACATTTTCATTTCCTATTGTGCTTGCTTAGAGAATGAAATTCTCTTGGGTTTTCTCTAAACAAAAGCAAACTACAAACTCTTGTTGGGATTATTTCTTGTTAACAACCAAGATTCAATGTTTCTTCTTCGTATCTCATAAGTATTACCGTGATACTCTATTGTTCCTAGTGGGTCGGTAAATAACTTATAGAAAAGCGTATCTTATATGTGCTTGGAAGATCTAATATCCTGTTACTCACTGTTTTATCCACACACCTCTAACAAGTTCTCATTTTCTCTCTCTTCATCACATAGACCACATATTTGAATTCTCTATATGACTCTATATCTCTCCTCTCCTTTCCTTGGTTCCTCAAAATCTATCAAGTATCTCATAAATGTGTAATTAGAACAACTAATTGACATTCACCATCTAAAAGAAGCCAATGCTGAGTCCCAAAAAGAGAGGAAGGGAATGCAAGGTTGCAGATTAAAAGAAAAAAATATCTATACTAAACCACGCAACTCAAATATGAGAAATTCACAGTTCATCTTAGTTTTGTAAATTAAATGTCATTTTCGTAATTAGAATGCTACTAATATAAAGTCGCAGAAGTTACCTATATAGTTGTAATCTTTCTTTTTGTCAGAAAAATACTACCTCCGTCCCAAAAAGATCTGAACACTTGTTGGGACATGTAGTTTAAGGTGATAAGTTGTAGTGTAGTTATCAAATATTATTTTATTTAAAAAGTAGATGTGATAGGAGTTGGTGGGGTATTTTTTATTAGTGGAGAGAGAAAGTTGGGTAACTTTTTATTGATAAAGATAGAGTGTGGGCCAAAGATGTGTAAAAGAAATAATATATTAATAGTGGGACTATGCCAAAAATGGAAGTGTTCAAACTAATCTGGGACAAACATAAAAGGAAAGTGTTCGGACTATTCTGGGACGGAGGGCGTAATCAATTTGCTGTAAAATTCTTAGATATACAATCTTACAATCTAAACATGTTGTCCTACTTGTTGATTGTTGAATATCAACTCTTACTTTAAGATACAGTTCGTTCTGTTCATCTCAAGGCTGGACAAGACCAGGGGTCTTCAGATACTGAGCTTGATAGCAAGGTTTTTTTAAGCTAATCAATTATCAATAAAAACCAATGCATCAAGCTTTAGCATGAAATGCATCATATATATAATTACATTTCCCAACAGCTCGTCACCACATAACCTCAAAATTTCTTTCCATAGGCCAAAAAGATAACAACAACCCGCCTAATTCTAAACCTTGTACATTCCTTTTTACAGATTGAATTACATTCTATTGACATCAATCATATTCCTTTTTCTTCCTCACCCAAGAGCTTCTGCACCTTTAGTGAAAGAAGATGGGAGAGGGCAGAGCAGGTTAACTACGTAATCTACAGGGGTGCTGATATCGCGTGTGCCAAAATCATAGAACAAAACTAAATTGCTGTCATCTTGGGCCAGAGAGTTCCATAGCTTCAACCACAAGTGAAGATTCCTCTATGTAATCTGAGTATCGTTGTGGCTCACTAGATCTCGACCTAGGAGTTTCACTTCTCTGTGAAGCGTCCCATTTCTCAGCCAACCCATCATCTTCTAACATCCTTAGGACGTCTGACATCTTTGGACGATGTAAAGGATTAAACTGTGTACACAAAAGAGCTACCTGTACCATTTCTCCTAATTCCACCCTGTCATAGTTGTTCTTCAAATCTTTATCTACTAACTGGTTAAGCTTACCCTCAGTATGCAACTTCTTTACCTGCAGCATTTCCAGCAGACAACATAGCAATTAAACCAAACATGCTTCAAAGTTGACCTCATAATCTCACTTTAAATAACAAAAAACAACAAAGGAGCTTAGAACATGGATAATTTAATGGAGTACCCAATCAAGCATGACGCCTTTCTGATTAGATGCTCTGCCAAAATCAATGGCCTTTTGCCCAGTGATCAGCTCAAGGAGTAATATTCCATACCCAAAGACATCAGTTTTCTCGGATGACTGGCCAGTGCAAAGATACTCTGGAGCAATATGTCCAATAGTGCCACGAACTGCTGTTGTAACATGGGATTCCCGGTGATCCAACAGCTTTGCTAGCCCAAAGTCGCCAACAACTGCCTCAAAGTCTTCATCAAGCAGAATATTGGCTGCCTTGACATCACGATGGATAATTTTAGGGTCACACTGCTCATGCAGATACAACAGCCCCCTTGCTGTGCCTAAAGCAATGCTCCTACGCCTTGACCAGTCTAAGACAGGTCTACCATGCATGTGATCTGCTATGAGGGGCATATATGTATTAGTTAATGTAGTATATTGTTACTAATAAATAAGGCATTTGCTCTTAACCTTCAAAAATAAGTTGGGATAAGGGCTACCCATGTTCAGTTCACAACTATGATCAATTACGATAAAGATTAAGTTCACGTATATTCCAACACGTTCAGGTGATATTCGTGTTGCAAGAATGAAGCCTAAACCTTTTACATCTAATGAAAATTTGGAACTAGGATAGTGTTTGTGAATTGGCACGAGGCGAATTTCTCCATTTCTAATGCATAGTAGTTTGTTGACAACATTTTGAATGAATATTAGAGGTTCAATTTCACATCGAAATGCATGATTAAGTGGCAAAATTCAGTCATACTAGGCATGAAAGCCTGTAAACTAACCTTTTAGGCGAGATGCCACACTACCATTTGGCATGTATGGATAGACAAGAAGCCGTTCATTTTCAGTTGAACAGAAACCACAAAGCCGGAGAAGATTCCGATGCACAGCTAGACTGATAGTCTCAACTTCAGTCTGAAACTGAATTTCTCCTGCAGTTACATTATAATCCTTCAACCGTTTCACTGCAACCAGTGTTCCATCATTTAAGCATCCCTTGTAGACTATGCCAAATCCACCTCTTCCGAGTATATTCTTTGAGCTAAAATGGCCAGTCGCAGAACGCAACTCTTTGAAACTATACCTCTTCAAATGGCCAAGACATAGCTCTGGGTCATATGGTTCTGCCAACACAGACATTATTAGCCGAAAGTAGGGTCTAACTTTCTAAGCAACAATACACAGCAATTAGAAAAGAAATCAACTAAGATTGCACATTAAAGTATAGAAAACCCTACGAAGAAATAATTTTCTATGCCTGATGAGATAGCAAAATCTTGAAATAGAAGGAACATGGAAACTAAATTCTCCATTTGTTTAGTGATTAAATTTGAGATTGAACTTAAAGTACAACTTTATGATTCATGAGATTTGTCTTTACAGAAATAGTATTTTGAGTCCTGTGTCATCATAATCTAAAATTGCCCTTCATGAATTGCATTGTGTCTAGCTATCTATATCCAAGTGCTGAAAAGGTATTCCCAGAAGAGCTTGACGTTAAGAGTCAAGTAGTCTGAGAATTCTAACAGTAAATAAGATGCACAGATTTGTAAATCAAACTATATGTTCATTATTCCTTTCATACATGATTAGACCTTTTCTAATCCTTTTTAGTGTTCCTCTCTTCTTTATAGTTGTCAAATGGTGATGTGTGCTGCATTTTTCAACTCAATATTCAAAATATCCACAAAAGGATCTCTGTTCTTGGGAGCCATTACAAACTTCAACTCAAGAACAGTACATAATATACAATAATACAATACCTAAAATTTGACTTTTTAGCATGAAACAAAAATAAAAAGTCGATCGTAATCCAAGGAGAGAGATTAAAAGAGCTGATAAGTGACAAACCATTCACATCAAAGAAAATTTGCCGCTTGCGGCCATAACACCACCAAATGCCCAACCCAATGACACATATGGTTAAAAGAGCAGCACCAAAGCTTGCACCAATTGCTACAGCAGTATGGTGACTTTTCCCTCCAGAGTTTGATTGATCTGGATAACCAAAAAGAACCCATGATTTGACAATAAACAGAAGCACCTTTTGACAATAAAAAGAAGGGCATAAATTGTATCAATAGTTACCTCTAAGAGCATCTGGTGAAAAGGAAAGTGGCTCAGGAGATACCACAGAGCAATTGGTGCTGGAACTTGTTCCACAAATTAAAGGGTTGCCAATTATCCTAAAGAAAGAAATTAGCTGGTGAAACTTCCAACAAGATTTGCAAAAAGTTATAATGCGATGCAGCCAAGCAAAAGGACTTACTTGAAGGTTCTGGTGGGTATCTTCGGCAAGGAGCCACTTAAGTTGTTGAATGAAAGGTCTCTGCAACATAATTCATACACACATATAAATGGATGATTCTGGATATACAAACAAACGATGCTCATGCTATCTCCTCAACATCGTCAGCAGATTAAGATATTATGAAGTGCCCAGGTGAACTTACACAAGAGTTAGACCTTCAATCTTTGAGAGAGAATCAGGGCAAGGTCCAGTAAGGCTGTTGTTATTTAGTCGCCTGAATTGTACAGAGAAGTCAGAATAACATTAATTAACAATCAAATTTAGCAGTCAAAACTATTCAAGAACATCTAACTTCAAGAAAAAGGGAAGCTTGCAGCTGAGCTAAAAACAGAAGTAAACCCAGATCAATTCATATATCTTATATAGCTCAAAACCAGATGAAAAGTAGTCTTTTTGCGCTCAATGCTAACTATTTATGCAGTAATACAATAAAAGACGAAGAAACTTACAGATAATTAAGATTCTTCAAATTTCCTATAGAACTAGGAATCTCTCCAGTGAAACCATTATTTGAAAGATCTAAAGTTTGAAGCATTTCTAACTTTCCAATCTCAGCAGGAATATGACCAGATATTGCATTGTTTTGCAGCAACCTACACAAGGCAACAATGAAAAAGAAACATATTCACCAAATTACATGAACAATGCAAAGTTTTGGAAAACAGAATTTCAAGAACATCCATGAAACATACAGAAAACTTACACTGATTCCAACTTAGTGAGGTTCTGTATTGCAGGAGATAACATCCCAGATACACTCTGACTAGGGAGTCCCCTAAAACATGTCATAAATTACTACAGTCAGAACTTTACACTAAAATAGAAAGAAAGGAAAAAGTATACAATGATGATAATATACATACAGGGCAGAAACATAGCCATCTGAAGAACAAGTAATCATCCTCCAACTGCAAGGATCTACAGA
The DNA here is from genome assembly GCA_947646795.1 of Beta lomatogona. Taxonomy (NCBI): domain Eukaryota; kingdom Viridiplantae; phylum Streptophyta; class Magnoliopsida; order Caryophyllales; family Amaranthaceae; genus Beta; species Beta lomatogona. Next base: position 179,229 of record CANSNZ010000573.1, on the reverse strand, counting down.
GTTGATGTCCCAATTCTCAAGAGCATCATAAGGATCCTTCAGTTCATTTTTTATGGCCATTAGAGCTACAACTGCAAAGAATTTTGCAGAAACAGAAAAATACAAATGTCAATAGTTAAACTACTATAATCACTGCAATTTAACAGGGAACTAATACTGCACAGAAATACAAAGATTCCAGTATTAAATGAAGTTCCAAATATCCAACAGAAAGGTAGATTTATTGTTCTTGTGGCCCATACAAGCATTAGGTAGAGAACAAGAAGAGAATTTATTTCTCAACCCCCAAAAATTATACATTATACATATACATTAATGAGCAGAATCTGATATGAGATGCAACATAATTCTACAACACCTCCCCCCCCGGGCCAAACACAAACAAAAGGAGATTATGGCAAAGAATAGCAATTCCAACACTGAAATTATAATTGCAATGAATGATGCGAGTCGATTTCAAGTTTTGGGTAGCTCGACTCGACTCACTAAGTTTCGAGTAGTTACTAACCTTCATAGTTAACACCAGTAGGTGAGAGAGTTGCAGAAGCAGCACCCACCAAAATGAAGAAAAGCAATCCTACTGTGGTAAGAAAAGAACCCATTTTTCTTTCTCACCAATGCTCTTACATTCAGATGAATTAGCTTCAAATGTGCAGAACCCACTTAGCAATATAACCAACTGGAAACAAAAAAGATTTCATTTCTGACAAATTGAATTTCACTTTCCTGAAAAATTGGATTTCCTGCCCTAGTGGGCTTATCCAGAGCTACTTTTTATTTACCCTCAAAAAAGGTGGCCTCAAAATGAGAATCCCAGAAACTAAACCATCATTACTATGAAAAGAACTATTTCCCCTTCTCTGTTTCAAGCTCCTGTAACTTCACTTTCTAACTTACTTTCTCACTCTCCACTCTTTTCAGAGGGAAAAAAAACTCAAAAAGCTAGGATTTTTAGCTTTTTTACTGCTCAATGAAAAATACCCAGATGCTTAAAACTCACTATTTCAAGCAATGCTTGCAAAATTTGCACTGTTTAAGGTCAGAAAGTGGTTCAAAATCAGAACCCACCAAAACACAACAAAGAGGATGAGCATAAAATTTTTGTGAGGAACGAGAATACTCTGAAATTCTGAGATCCTAGAGATCTGGGCAAACCCAAAAAATTTAAATGTAAAAATAAAACAAGATTTTATGATTTTTGCTCTGAGTATTTTGCTATCCAAAAAATTATTACTAATAACTGATCCCCACAAAATTCCATGTGAAATTGTGTTGTTTGGGATTTAGCTCAATGCCCTCATTCAATCTCATTGATTCCATTTTTCATCACTATTATGTATTATCTTCTCTCAAAACAACCCACACAAAAAGCAAGCAAATAAGATCAAAATCAGTGTGGTTTTTTTTTCCACTGATTCACAGAAACAACCAAACAAGCAAACCCCCCAAACATACTGCCAAATTGTGGGGGACATATGCATATAAAAAGTAGGAGAAAATGAGGTATTGTTGTTTTTATTGATTTAATAAAGTTATTATATAATATTATTAGTACTAAGTTCTTGTTGGTCAGGAGAATAATTTGTGTTAATATAAAGTTTTAGGGGAATATAACATTAAACTAAGGTGATTGGATTGAGGGGATGTATGGGTTTTTGTTCAGAAAAATTTCAGAGAGAACAATTGGATGTCTGGTTTAGAATATTTAAAAATAAAAAGCTTAATATTAATATTTTGGAGCTCCTTTTCGTAAAAATGAAAAGAAATTTTTTTTTGCAGAAAAAGTATTTTTGGCAGATCACGTGCCCGAGTTGTCTATCGGATTTGTTGGCTTTTGGTGCCAAAATCCTTTTTTTTTATTTTTTTTTTTACTTATTTCCTAGCTGTCCTGCATTTTTCTTTTCTGCAGCCATAGCCTGGTAAAAACTACTCCCTCCGTTTTATAATATAGTGTCTATTTCTCATTTTTTACGAGAATTATGGAAAGTAGAACACGAATGATAAACAATTAATGTTGTGGGAAAAAAAAATTGATTTTAGGAGAGAGAATGGTTAATAATGGGTGAAAGATCATTAAATATATGACTAATTCAACCCTTTGGTTCAATAAACAAAGGAAAAAAACTATTTCCAAGGAGTAAATAAACGATGGTTGCATGGTTTTTTAGGCAAATCAATGGGAATTGTGGAATTAAAAGATAGAAACAAGAACAACATTTTGGGACACCCAAAATGGAATGCAAGCACTATATTATGGGACGGAGGGAGTAAAAGGTAACCCAATTCGATTAAATTTTGGCCGAACTGATTAGGCAACTTCCCAGCCTAAATATTTCTGAATACAGTGAATAGTTTAAAAGAAAATACGACTAGATTGGTGCGAGAGTTGTAGGGATAATGTTGGGTTAAAGTAAGATGGAATGAGCTTGTTAGGATAATGTAACCTAAAGTAAGACCGCATATTCTAATAATTTTTGGTGAAGAAGGGATATATATATAGAGGCTTTAGCTATAGCATGTTTGTTCAATGTTGATGTTACTTTTTCTCATGTTTTAGGGAGTCAAATGTGGTGGCTACTGGCTTACTAGATGCCTCACCTAGTCACCTTAGCCCTTTACATTATTCTACTAGAGTATGGGTGGGGAGGGTATCCGAGTTCTATTGAAGATGTAATTGCTACTGATTTATGTTTAGTTGTTAAAAAAACTCGGCCTTTCTTATAGAAAAAAATAGAAATGATATTTATTTGCAAGTGACAATACGTGAGACGACATTTGAAATGTGGCATTTCGTTATCCACCCTCTCAATGGAAAAAAAAAAACGCATAAAAATGAACCAAAACAAGGTATTTGTTGCACCTGCTTAAGTCGACATTTGACAATCGGTTCAATCTCAACTTTAGAATGTAGGAACGTAAACTGGAAACAACTAAAGTTAGGGAAAAACAGTAACTTAAGATTGATATAAACGGACTCACAGCAATAACCTCTAGGGATACACGATTTCTGCGTTTCTGGAGAGAAATTAGGGGAAAACGGCATTTAAGAGAAAGATTAGGGAAAAATAGTAATTTAAGATTGATATAAACGACCATTAAATGCTGACAGATTTTTGACCCAAAAATATATTTAAGTTAAGTTTATTCCCCAAAACCCTTGGCCCAAAGCCCGAGCAGTGGGGCGCGTGTGGCAACACACACATCACCACATACTAGAGGTGATCAACTTCAGCCCGGCCCGGCCCGGTCAATGGGCAAAAATTTTTTGGCCCGGCCCATGATCACCTCTACCACATACCCACTAAAAACCTCATTGCTACTCAAATCAAAGGGTAGAGGAAGAGTAATGGTTATAACCCGTACTCTTCCCTTATAGTCTTTCAATATGGGACAAAAGATAAAAATGACTCCTCATATTCTTTTGAAGCAAACTTAAAGTTTCTACTATAAACTGCAACAGTTTTAACCACCTCACAATCTCACATATATATATAAGCCGTAGTCCATGGACCTCAGAATGCAACTTTAGCTCCATATTCTCTATCTCATACTTATTTTGTGCGAACAACCCACCATTAATTATTCCATTATCCCCTAATGCGCAGCTTATACTCTGATAAAAACCGAACATAATAAAGCATGTATAACATATATTCTCTTCAATATTATACTTCTATTTCCCTATTGTTTGACATAAAAACGTCTGACCAATGACCATATCATGATAACAAAGCATATCTGATTGTATCCCCTTTGACATTCTTCCAAACCACAGCAAGGAACATTACTTGTTGTTCTCATCATCTATTACTCTTTCATATCCCTATTTCCCACTTTTTTTAAATATTCAAAATTTTACAACTTTTTTAAAGCTAAACTTTGACTTTTTTATTTAATACCATTCCAAAAGTTCTGATAAATTATAATAATATAATTATAGAATATATTCTTTACAATTATAATTAATCATGCTTTCTTTTAATGATCGAATTATACAACATATACAACAAGGTGTACTTTTTGTTATGCGGCTCATATACAATGATACTTCGTAGTTATGCTTGTTTGGGAGTAACTTTAGATATGTCCCTCTTGGGAAAAATTACCCATTGTGTGCAAAAATAAGGACTTATGTTGGTCCATGGCACCAGTTATTGGTCATGAATACGCATTTGGTGACAACTCGTAGCCCATAAGGGGTATGGTTGTTACAAATGATATTAAAAAAGCAACCATACGACAACGTGTTGGCTCTGTGGATTTGAGATTTCAAGTTAGTCACTTTGCAAGGGAAAAAATCATGTCTAGAACTGATGAGGTCATGCATGTGGCTGCATAAGTTCATCAATCTTGAAGCACAATGAAGACATTTCAATATTCTAGTGGGGTGCATGTAGATAATCTAATACTCCCACAAAGACGAAGGTGGGAGGTCAATGACTTGAAATTCGACATTTTCGCTGTCCAACGACAAGATAGGTGTATTTTGGAAAAATTATCTTTATTACAATTGTTTTTGTTATAATGTCACGAACAATCAACATGTGAGTGTAAGTGTTGCTCCACATCAAACATGAATAGATGAATAAACAACTTAACAAGTTTGAGGAGTTACTCCTCCTATTGCCAATTAGCTTTATGATGGAACCTCCTTGTAGCTTGTAAATTCCACTAATGGATTCATGGAAATCAGGAAATTCCAACATCATTTAAAATGAAGCAGCCAAACCAATGAGCTCTTTGACTAATAAGAAACCATCATGAAAACCATTTGGGATCTTTGATCTCTTTCATCTATTCAACAAGGGAAGTGACCTTCAGAAGATGGAAATAAAGCCAAGTTTGCATTTTTCAACAGGAAGAGGAATATATATCTACCTATGCTAGCTTACTAAAAGGGGAAAAAAACATGGTTCATAAACCCAATGAATATTCTTGGATGTCTATGTGTATTGCACCGAAGGTGAACCCAAAAAAATGTGCACCATACACCTATTGCAGGGACTAGGGAGCCTAAGTAAAGCTTAGGGTCTAGTAAAATATAAATCAAGAAGTGGATTTCCCATAAAAAGAAGACACTGATCACTATGCAAGATAGTGATGATCAAGGACTAAAAAAGATTTGGACATCGAGGTTATGGCATCCATTAATCCCAATGGTTTGGTGATGAGCTTGTATGCAACTACCCATTTTGTTTTCTCAGCGACACAACGGATTCACATAATTGCAACAATTGTTAGTTATGTTGATTTCATTTCGAGCTATTACGTTTATGCAGAGAAGAAAAAGGATACATCGATAGAATATAAAATCAATCTTGGAGCTTAACCATTAGCTTAAACTTTTAATAGAGTTGGTCATTTGACATGGTATCGGAAGAGCGTGCGTGACTAGAAGGTCACATACCACAAGTTTTTCTCGTGTTTCAAACTAGGCGTGGCATGGATCTATTTGTTAATGTTCTTTATGGGATGATCAAAATCAACTTGTCATATGCCAAGAAAAAATCTGTTTATGTAAAAACTTTGAATTTTTCAGGAACATCCAAGATCCAACAAAAGAACCAAGTAAATAGTGTACTTGAGTATTTTAATACCAGTGAAAAGAAAACTGATTTTAGAGTTGAATATAGAAAAAGATGCCTTGAAGCCGTAAAAGGAAAAAAAAAGAGAGCCTTGAAGTGCTAAATTATGGAACCCTAACCCTATAAGGGTATATTTGTCGCATTGGGAAAGCTGATTTATTCCCAAAGTTACCATGGGAATTTCATCAAACAACTAAATAATACTACTTGGAACTCTCAAATCTCAATTTATATTTGGTAATATTGGCATTGGGAAGATTAAACTAATTTGCTAAGTCGTCATGCACTCATGTGCAAGAAACTGTAAGGTCAAAAAATTCAATTTGCCTTTTACACTATTTGCATATTTCACTTTAAAACTACTTTTTATTAATGTCAATATACCAAATACAAAAAGAATTAGTTAGATTTTCCCAATATAGCATCAATATTACATAACAACTTTTGAAATGTGATGACTATATACAAAATCTCATATGGACAAGTGCAAAAACAAGTATTAGTGCGGATGAAAAAAAACTTCGTCTACCAATTGTAATTTCCACTAGAGATAGATGTTAATAATTAATGGAATCCAACTCACAATTGTTAATAATTCTTTAATTGTTCATATTTGGTGGATAACTTATTCACTGGATAGATAAATCTTTTATGTATAGATCATTATTTTTGTCTGTGAAAGTCTGTATAATAATATCTAAACCTACTCATCTATTAGTGGTTACTTTAACATATAAAAAGACAACATCAATATACACACTTAGAGTCCGTTTGACATCACTATCATTTCAAATTTTTGGTTTTATGAATGTATGAGTCATACAATTTAAGAAGTATAACGAAAATAAAATCAGTCATACTTATACTAAATATGACAATTTTCAAAACTGACAACAGAAGACTACTTTTTATGGTTTTTATATTTTTGGTTTTACTTTCTAAAAAGAAAAACTGAAAATTGGGAAATTAAAAACGACAATAAACAAGTCCTTAGATATGATCATTTTATCTTATACTTCCTCTGTTTCCTTTTACTTGCAATAATTTGACTTTCACGCTTGCCAATGCATAACTTCAACCGTTAATATCTTTAGTTACCAATAATTAAAAATTATAAAAAGTAGATATTTCAAAAATATACATGGAGACGAATTTAACAAGATCCCACATGAATATGTTTTTCCTTAACTATAAATCACCAAACATAAACTAAGTAGAGTTGGTGAATAGTGTAAAAGTCAAACTGTTGCAAGTAAAAAGAAACGGGGGAAGTAAAATGTGACTTAAGTACGGGTTCATAGTAAATTTATTGTGATTGCCTTTATCCAAATTTAACTGTGAGTGTGAGGTGCGTGAGAGGTGACAGACATTGTGCCATTGTGGTTTCACTGGTTTCCGTTTTACAAATACGTAGCTTTTCTTCGCACTACTTCTTGGGCTGCATGCATGCCCTGCTTTATCAGCACAAAAGATATGGAGATTGGAGAAGAAGCCTAGCTAGTAGCTAATTACTTGTCTTTATGATTTCGTATGTAGGCCTTTTGGTATATGGGCTTATGCCTTATCATAACTGTGAACCTATTCTTCTTGCTTAGACATGAAATTTGGATCAGTGCTCCTAAGGCCCATTTGACCAATCTTGGATTTGGGACACTCATGATCTGACCCAATTTGATCCATCTACTAGATGGGTCTTGAATTTGTTAGAACAACGTACTTCCTCCGTTCCAAAATAAGTGAAACACTTGTCTCAAAAAGCTCTCACATAAATGAGAGAAAGGTTTCACTTATTTTGGAACGGAGGAAGTATATAGTTTGAGATGTCTTTAAAATACCTCACTCATTTTGTTTCTCTCGCAACTTAATTAATGGAATCTTTATGTACTCATATTAGGTTTTAGTTACCTTTATAACTCATTTCATAGTTCTGATTGTGAATTACATTAAAGATGCCATGCTCACTAAAAGTAGTTGGCAAATTAATCCTCCCTTGATGACTAAGGATGAAGATCTCAATTACATTCAGCCTTGCCAAAAAACATAATAATAAAATTAAAAGATTTTATTCACACTAGTGTCCTAGCCACTCCTTACACCATTTTCATAGCCCACCCTTTTAAATATTCTCTTAGCTATATAATTTGTGACCGTTAAACCTCCGTTATATACATGTATTCGCACATAGAGATAAAACTTTTCTTTGTTGGGGCTCTTTGTTGGGGCTTTGCCCCTTATTAGCAACCAAAAATGTATATAATATATATACTTCCTCCGTTCTATAATAAGTGAAACATAGGAATTAGGCACAAAATTTAATAAACATCACTTTCAAAAGCCAAAAAGTCATAAATACCCTTTACATTATCAAAAGGAGGAGAGAGAGAAAAGCAAACCACACAAGTTTGTGATGGGTACTCTTGTCATTTTGTCACTTTCTTTTTTCCATTTAAGGTATGTTTCACTTATTTTGAAACGTTCTAAAATAATAAGTGTTTTACTTATTATGGAACGGAGGAAGTATGAAGTTAAGACTTCTATGTACATACTACACCATAATGCAACTTACAAGTTAAGATTATTTTTTCGTATTTAGAGCTCTACAAATGAGGCACGAGTAAAATAACGGTCTTAGGTGTAAAGGCGGGTGTATAATATAAGTTGCATAGCCATAAATATCATGCATGACTTATTGAAAGAAAGTAAACGAGTAGAAAGCAAATAAAGATAGCCATCGAGACTAAAAAAATTGGTATTGACAATTAAAAACAGCTATTAGGAATAAAATTCTGCCTACAAAAAATTGAAAACCACGTTATTGGGGAGCAAATAGTATCTGAAGACGTGAAAATGATGTTTTTCTTTTCTTTTCTTTTCATAATTGACTAAGAAATCAAGGTTTATTCCTAATAAAGAATTAACCAAACTAACTAGGAGTAGATGTTGACCTTAAGAACAAGATAAGCTACAAAATGTGCAATTGGATATTTTGAAATTGCGAACAAAAACCAACTAATTACACGTACAAAAAAATTACTATATTCTTGCTCCCTCTAATCACATTTAGATGGTACTCCCTCTGTTTTTTTTTTTTTCATTTTCACTTTCCAGTGCGCGTCTCCCAATACACCTCTTTGAAATATCTTTCATTATATATTAATAAAATTATAACGATTGAATATTAATAATGTACTAATTGAGACGAATCCAACAAGACCCCACATGACTATATTTTTTCTTATAAATTGAAAAACATTGAGAATAATCTCTTTAAATATGAATAGTGCCAAGATTTCAAGTGAGAAAGATAAAAAAAACAGAGGGAGTACTTCGTTTGGTTATCTTATCATGTTCAACGCACACTGATGCCAAAAGTTGTTTTAGTGGTATTTGTTGCTGTCTCCTAGAGCTAAGATGCTGCAACTCAATTATTTTCATACAAATTGAGTTTAATAATAGTTCATCACTGACATACCTGGGACATTAGTTAATCACACAGATTTCAGTACCAAAATTTCACAAATTAAGGAAGATATTGGTGATAATACAATTACATAAACATCTAAATAAAAGTATTGCATCTACAGCATATTGTTGAATATCATACATAGGACTTTGGCACAAATTTGATGTTTTTACAATGCATTGCCATGTGCAAATTAGCAATTCCAACTCTACCACAGCTCATCACCATTCTTTCTCCGATTTTGGTGTCATCATTCTGCACCAAATTCTTCACACTCCTCCATTTGCATTCCCCTTCAACCAATTCACAGCAAATAATTTCTGCTGGATCTGAAGTGTTGTACAAGTAAATATAATCTTTAGTTGCTAATAATGTGATTGAAGATAGATAATAGGAATTTTCCCCCTTCAATTTCTCCAATAACTCAGCTGGGATTTCCCCAATCTCATTAAATTCCATCATTTCCAGGTTAATTTTCCAGAGTTTAAGGGTTTTTACGTTTTCGGCATGACCAATTAATCCAGCGAGGATTAAATCGTCACCGGCAAATCCGACGGCTGAAAAATATATGCTTGGGTCGGGCCGTAGATCGTACGGCCCGAGCCAAGTCTTAGTTGCCGGGCTAAAAGAGTATGTAATGCCAGTTGCCTTTTCTGTTACATACAAATTGTGTTGATTGGATGCTAGGGAAAGCCACGTGGAGGCCGCCGAATCCTTTAGGATGGTAGGCATGGATTGACAGGTGGACCAATGAGAGGTCTCCAAGTCATACATTTCGACAGTAAGAGGGTCGTCCCAGTAACCTGAGGCACCACCTGCCACAATGACATAAGACCCGACCAGAGCAACAATAGGATCCACGCGCCATGTACTTGGCGCGGGGATACAATGCCAAGTAAGATGAAGGGGGTCCACCGAAAAGAATAATCCTTCCAAGGAGAGTCCGTAAACAAGGGCGGACCCCGAGGATTGAAGAGATGAAATCTGTTTAGTAGGATTAGATGATCGGCATATTTCAACCCATGAACCAGATCGCGGGTCATAGGCATGGGTTGTAATTTTCTTGGATAGAGATTTTGTGTTTTGTGTTTGAATTATAAGCCAAGGTTTAACTTTGTTAATATGGACTAAAGAAGAGGAAACAGCAAATTCCCATGACTTGGATGCACGAGAAGCACAAGCTAGATCGATCAAAGGCACACGTGCGAACACCTCCTCTAAGAGGTCACCATGGATAGGAGATCCTTGGTCGTTCATGTCTTCAACCTCAATGTCTTTTTTCTTCTTCTTAATTTGAATTTTCTCTCTCACTAGACTTTGTTCTTTCAACAAGTTTTTGTGATAAATGAAATGAAAAGGTATTCATAAATTTCTGGCTCAATAGCCAATTTATATTAGAAAAAGTTGGTCGTTCTTTTTTTTTTCCCCTCAAAAAAAAAAAAAAGTTAGTGGTTTTTGCGTGTATTATGACCAAATGGAAATTTTGATTTCGTACTTCTTTAACTTTATCCTTCTCTGAATATTCAATGTTTATCCATCAATGGAAAAATATATTCAATGTTATTATCTGAAAAAATTGTGTAGCATAATCGATTTTGGATTAGATGGGCCCTTATGTGGATAGAGGTGTGAATGATACTATGATGGACCCACCAACCCACCCCCCTAAAATAAAATAAAAGTGTGAATGATAGAATAAATGAAGCGTACATGACTTTCAAACCGGCGTAGCCACTTGCATAACCACTTTACAAGTTAGATCAAATAATTAAGGGTTGGATCATCTCCCGATTAATTGTAATTATCCATAACATGTTAGATAATGTCTCTAAAATCCAAAACATTCGAGTTCAGTTTGATCTAATGGGTTGATTGTTTTAAAAAAATAAATCTTGTTTGTCGTTTCACTCCATTTCAGTGATTTATGTCCTCCGTTTTTTTTTAAAATGACAGTATGACACACTTCTCTTATATGGAAATGTCACAATAAGTGACACTAAACTTGAAATGACAAAAAAAAAAAAAAAAAATCAATTTTATTACGAATACACCACTATAAAAGCAAGAGGGGGACCACTATTTTCTTTGGTTCAATCTGTTGATTATCTTACTCAGTTGTGGTCCTCGCTTTCTCTCTACTAGCCTTTATATGAACGCTATGTGTGCAACGTCGAAGGATGAGTGGTAACTGTAACTGGTTTGCAAGTTGTTGGATCGATTTTCCCGATTTTTATTTTTATTTTTAAACTAATAGAGTAGTAGGTGTTGTAGTTTTCTTTTCTAGTAAAGGGTGTATTGCTAAAAAGAGGGTGGACATCAAAGTCTTCAAGAGTTCCATATATGAAAAAAATAGGTTTTTTGGTTTTCCCCCTTTCTTTATGTTTCACTTATTGAGAAATGCATGAAGTATACGCATATTTCTTATCTATTTAAACATTTCTTATCAATTTATACAAAATTCGATATCAGATAATTTCATATCAATTACACAAATATCTTATCAATTTAACATATTTCATTTTACCCTAGTGAGGTCCACTTAAATTAAATGAATTAACACTCTCAGTTAATGCATATTCTTTATCATTTTAGAGGCGTTATTGTATTCAGATTATGCATATTGTTTATCAATTTATAGATATTTGCTATCAGTTTATAGAATTTTCCGTCATCAGTTTATATACTTTTTATATTAGTTTATATATAGTTTCCATCAATTTATAGAACTTTCTCTATTATTGTTCAAGACATACCTCATTTTTCTCCAACTTCCCTTTATTCTTTTCTTATAATATATCATTCTTCCATACATCTTCCGAAGTGCATTCTGATGTGTATGGTATACCCAAGACTATATTTTGTTTATGAATAAAAGATTACTTTGACAGAATAATAATAACAATTTTCTAATCAAGTATGAACATGCTCATAGTTATTTTATATATATAAATGTGTTCATGCGGCCAAAAAAAAAAATTAATAATAATAATAATAGATTTTTTAATGAACATGTTAAAAAAAGTGAAGGACCATTTTGGAAAAAAAAATCTAGAAGTTGGGACTGCTATAAGTTAGTAAAAAAAATTGCGAACTTTTAAAGAAAATCGACAATAGTTAAAACTAGTAACGTCAATTTACCCTTTCGGGTAAAGATATATATATTCACTAAATTAACTTACATCAAAATCCTGGCAGTGGCCTACCTTCAAATTCAAATGTTGATTTGAGCCACTAGATCTACAGATTCTAAGTTCATAGCTGAGGTTAAAATGGGCCCCCAACGATAGCAATCAGTCATAGAGCCCAGGACCACTAGCTCTACAAAGTCCTCAGCTGATGCTTGACAAAATTAAAAATGGGGCCCAACAATAGCAATTAGTACTCGGGCCCAGGATAAGTAAAACAAAGTGTAACAATTAAAATGAAACGGAGGGAGTAAGATCTTTTGTCAGCTTAAATGGTTCATAATTGATACCTTCATGGTACTAGACTACTAGCCTACAAATGCAGCTAGACATCAAGCTTCTTCGATTAATTGAATGTTTTGATCAGTGTAGAGAAAACAGAAACAATTGATTCATATATAATACTTAGACATCTAGCTAATTCTGTTGAAGCCCCAATATACCCTTCCAATAAGAGAGGCTAATCCATCCATCCATCCATCAGCTATTAGTATACATTTGTTGTAAGTGATTAGTGCTTAATTTAACGAGTTGTTAAATTAGTAAAACAACAAAAACAAATTAAAAGATCTTTTGACAAGATTTTTTTTTTTTTTTTTTTTTACTCGTGTAAACATTTAGCCAAAAGAGCACCTTTCTTGTTCTATCATGGGAGGTGTTGTGATTATTCTGGAACCGAGGAAGTACATTAGAATTTTTGATAACTTGAAGGGAGGAGGGAGGGGTGTTCCGCCGTTGCGAGTTGCGACCCAGAAATATAAGTACATTTTCAAAGAACCCAAGTTAAGCAGAAGCGCCACGGGTAACAGGCAGGTCGACTGATTACTTCAGAGTCTCAGCAAGCAAACAGGATATATATATATAATAGATATGTACCTCAATAAAAGTTCCAATCTTCTCTCCTAGCATCCGCATATTCGCAAAACCCTTCTGGTAATCTGGACCTCTTCTTCTCACATAAATGTGCATTCTTGTGGCATCAAGCTTCGATTCCTATTTTAAACAAAGATCAGCAGAATATAGATTTTTTTCTGAAACTGTGCTGATTCAGAAAAATCAAGCAGAAGCAAGGATAAACAAGTTCACCTCCTTGAGTGCTCGAATTAATCCATTGAAAGTAGCATCAAGGTCATTAGGTCAGTAAAAGAAACAGTACCTTCTTTTACAAAGGCTCTCTTGCGCCCATCAGGGTATCAAACACTGCAGAACTGCAGAGTGCAGAGTCTATAAAAATCGTCTGATTGGCGTAAATTATGCATCAGGCCTCGACGACCCAGCCAAGCCCTACAGCATCCACAATCTGCATAAGAGATTTCTATTGCAGAAAATATTTCCAATATGAAGATTGAATTTCATTCTTGTGCGGGGCCCGGGGAAATTAAAATGGACAGCTTAGCTAAAGATTTAAAACAGCTAAAAGACTAAAATTACATCAATCACCTCTCTGGCATACTGTAAGACCTCCGGTTCTTAGGAGCACTATATTCAGCATAGTTCCCATTTATTAGTGGTTTACTGGTTTTAGTAGCTATTCACAGCTAATTCAATAGAGGAGCCATCTCCCCATTAGCTTTTAAGGTAGCTGTTAGGAGTTTTACAAGTGGTTTAATTTATTTTGCGGATTATGTTGTTTTAGTGGCCGGCTATGTCTTAGATGTCTGAGAATATGAACATTTCGGATATAGTAAAGCTACACAGGATTTACTTCACTTAGCCATGTCTCCCAAATCAGAAAGCAATCATATCAAACTACCATCAGTCCATCACTATATTGAAAAACCTTTTAATTCTAAGAGTTCTATTAGGGCCTTGTGGTATCAAAGACAACAACAATACATATCAAATTCCTGAACCCAATTCAGGAAAATACTAAAGATATCACTTTGTGGTACCCCAAAACCGAGTAAAGAACAACTCTTGTAACACAATCCTACTGTGCGTGTGATAGTTATGCAGTTGATATAGCAACAAACAACATTAAACCAACCTCAGAGAACTACGATATAAGATTCTCCGAGGCACTAGGTTAGATTTTGATATTATGATTCAGAAGATGCAGCGCTTCTTCAGTCGGCCACAACCAGCTTTGCTTCTACCTAATCCACCACCGCACCACTGCAAAAATGCCCATCAGTTACAATTTAAACCCAAGAAATGCAACATTAAGAAGACAAAGATAACATGCAAAAGAGAGGAGAACCCTTACCTTTGACAGAAAGGGGTGGCATACAAGCAGTGAAATTGACCAGACAAATTCCTTTAGGTGCTAGATTGCTCATCTCATCTTCTACCAATCATCATCAGTGCATTTTAAAATACACGAGACAATGGAGGATCCGGTGAGAGCAATTGAGGGCTTTAGGGATCACAGAAGCAAGAAAGGTATAGCTAGCAGCTAGCAGGTGAAAAGAATAATTATACTTCCCTTTTTTTCTGTCTCTCTCTGTCTTTGTTGTCACCTTTTCATATCTCTCGTTTGAGTACTGTTCGTGTGAAGCCATCCATTCCACTGGTTTATTTCATCGTTATGATATTCAGCTGTATAAAGGACTTGAATACAATTAAAACACCAATCACAATAAGATTCTTAGGTTTATTTAGATTTAGGCATAGTTGGACTCGAGAACATCATCATTATACATAAACTCCAAGGCTTAAATTATGATTATCATCACCAAATCCAGAGTCCAGACTGCATCCTCCAAATGGCTGATGGACTGATCTTGTCATTTTCGCTACTAGTAGCACCAAAAGTATCAAAGGTTCATAGCAATCTCAGATAGAGATGTTACGATGATAACTGTTATTCAGTGGAAGTACAAAGCATATCAATCATGCTACTTGTTCGTGCTATAGATGGAGACAGACAACTGATGCTGAGTAAAATTGGGCTTGTGACTTGCTTCCTGATAACCTATATCCCAAAATATTCCATTAACTAGCAAAGTTTCTGTTCTTATGCAACCCATCTATCAATCTGTTATAGGAGGCAATATCAGAAATATAGTCTTTGTCCAGCATCTCTTCAACCAGATGCTCACCTTCTTTCGTTTTACCTTCCCTCGTGTAACCAGCAATTAATATGTTATAGGTCACAACATCAGCATTTAAACCCTTGCTGAAAGCCAACAACCTCAATCTATCAGCTTCAGCAGTTCTTCTCGAATGACAAGCATCTTGAAGAAGACAATTAAAAGTCACACTATCCAATTGTATACCCTGTTTTAGCATCTTCTCCACTAACTTCAGTGCATCTTCTATATTTCCAGCTTTCCTCAAACCTTCCACCAAAGTACTACAAGCAATGATGCCAGGACTATTCCCTGTCTTCCACATCTCCTCCACAACCTCTAATGCTCGACCGGCATCTGATTCACTGCAAAGGCTCTCAACAAGGTTAGAACAATCAAACCCATCAGGTAAAACTCCTTTCTTTGAGAAATCAATCAACAGTTCATATGCCCTCAATGTTCTCCCAACCTTGCAAAGCCCATTGACCAAAATCAAACAAGTTACTCTCGAAATTTGACACCCCAGCTTGATCATTTCATATGCCATGGAAACCCCTTCCTCAAAATTTCTCTCCTTAAAGAACCCTTTTATCAAAGTATTGAAACTAACTACATTAGGCTCGCAATTTTTTGCCCGCATTTCCTTGAACAAATTCAACGCCAAACCAAACTTTGAACTCTTACAGTAGCTACTAATCAATATATTAAAAGTAAACACATCAGGCTTAACTCTATCCAGAATAAGGTGATCATACAAGCACAATGCCTTATCATGTTGGCCATTCTTAACAAACCCATGAATCAAAATATTATAAACAGCAACACTAGGCTTCCCGTCAATCAATTTCCGCATAGTACTAAATATAATTGAGGCATCATCTAATCTCCGAGCTCTGCAATAAGAATTGATGGCGAATCTAAATATTGGTTCAATCCTTGGGCAACAAAAGATCCCATCAGAGCATGGGCATGGCTTTGAGGGCATGATATCAAGTAAAACGACTCGGAGAGCATCAAATCGATCAGAAATAGCAAGGGTTCTGACGATCCATTCATAAGTATGGTGATCATGACGATAAGAATCAATGGTACTGGCCCATTGAAATATATGGAAGTCAAGGTGGGTGAATTTTGGGTGGTAATGCAGCTTGTTCTTGAGGAAGTGAAGGAGAATTTGTGGGGTGATTGGAGATTTGAGGTGGGTTTTGAGGAAGGCTAAGAGCTCGGATTGCGTGGTTGATGGGGTGAGAGAAAGCGTGGGTAACGGGGTGGGAAAGGTAGCTCCAAGCACAGGAACCTGGGCCAGGCTTGCAGCAGGTGTTGTTTTTTGCCAAAGGTGCTTCGATTGAGGTGCTATGAGCTTCCTTACAGAAGTTCCCATTGTTAACTAGATAATCCTTCCTCTATTTAACTTTCTCAACTTTTTTCCTCTTTTGATCTTCAGCAAGTTTTCTCCTTTTTTTTTCACATCTTAAAGCAAAACATCATTTCACTAAAAACCAATGCATAAAGACAGACAAGCATCCATCCAACGTGTAGGTAACATATTAAACCTACATCACCAAAAAAACACCTTATCAAATAACATTGCAAAGTAGGTTGTGTATCAAAAGACTAATTACTAAACCTATACACTTTCCAAGTTTAAAAATTCTCAAGTAACTAGATATTATTTCTTCGGTAGCCATCACAATGAGATCAAAGAATCGAACTACAAGTTTAAAGACATGGTAGCAGGATTCTCTAAAACAAGCTAAAGTTGTGAGTGAAGAAGAGGGCCAAATCAAAAATATGAATAGTAGGATGAAATTATAGAATAAGGTCATTAGTCTATGTCAAATCGGAATCTTTTGCTTTGGTCTGAGCCGTTTAAAGAAAGAAATGGCTACTGAAGAAAACATCCAAGAAATAGCTTACACAAAAATTCCAATCAAATTGCAATATCCAATAGAATAAAGTTCAAGTCAATTAGTTTGTTCTATGTCGTAAAAATGAAAACAAACAATTTTTGTTGAAGTTTCATGAAAATGAAATTGATGTGAAGATAAAAAGCATCCTGCAACATACTGCATACAGAGATAGAAGAAATCACTGACATCACAGCTGCCACATCAAGGGCGAAGGCAGGAATTAAAAATTAACGGGGCCAAGTATATGCCTAAGTTGAAAATTCTTCACTCTTTCATCTTCAATATTCCAAATCTGTTTTCAGTATGCCTAAGTTGAAATTTTCCCTCTCCTCTCTTTTGTTTCCCTTACGCCCCTTCTCATTTCCTCTATGATCGTCACATTAAGTAACCGCAATAGGGAGTGCCAAATTATTTTATCTACCAATTCTGACTTCTTGAGCTTAAGCATTCCAACAGATTGCTTAGCAAGTACAAATCATAACACAAAACAGTAGGACTGTAGGAGAAAATGCCACCAAGATTTCAAACAATCTATATATCCTTTTGCTCGAAGCTGCCAAACACAAAGTCCCTCCCATACTACGATGAATACCCATAACAAAGCAACTCATCCCCTTAATCTCTAGATATAACACTTAGAAACATCAATAACACACTAGACACTAAATCAATTCCTAAAACAACCCTGATCCACTGCATGATACAACAATATCAAAAGTCAAAACTAACACTTCCTTTATCAACTTCACTGCATAAATTGATCACTCACTAAATCTCCCTAATTCAACAATTTACATAACATGCAACAATAAAACCCAACCCTGGTCCCCAATCAAATGAAATCAAACATCTCCACATTAAATAATAATATAAACGAAAACCTCAAACCCTAAACACATACCAAATACACAAAGATTAAGTAATTAAACAAAAAAAAAAACTCAAATGGAACTCACCTTACCTTTCTGAGATAATTTTCATTCCAACGACGACGGCGATTTAGACGTAAAAGCCAAAATGAAAAGAAAATGGAAGGTGAATTCAGAAGATGAAAAGAATTTGGAAGGGAGGGAGTAAAGAATTGAAAAGGAGAACTGAGAAATGAAATTGAAAAAAAAAATAGATAAAAAAGGAGGGAGGCAAAGATGAGTGAGGAATGAGGATCTTTCACTTCTTTTTCTTTTGTCACTAACAAAACGTCTTGGACCTCTTGGAATATTTATTGTGCACTAAACTGACTTTATCACGTAAAAACTAATTATATTAAAAAAAAAACCAATTATATCATATGAAAACTGACTATATCATATATAAAAACTGACTATGTAAAAAGTGATTATATCATACAAAAACGGTTTATATCAAACGAAATTTGAATATATCAAATGAAAACTAACTATCATATGGGTTTCGACGCACACTACGTTTTTTTAATGACTACACCATCATCAATTATTAATACTAACTACATATTATATTTTATTTTAAGGGTGTACAAGTTCATTACCAATGATAATCACGCATAGAAAGTCGGCTACTATAATATTAAAGTTGATTTGTTTGGTTTATATGTGTATGTTTGATAAACGAGTCAAGAAATAGGTTGTGACCACCTTTAGTAAACAAGTCAATTTAGGGGTGTGGACGTGTGGTAATTCAACAAGTTTATCTTTACGAACTTGTTTACTCCAAATAAGAATGCTTAAGAACCACGTTATGTATAATAAATTTTAGGGATTCCCTTAATCCCCCTACTCTCAAGCGTTGACATGTGTAGTTAGTTTGACTGACCTACGAGAAGTGCTGGTCCAGTATGGTTCTTCTTACCAAGGATTTCCCAGTGGGCCCCTAAAAAAAGTATGAAGAATTAAGCGGTATGTTTGTAATAAAATAAGGATTTTTTTCATTAACCGCCTTATAAAATTGACTTTTTTCACATAACCACCTTATATCTAAATAACCACCGTATATGACTCCATTTTCTATAAAACACCACTAGTTAGCTGACAATTTACGTCTAAAATTCGTCAATTGGGATGGCATACCATCTCTTTCTTTCCCATCTTCCCTCCATACTCCATAACAAAGAATTCTAAAGCATCTTCAAATCCTCAATATATAACAATAATTCATCTTAAATTAGGTGAGGGAATTCACTTAAAAGGTGTAACTAAAATAAAAAAAACATCATGCTAAAAGAATTGGGACAGCATGAAATAATAAAATTCAATAAGCCAAATTAGATTTATCCAATTGGGAATTTTTTTTTGGTTGAGTTATGGTAAATTGCAACATTATTTCTTCAATTACTCTAATTGAGCTTAAACTAGTTTCATTCTTAATGTTTTACGTTTGACATTGACCAAAGTTTACAAATACAAGATCACCATTATGCCTCCCAATTTTGGTGGTGTCCAAAAGCTAAAAGAGAGATGGTATACAAAATCTATACCAAATTATCTGAATATCTGATGATGAAATATTCCTTCCCAATCTCCCTAGGTTTTTTTTTACACAAGTGGAATAGGTAAATTACAAAGGAGAAGCGAATCTTGAACAAGTTAGTTCCGGCACATTGTTTCGCTATTTCATGTGCTGCTGAAACTTGTTGACGATTCGCTTTGAGAGTAGTACACCATTCAAAATTTCTAGCCAAACTCTTAATTTATTGAAGAGTCCATGTAAGGTGAATATGTTGTTGAGGCTTATCCTGTAACTAGATTAATAATTAATTAGTAGAATCTGTGTAATAAGTGACGTGTGAAATGGAGTTTTGAAGAGCCCATTTGATGCCATGTATGCCTGCTAGAGCTTCGATGCGGAGAGCAGAAATGGCAATCCCGTATACCCCCTCCCCTCCTTGTATTCTTAACAAATTTGGTTGATTTAGCACCCAAGCAATGCCCATAAGCTTGGTTGATTTTATCCATGATCCATCAGTTTCAACAATGCTTTGAGGAGAACTTGCTTGATATCTCCCTATATTAGCTACTAGGTAGCCCGAAGGAATATTTGTCTCTTGCTCTGGTGGATGAAGAAAGTCATAAAAGCTAGAATGCCTTGTTGATTTTCCTTGATTATGTGGATAGCTCGTGTTACATTACGAAAAATAGGTTCATTTCTGTGTGTCCATAAACCCCAAAGTGTCCAGATAAAATTCTTGATAGGATCACTATATTGTCCGTCCTCGCTGTAAAAAAGCAGGATATGTTTGATGATCCACTCTTGACATGAAAGATGGCCATTCTAGTTTAAGTTCGAGGGAAGAAGATTTTATTGCCAAACATCAAAAGCGATAGGACAGAAGCGAAATAAGTGCCGTGAAGTTTCTGTTTCCATTTGGCAAATATCACAAAAGGGAGAAATTTGGATCCCATGTTTTTGAAGTTGTTCTTCAAAGATAATCTGTCATGTAGCAGTTTCTATAGAAAAAATTTCCACTTTGGAAGAATAATTATCAATCGAATATTCGGATTGCATTAAGCTTAATGAAATATGTAACTAATTATTACTCAGCTTGTTTCACTTGAACCAAAACAATCATCTATATTGAAATCAAGCCATTTCTCTAAAAAGGCATTATATATTGTTTACGCGTGCGCTGCCAAATAGTGAAGGCTCTTCATTCTTTTGTGTTAAGAAATGAATCAGCTTTGGGATCACAGTTCTTATAATTCATTGAATTCCCTCTAATAACACACCTTACAGATCTACAAATACATCTTCTTCATCAAATTTGCGCTAAATCTAAATCAGCCGGAAACTGGCATGTCGAGGCAAGGATTGAATGAAATATCACGAATACGAGTGATGAGAGCACGAGGCAATGCATCCAGTTCTGCTCGGACCCAATTAAGCAGCTACCTCAATACATTCAATGGCCTGTTTGCATATTCCGGTCATGGTTGCCTCAGGTCCGTATACCTTCAAAGAAAGGAAATTTAAAGCATATGATCTTCAACTTTTGTTATTGATGGACTAAGATACAAACACAAGTTCCAATAAGTTACAAAAATAAGTTCAAATAAGTTGAGATCAGTTTAGATAAGCCTGTTCAGCAAAATCCAAGTGAAGAGAATGCACCCTAAGGCCCTGATTTCCCACATTATTTAGAAAAATTCAGAACTCAGATAAAATGGCGATTTACTTATGGTTTAGTCATATGTTTTCACTTTTCAGATTAGGATCTAGCATAGACTGCTACACTGTAATTGGAAAGTTAAGACTAACCGTGCAGGTATAGAAAGGAAATCTCGAAGAATTCAACAATAGAAGAAGCGTCGTCATGGGTTTAGTTCAAAACCTCAGGAAGCAAGCAGGATGTAATTACCTCAATAGGAATTCCAATCTCCTCTCCTAGCATCCGCATTTTAGCTAAACCTTTCTGGTAATTTGGACCTCCTCTCCTCACATAAATGTGCATTCTTGCGGCTTTTAGCTTTGATTCCTATTTAAGAAAAGACCAGTGATACATTTCAAAGACTATGCTGAGTCAAAGCACTAAACAAAAGCAGTGGATAGATGAGCTCACCTTCTCCTTCATAGCTCGGATTATTCCGTTAAAAGTAGCAGCAACATCAGTAAAATTGGCTATTCCTCCTCCAACTACAAGGGCTCTCTTGCGCCCATCAGGGTCAGCAGTTGCACACTGCAGATTTTGTAGAATACTGAGTAGATGTAAAAACTTGAAAGAAGTGTGATGTACATTAATTTTGCATCAGGACACCAAAGAACCTATCCCTCAGGATTTACACAGGTGATGATTATTGCAGTATATATATCCAAGATAAAGATATTTCATGCTAAAGAGATGGAGAGAAAAACTGACTTACATCAATCACAACTCTAGCATATTGTAAGACCTCCTCTTCATTGGGCGCACCACTATATTCAGCATAGTTCCCAAGCTCAGATGCAAAACCAAGATCCCCCACCTGAAGTAAGGAAGAAATTCAAGTCATGAACATAAAACTTCTGCTGAATAATTCATGGGTCAGGATATTCATGTGGCTGCACAAGTAAAACATACAGTATCTGCATAGATAACACTGGCTCCTCCTCCAGCCACCATGGTCCAAATCCTTCCCTTTGGATTCAAAACTGTGAATTTCAAAGACGCACTAGTCTGCAAAACAGGTAGCAGATAGCACAATAAGAGCACCATGTAAGACCTCAACTTCTACAAGGCTTACTGAATGAAAGTGATAAGGAAGCTCATTACAGAAAGCATGCATTCCTCTATACCTTTTCATCTAGACCGTGAACAAAGCTCTCTGTTGGGCTCATAACTCTTCCAAATGGCAATGGGAACTCAACATTACCCCACCTGCAGAAGGATACACATAAGGTATATGTTGTTACAAACAGGTCTAGAACTTGGAAGTACTATGCTGAGGTTGCAAAAAACTTGCATACTAGCGAGAGAGAGAGCATACTTCTTGAAATTTTTGAAGGCAGCAGTATCATCTAGCTCGCCTCTCATGTCCAAAGGATAGGGGTTCCCATTGACTAATGTGAAAGGATTCATTTCTAGGAAGGTGAAGTCCAGATCTGCAATTATATTGTAAACTTATATCAGCTATTCAGCTCATACCAGAAAGATTAAAAACAGACCATATCACACTAGAAAAATTCAGAACAAACAGAATGGTATCTATAATATTTTTAGACCAAAACACCTTATTTCGGGTAAAGAGGACATTTCAGAGCTTTTACTCTGAATTTATTTACTATTGAGATATAATTCTTTTTAGAAGTATTTTCTTATTTCAAACTATATTATGTTTATTGGGAAAGTATAAGGTCAACTTTTTTGTGGAAATAGGGTTCAAGCATCATCCGTCTATATAGGAATTGTTACTTCAAAAGGGAAAAAAAAAAGAAAAGAAAGAAACAGAGCACATTGGTCAATGCCTTTCTTTACAAGGCTGTTGACGAGACACGTGTCATCACACTAGAGGAAGAATATTGGATGTGCAGCATCGTTGGTTCATTCATTTGGATGCGTGTCGTCTGCTGTTACAGGGAGAAGGCACCCCACTTTTGTGACCCCTGAACACATGCACTCTCTCTGCCTTGTATCTGTTTGATACCTGCTCAAGCTGATTCTATTTCATTTTCTTTTATTTGGGGTTTTTATGCAACATAGAGCCTCATGCAGTTAAAGCAATTTGTCTCTATGAGTAAGAGTTGTAATCAACATTTTTCCCCCACAAACCTCTAACATCATATTAACATCTTATTGTTATTGCCCTGACTTTAGTGTGGTTGTTTGACATAAAAGCAACTGTAGAAGAACACTTTTAGTTACCTAAGAACAGGGTGAAGATGACTTTGATAAACTCCTCAATCACACCTTTGACCTACAATGGAGAAGAAATTGTCACTGATACAAATATACTAATATAGGTTACACAGAAGAAGGTAATAGCATCAACAGATATTTTCCTGTGAAATGTAGGAACTTCTTCACTCAACAGTAAAACAAGGATAAAAGGAAAGACCAACTAAGAAATGGAAGTACCTCCAAAGGTAGAGTAGCGACTAAAGGAGCGCAGATTTCAGAAGTAAAAGAAATACCAGTGGGAACAAATATTGTTTTGACCTGGATACAGAGGAAACAATCTAATGAGATGCTGCTTAAATTTGTAATAAGGTTAAGTCCATCTTATGATATGAAAACGAGAGCATGAGATAGTTATTGTTCCGCAAAATCAATGAGTCGGGTATTCGGAGTACCTTATCCCAGTTTTCTTCAATCTCAATTCCACCACACTCTGAAAAGCTTATACTGTTCCCAAGTCTATCTGAAACAATGTTCAGATAGAACTCTTCATTGTGTGGAATAAAAGGCTCAACAATGAAAGTTGTAATAGGTCCTTTACATCCCCCCATCTCCACCTGTAATTGTAGCATAAACGAACACAGATTATAGCATGAACAATCAATAACTACTCACAATAAACTAACTTTTGCTAACAAAAGTAGCATTCATTATTATTCTGGGTTCCAATCTACTTGCCTCTTTGCCAAGACGCTCTTTTACAAAATCAGCAACCTGGGCGAAGTCCAAATTCAGGGCAACTAGGCCACTCTTCCCACGCTTCCCAAACAACATGTCGGGTTTCACAACCAACTTTTCAGATGAGAGCCATGGCTCATTTGCAACAAGTTCATTCAGGTCGGTTGACTCTGTAATCTAGTCAATAGAAGGGGAAAGATTCACTTCATATTCAAGGATAACATACAGCATCAGTGGCTTATAGAAAGTAACTTCTAAAGAAACACATGCCACATTGGAGACAAATAGTTACAGATGAGGCAACACAGAGCAAATATAGATAGTAAATTTTCATTGAACTAACATGCAAAAAAAAAAAAAAAAAAATAGTTGCAAACATCGAATCCTAGAGATCACGAGCCTAGGAGGACGTCCATGACCATGGAGTCGATGACAACATAGTCATATTTTTCAAAATGGTATTTTCAAAAAGAAAAAGAAGCAGCATCTGGCTAGGAACTCTTACATCAAGCTCAAAAACATGTATGCAAAAAAAAAAAAAAAAAAAAAAAAACAAATAGTTGCAAACATCAAATCCTAGAGATCACGAGCCTTGGAGGACGTCCATGGAGTCGATGACAACATAGTCATATTTTTCAAAATGGTATTTTCAAAAAGAAAAAGAAGCAGCATCTGGCTAGGAACTCTTACATCAAGCTCAAAAACATGTAGGTGTATGCCGTAGGAAAAAAAATTAAAGTTAAAACTTCAAGTGAATTTCTGCTTATAACATGCGAACACGGACTCGTATTACATTCGCACATCATATTGTGATATTGAACGTTTCCGAGTAGCAAATTAACAAGTCCTAGCGATTTAAGGATCTATTGGGAAATAACCTTTAAATCATCCCAGGGGTAAGAATAAATCTGTATAAATGCAACCTCTCCTCACCTAACTAAGGCAGGAACCTCTTTAAATCAATTGGAATAATGGTATTGATTAAAGGTTTGTGGTTCACTGGTTCTAATAATTACATACACCCGATATTTAGTCATAACCCCCCAAAATATCACTATAAGCAATACCGCCTTCCACTATTCTTAAAAACCAGCATTGTAAAAAGATCCCCCAGTACATCTTCATATCTCATGCTACTAACAATCATACTAGAACGTAAACCATCTCGAAATCAAATTCATTCAGTGTTTCGCGCTCGAAATCATCAAAAACCTAATCATTGTTAAGTAAAGAGCATAAAGAAAACAAATCAGCAAGAGAAAATAACTTGAAGACAAGGATTTTATATATAATCTTGCAGGTACATTGCCCATTGAAACCCAATATATCTAATAATTCCACAAATACAATTCAATGTCATGACAATGTAGTTCAACAACACAATACACACCATATTTGCATAATATATGATCAAATCACATAAAACCCCAAAAAAAAAAAAAAAAAAAAAAATCTTACTTGAGCTGATTTAATGGGAAGTTGAGAACCAGCAATTCTTTTATAATGCTCCTTCATCAACCTCTTTGAATCGTACTCTCTGATCTTCTTCCGTGCCATTTTTTAATATCTTTATACCTAATTTTCACCCAAAAATCCAGCATTACTCATCTTAAAACAAAAAATAAAAACCCTAATTCCACTTTAACAAAAATTTCCACATTCTAACCACAAATCTCTATCACACTCAAAATTCGAAACAGAAAAACAAAAATTGAAGCAACAATTGATTAAAAAAGCATCAAATTAAAGTATGTGGAAATTACCGTACAATCAAGTAGCTGAAGAGAGAGAAAATGTGAATCTGGTAGGAAGTGGGAGATATCAGACAACAGCTGAAGCTTATTTATAGCTCCAGAAAATTAAATGTTGCTATTTTTGTGGGAATATTTTTTTTTTCTACTGTAGTAATTATTATTATGAATTCTTTTTTTTAAATATTAAATTAAGTTGAACAGAAAAATGGAAATTCGCGGGAAGATGTATGTTTTTTTTTTTTTTTTTTTTTTTTTTGGTTCAGGAAAGATAATTGGTCTGAAGACCAACTCCTGCTAGGATACTAGCCTGCAGGGCACACCAGCTCATTGGCGGGGTAGAGGGGATTTATACCCACAAGCAAACAATTTATACAAAATCCCCAAACTGGAGAGTGATGAGAGTCGAAAACCCGACCTTACGGTTGGGAGGTGGGAGCCCAATGGTTGGCTCCCACGAGGACCTCGCGGGAAGATGTATGTGGTTCTTCTGAAACACATGTCGCACCTACCACTCACCATAAAGCAATGCTGGCCGTTGATGTCATAGATCTAACGGCTGATATATTTTACAGAGTATTTCTGGGTTTTCTTTTTTATTTAAGAAATGTTGATTTAGTTGTTTTAATTAAGAAATGTTGATTTAGTTGATCGCTCACCAACTTGGAATCTTACGTTATAGATACGCCATGTATTCATGTGATGCAATTTTGATTTATGAGATCTCGTGCTTGCACTTCAATAACGCAAAGGAAAATATGACAAATCGTTATGATGATCTTCTTTGTGACTAATTATTTTATTGTTCTTAACATATGATATTGTAAAATGTAATCACTTAAGCTAGTTTTTTTTTTATCTTGATGATGTCTCATGTCTATTTTTTTTTTCTATAGAGCGATTAAGCGTTGCAATGTAAACGGAATTTGAACTCAAGTTTTAGGTATCATGGTTATAAAACTTTATCAACAAAGTTAGATGAAAAAAACATTCATGTATTGTTGAGATCTCGCTAATAATCCACATGAGAGTGTAAATGTTATCCTACATTAAACATGAGGATAAAAATAAACAACTTTATGAACTTGAGAAGTTACTACTTCTATTGCAATTTGGTTTAATGATGGAACCTCATTTGGTTTGTATGTTGTCCAAACTTTCCTTCGTTAATTTGGAGAACCATTCGACTAATCCTAAATTCTAAAAAGTTTACCAAATTTGTGAATACAGATAAGCTCAAGGGTTCCATATAATATGCGACAAAAGCCTTGCCATTTTATTTGATTTTTAACTAGATTAAAAATTTATCTCTATTATATAAGCCAAGGGAGGATCTATGGTGTCTCCCCTATGAAAAAACTTTTTAACCATTAATTCAACAAAAAATGTTACATATTAAATTTTCCTCAATCATAGCCCTTCCTAATTTATAATATGCATATCAAAGGAAGTTCAAAGTTGATAAAATAAACTGTCATAAAAATATGTCTACTGAAAAGAAAAGTTTATGATTGAAGAATAAATTAGTATTTTTTGTCCCAGACTACCTTTATAAAAATTGGTGTCCTAAACTACCTTACTTTACAATTTTGTTGTTGACAACTACTTTATGCCGGTTTTCGACATTGTTTTTTCAGTTCAAAATTGTAGGGAAAACAAAATTACCCTTGTGGAAATTGAGGAGGGTGATTGTTTCAATTTTAGTTTAAGTAGAAGAGGAATTTAATGGTGGATTGGTGGTACAATGTGTCACATAGATGTGAGAGAGAGAGCACGCGTACATAGGGAAATAGGGAAATTAGGGTGTGGAAAATTTAAAAAGGATTTGAAGAGGTCAAGTGATATAACGTGACATTTAAAAACCGGAAAAAACAAAATTCAACACCGGAAACCGACATAAGATAGTTGTCAACAACAAAATGGTAAAAGTAAGGTAGTTTGGGACAATAATTTTTTTATAAGGTAGTTTCTCGCAAAAACATGAAAGTTAAAGGTAGTTTGGGACAAAAATTCCAATAAATTAACATAACTATAACAATTTTCAAATCAATTACAAAACCAAAGACATAAATTTTAATTCTACCTAAACTTTTAAATGCAACAACAATACCTACATCCATTAACAAGTCATAAAAATACAGAGAAAACAAAGAGGATAATCTTATTTTTTAAATTTTCGGGAGTCAATAATTGTCGTGGGTGTTAGTTAGTATAATTTATCCTTTTATTTTTTTGGGAATCGTAGTTCTCATTTGTGTCCGTTAAGATAATCTTATCATTTTACTTTTTAGGAGAAATAAAAAAATTAAATAAACTCATCTCTATTATATACGCCTAAATAGATTTCTGCGGTGTTTACTAAAAAAATACAGTAATATAACCTCCCTGTATATTCATTACTAATAAATGACAAGGTCAATTATGTCAATTCAATGTCATTACATCTTATCACGTGTAATTTTTCAAATCAATCACATAGTAATATGCAATCAAAACGGAAGTTATGAAAATTTCTCAAAAATTAAGCAATAACAAAATAACTTGACATAAAATTTTTCAAAGAAATGTTGACATAAAGAACAAAATAATCAATCCAACAAAAGAAAAATCTTTCACAAATTTGATTTGCCAATAGAACTTTACATATAAATCCGCATCATAATTCTACTAATTTTGTATTGTTTTCTCTTATATAATTCATTAACTTTTAGTAAACTTCAATTAACTCATTATTACTACATATTTTTCAAGGTAATAATAATAATAATAATAATAATAATAATAATAATAATAATAATAATAATAATAATAATAATAATAATAATAATAATAAGGCAAACTTAGAGGATCCTCGTGGGTAACGAGAGTAAGATTGAATGCAATACAGAAAAGAGGATCCTGATTCCTGATCCTCGCGCAAAACGTGTGACAAATTGGTTAGAGCAAATTGAAACTGCCATCATTTTGTGTTATATAATAGTTTTTCTTTTCATTTTTTAGCTCTCTTTATGATATAGTTGTAGATAATGGTTTTGATTTTTCAAGAATTGATGATGGTAGACTTAAGTGATTGTTTTGCGTTATGTAATTTGACTGAACAACATGATTAATTAAGATGTTACTTTGTGCTTAGATTTAAAAAAAATTGATTTGGATTTTATATTGAAATTTTTGGTGAGAAATTTGGAACCTTGCCGAAAGAAAGAGAATACCTACACTTAAAACTAAAGCAAGTATGATGCTCATGAATAAGATTTATAAAAAAAAAAAATAGGAAGAAGACGATTTAGCCTAGGAAATCATTTAGCAGTACACTAAACAAACGAAATAAATGAAAATTAGGTTTGGATAAAAGAAGCTTTATAATTTTTTAATCAAGCATCACATGTTAAACTAATTAACAGTTGTTTCCCAACACCAAGTGAAAGCAGGTGTTTGTTTTTTGTGCTAACATATAAAATTTACGTTTAATTAGTTTTATGTTCTAATTGTGTATTCTTAAACTCTATTTTCTAGTTTCACAGCTTAATAGTTTAGTTTAGTTTTTCAAAAAAGTATAGCTTAATAGTTGATTTTTTTCTATTAAATTAATTTTTCTGCTTTTGGTGTTTAATGGCGTTAACGGTGTTAAATTATGTTTCTAGAACTCATTGTATTTTGGTTTTTCCTGAGCAAAACCGTGCTCCGATCAAATATAACATTACAACGAGAACGTCTCTTCTTCTCGAACTCGTCGTATTTTGGTTGGTTTTTCCTGAGCAAAACCGTGCTCCAACCAAATATTGGTCTTTCAGAGCAAACCACACTCAAATCAGTTAAAAACCTTGTCTCACGGCACAAGGAGAACCAATATTCCTTGTCTCACGACTCAAGGAGAGCCGAATTTCAATTTTTTTTAAATAGATCCGACCGAGTATACTCGATGGATCAAACAACCTTAACCCGGAATTGTACCTGACTTCTCGTATTGCTTCGCAATCTCGTATTGATTTCTTTGCTCCTTGGTTTACCTGAACTTCTTTTCTTGGTGATTTTTGCAATGCGTTCACCCATCCCCGGTTCATTTGCGACCCAATTCGCTACGGTGAGGATTAATAGCAAGAAGACTTTCATTATGTAAATGTTGTTTTGTAGGGAAACAAATTGGAACAAATTTACATGCTGCAGATAGTATGATTATGGCAGCATTGCACAAATTTGTCTTTATTTTCTAGTTTCGATACATCAACTTGAGTTGTATTTACTTCTACTAAGCTGAACTTATGCTGAACTGTTGTTAGATTCATGGAGCTCCTGAACATCAGCTGGGAGGTTGAGACTTATGCTGAACTGTTGCTAGCTTCATGGAGTTGCTGAGCATCAGTTGGGAAGATTTCAACCTCAGTGTCCTGGATCTCAGCAATGGACTGCTGCATCTCAGCTATGGGCTGGTACATCTCAGCATTTTGCTCCTCGAAACTGTAAATTTGAAATTTACTTGTTTTATACAATTTTCATGCTCTCAACTTGAAATAGGATGCTTAATACTTGATAGCAATTATACTTAAGCTAACAATTATGTATATACTCATACATAATTAACTTGACAGAAATAGGATGCTTAAAGGATTAATTCTACTAGTCAATCCTTAAGCTAAAACAAACTAGTTTGAAATAGGCTGTCAAGTCTAAGGTATATATCCACTTTAAAGTATTGTTCCCACTTAGGATATTTCATAAGGCACGGCAATGTCATTTCTATTTTATTATGCAACATTGTATTTATTACTAACCCCCTGTCGTTAGGGGTGTTAATTTCGGATCGGATTCAGATCGCATTTTTCCAGAACCGAAATTTTGGATCGGATCGGATATCCGAAATGAACACCCCTAACAACAGGGGTTAGTAATAGAAAAAATAGGCTACTTAGAGTAATCACGTTTAGTCGCGAAAGTGGTGATTAGGCCCTAATCTTTTGACCCATTTAAGATCTTGCTACAAATACTTTTCTAGCTGCTTTTTTTGTGCACACAAGTTACTATTAATCACCTACATTTTTGTCTTTCAGATCATTAAACACAACTTGCTTAGTTCATTAATAGTAGCATTAAAAACATCAAGATGGTAATCTTCTGCTTTTTCAGATTTTCTAACATAAGATGTTTGCTTTCTTTTTCATGACTGTCAGGATTACTTCCCATCCCATTCAATGAATGAAACAGTTAAAAGAGTGAGAGAGAAGCTAAATAAGGCTACTGAATAAAGAGATTCTGCAATTTCTATTTTTTTTTTTCGGTGAAAGATAGAGCAAATTGATTAATGAAGCTTAAAGTTCGTTACAATCCGCAAGATAAAGTTTCATACAATAACTAGGGGGAAGGGGAAATATCCTAGTTACATTGCATTCTACTTCCGACATTCTACACGTTTTAGCCAACGCATCCGCTACCCTATTGTTCTCACGCTTGCAATGTTGAATGTCCACCCGAGGGAGATCACTCCATTGTTTTCTGCACATTTCAAGTAGATTAAAGTACATGTCAGATGTCTCCCCCTTATGGAGGAGATTAACCACGTTCCTATTATCCGAGTATACCACTGCCTCCCTAAACTCGTGGTGTGCTGCAAATTTGAGTGCTTCAAATACTCCCAACAACTCCGCTGCAAAAGGGTCCGTGGTATAACAAGATCTATGAAAACCAACAAGCCATCTACCATCCGTGTCCCTTACCACCCCACCTAGCCCTACTTGAACCAACATGTTTACGAAGGAGGCTGCAATTTCTATTTATCTTGCACCATTTGCCTTGAGAGCTGGTTACGAGATCTTTCTTTCTGCACCAATATGAGACTGCCGTCTTCATATTGGTGCAAGCTGTTTGTCAGGTTTGGACATTGGGTTTTTGGAGGACGGGGGAGTGTTTGGTCTTTGCTCCTGTAAATAAGAGACACAATCCTCTTGTATGCTCAAGAGGCTAATTTTTACTGCGTGGTAAGTGTTTGATTTCTGCATGTAATAGGGCAATTCCACAGCAATGAAATGAAATTCATCTTTTGTAAGTTGTAGATGGATTTCTCTAATGGGAGTTGTATTACATTGTTTAGTTTTTATAAGAAAACTTTTCTATCTTGTCAATTTTAGAAATATAACTTGCTCTAACTATAAGTTAATTTATGAAACAATGAATAAATTCAAAGAAAAATTATGTTGAAGCTGCTCTACTTCTCATTGAAGACCTGACATAGTCCAAGACACGGTTGTACTCA
Source organism: Beta lomatogona (assembly GCA_947646795.1). Taxonomy (NCBI): domain Eukaryota; kingdom Viridiplantae; phylum Streptophyta; class Magnoliopsida; order Caryophyllales; family Amaranthaceae; genus Beta; species Beta lomatogona. Next base: position 147,056 of record CANSNZ010000573.1, on the reverse strand, counting down.
AAGAAGAGCGAGGAGTGTTCTCCTTCAAGCCCGTCTCGGGTCCTCCTGTTGCTGCCACTATGAAGCACAGGTACTTATTCTAGGTAGCGTACTCGTACCCGTACCCGTGCCCGATACGATACTTATCCTGTATGGGTACGCGTACCTATTCCTAAAATTTCAAAATCTTTCCGTTTTCCGTCCCCGTACCCTAATCCGAATCCGTACCCGTATCCGTCTATGTGCAACCTAGGCTGCCAGCCAAGTTGTTGCACGGGCTTCCACCAATCACCAAATCAAATCCACCGAAGTTATCAATCCATCTATCAATCATTAGATTGTCCACCTTCCTAACATCATCAACATGGACCAGGTTCCCCTTTTGCTCCGTTTCTTCCCACCAATCTCGAAGTACTGTCCGGGTCACAGGGGAGTTCTCTACTGATACAACATTCTTCAAGGTGATGCCAAGTCTGTAAAAGGCAACCTCTGCTCCACCAATGCTAGAGAAGAGCGACAGAACAATGGAAAGGTGGTAGGCAACCGTGTCGATCTATATAAACGTGTTGGTCTAAGAACAAGACATCAAATGAAGTTATAAAAAGAATTCATTGGAAGCTTATTGTGAGAAGGAAAATATCAAGCAATTTTTTGAAGTTGCTAGTTAGCTGAACTTAAATGCAGCAGTTCCTTTTGATGTTATAAATATGTATGTTGACAATGAGGGCATGATTGTACTTTGTACTGCCTTCGTGGCTCATATGGATAAAAAAAAAAAAAAACAATGAGGGCATGATCGAGTGATAAACAAAAGGGTGTCATCATTACAGGGAGCAGCTAGTATGCTATTGACGTGGATCATATATGATTTCTTTGATAATGTTTTCATGGGTTTGAAGAGTAGAACACATTAATTTGGAGTTTACGACCTGTTTAATAGGATTATACAGGTTACAGAAGCATTTTTAAGAGAAAAACTATTTTTCAGAATGTCTTATTTTGTGCAAAGGTTGAACTTCAACGTTTGCGTGGAATATTTTGAAGCTTGTCTAGTTCGAATCTTGTGTGTGTAGTTTGGAGTGTTTGTGTAGACAACTTGGAGCTTCCATTGTGTACTTTCGAGTTGATAAATTGGTGATCAAATACACAATTTTTACCATTAATATCTTTAATTATGTATCATTAAAATTACAAAAATTAATATTATGAAAATACACTTTCAAACGAGTATAACAAGATTTTAAATGGCAAGTTTTTTAATGTATAAATTAAAAAACATGGTCAAATTCTATAAGTTTGACCACTCCGATAATAAATGTTAGAACTAGGAAAATGGAGGGAATATTTGCTAACAACATTCAGTTTTATTATATGACGAAAATAACTTATACATTGAAGGATATCATAAACATCATTTTTTTTGGGTAGATAAGTAAAAGATGGTAAGAATACTTCACCGCCAAAATATCCCTTATGGAATTTGATCCTATGACCTTGAAATCATAGGATCAAACCTTAAATCTACCGCTAGGCCAAGTCTTATTTGATACTTCCTCCGTTCCAAAATAAGTGAAACATTTGTCTCAAAAAGCTCTCACATAAATGAGAAAAGTGTTTCACTTATTTTAGAACGGAGGAAGTATTATAATAAACAACGTAAAAGAGCATGTATCATATACTTCATATGAATGACATAACACCAGAACAAATGTTAAATATTTGCACCAAAAAAAAAAATGTTAAATATGATTATTTGATACGTGATACCAAATTCAAACAAAGTGACACAAAATGTTGAGCAAATAGCATAAATTGCTTCGTATGTGACATAAGTCTTCAAGAATGCACAACTTGCCCATCAGAGTAAGAGTTAAAATCTTGCATAAACTGATAAAAGTCAGAAAACCAGCAGGATTGCAGACGCTAATTCAGAATGTCATTTAGTTGACAAAGGAAAGCTCGACTTAGCTACGTGAAACACAGTCTACCATACAAAATCTTGTACGGTACCAAATTGTTTCTTTTTTACACGGTCTCCAAGATAAACATTGGACTTCAATATCTTCAATTCCTTAATAATAAAAATTGTAAAAAGTTGATATTATGAAACTACACATTAAGGCAAATCTAGCAAGATCCCTCGTGAATATGTTTTTTTATATATACAAATGAGAATATATGGTCAAAAAATTTAAAGTTTGACCTCAAGAGAGAGAAACAAGCACTATATTATGGGACGGAGGGAGTACTTTTTGGTGATTATCAGTATACTACTAACATAGTTCAAGTTAGTCCTGCAGCTTTTTTCAATTACCAGCAGATGCTGAAAATAGATTTCTGGACACTTGAAAATACTTACAAGACCTTGAGTTATCTTATCTACACAGAGTCCAGAGGGTGTTTGTTTTGTGGGTTTTATGGGTTGAGATTTATAGTACTAAAATCAACAATATACCATGTCATACTAAGGTGTGTTCATTTTAGTGATATGTGGAAAATAAATCTAACTGTTCAGACGCAGTAATTCTACGGAGATTCCATCTCTGGTGAACCCATATCATTTCACACAAGATATGTGAAAGTTGGTGATGCTCGAATCAGATTCCCAAGGTCGTATTATTTTCCACATATCATTAAAACTCCTTACTTAAGTTACGCCAGTTTTCGTTTTCCCAAAGGCAGAAAGAGCAAAGCTACTAAACACCCCCAACAAAGCTACTGTTGCAGATCACAGAGATGCACTTCTGAGGTGCCGAGGAAAAGAGGATAAAAAAGAAACAATTTCCCTCTCTTGTTTAAGCAAGTAAAAATTTACATGCTGCATATCCTGCATTTATAATCACGAATGTCATGATACTTCATTGAAGTTATGGACTAATACTTGTGGTCAGATTCAGATTACTAAGCTTCACATGAAGCAGAAAAATAAATGAATAATACTATCATCAATTAAAGCCTGTGAAGGATGAAGAAATCATATTCTGAGATCATGTATGTCAAGCTCACAGGCTAACTTGAGAAATATGTGTAGTCAATAAAACTACTCTCTACACAATGAATTTTCTTGCACAGGAAAAACATCGATTTTTTTTCACCTCGTACCCTGATAAGACTCTGAAAACGATCTTGAAAACCATATGTGCTTCAATTTGACTATCAGAGCAAAGACACCAAAGCACGGGATGTGCAGCAAGCCCACTGCCGCGTACCTGCACAAACAGAAACGTAGCTTGTCAGCTCTACCCCAAACAATTCGATGAAGAAGAAATGAAATTAGCTAAAGGGTAAGATCATAGACAATTTAATAACCACCTTACACATCTGATTCAACGTATTTAACTATATATTCCTTACCAAAAACCACTAATGAATACTCATCTGAACAATTGTCAAAATTCAAACTATTCACTTAACCAAACCAAAACAAAGACGGGCCTATTGTCTATTAATCTTACAAGCAAATAAGAATTGATATTATAAAAAAAAAAAAAAAAAATACTAACTGCAAAACTGGAGAACTCAGAAACTTATTTGCAGGCATATTACTTGCACAATCACAGCTTCACACAACAAATAAAGGGAATGCCTTCACTTAGCAATCATTGCATAAAGAAAGTTTCCATAATGTTCATAAAGCAATGACATTATTGACGAGCATAACAAACACAGGTGGGGATGGGAACTGAATACCATATCGGAGCATATGGAGGTGACAAGTCCATGAATGGGTATGGCCACCTGCAGCAAATAAAGTGAATAAGGTAAGGGAGAAAACAGTGATTAGATACTCCTGGCATAAATTCTGGAAAACATCAAATAAAAGTGTACCACTTACCCTAGGGAAACGCAAGCATGAATTATCCATTGACAGATAACAAATGCTCCGGTCCACAAGATAAAATATGAAATCCGGAAGAAAGGAAATCTCTGAAAGAGAAGATAAATGAAGTAAACATAACTACATCAATATGAACCTGCTCTAACCCAAGAAAGTGCCCAATAATGAGGTAAATCTCACCAAGCAATTTAATATTGCATCACCAAGAATGAGAATGTTGACTGAATGCATGCTAACATCAAACTGCAAATAAATAAGAAAGGCAATTAGAAAACACAAGAAGAACTTGAATTTGTGAGACAACATATGCCTTTTGTACAATTAAGTTTGGTTAAATACCTAAGAATGTATGTATATCAGAAAACTCGTCGGTTATATTACCTTCAAAGAATAACCCAATGCTCATTTTCCCACCCAGGCCTCTTTCACGTGAAGTTATCCATTACCCAATAACAAAGAGCAGAATAAAATTACCTTTAATAGTAAGTTAACACAGTTTAGCTATTCGACTTCTTACATGTTCTCACATTACATATCGTAATTCTACCACCAAGGTATATCTCTCATTTGTAACCAAATGCAGGAAAAATAGCATTAATTGTTGTGAAAACGTAAAACACACAAAAAGAATACGTTAGGGTCCAAAAGCTAGTTTTATGTTGATAACCTAACTCACTTTTATTTATATAACTCAGGACTCTTCTCAAATGTGGACTTGCTAAAAAGATCCGGCAACTATATGATGATAAAATGCCAAGCTTGACTATAAACCTATGTTATTCAGACTTGAATAGAGCATCTACTCCTCAGGTGAGTGCGGGTGTCGCACTCATCCATTTCATAGAAAAATGTAGAGTTCTTGGTCTGAAATAAAGTATCTGAGTGCGATGTCGTGTCGGACACGATACTAGTTGACACACGACACTTGAGGTAAATGAAGGTGTCGAAGTAACAGATGTACAAAGCTAGTATTATGCAAGAATCATACCCAATTATCCAAAACCATTCAAGACCTAGATACGGGTCTTATGCAGGTACATCAAGATAAATTGGATACTAATAAGCCACATGTCTTCAATATATACAGCCCCAGAAAGGCACCAACATAAATTAGAAGCCAAACATAGGTGGTGACTGTCTTTCAGTACTCTGAACACAAAAGTTGGAACATAATTGCATATCAATAACTGATGAAGGTAATAGTGGCAAATCCTGCACTTACAAATGCAAGTTTATGGTCTTTGGAAAATTCAAATGGGTAAAGTACGAGCCAAAATACGACATCGGTAAGAAGCACAGCACCAGCAGTTACCTGTTTATATGGTACACATTACACAAGGTCAAAAAGTTAGAAGTCCTTCTTATGCAAGGAGGTGACAAAGTTGAATTCAGGCATATTTAACTTTCATCCAGTGACATGCTTACACTAGTTCACAATGTGAACTCACTAAGTGAAGAATATACTGTATCACATGAAAATCTTCTCAATAAACAACCACCATCTAGTACAAATCCTGCTTTAACAAAGGTTTTGGGGATGTGCATGTGACCAAGTCTTACCTCCAAGGCTCCAAGTAATGCAAAATAGTAGATACCATCTTCCAAAGACAGAATAATAAACTATACAAAAGTAGCAAAGTAGGAGACAATAGTCTTTGTAAGAAGCCACAGCGTACTCGTACAAACTAACCTGGTACACAATTTGGAGGAGATAGACCATAGAACCTGCAATTGGGCGAACATGAACTTCTTGATTTTTCAAGCTTTTTAACAAAGACGTGTTTGGACTACCTCCTAATTTTGGAGCAACATACGATCCTTGTTCTGCATCAATGTTCTGGGAAGCCATCTTAAAGTGACAAGCTCCATCACGATCAGACCAGCATCCATAAACAGAGAACGCAGATGCAAGCTACAATGTCATGTCAAATACCAACAAAGGTTTTCTCACATGAATAGGAGATTTATGTAGCATAAAAGGGAAGGTATAGACGCTAAACATATTGCATTAGGAAATCGAACAATAAAAGAGTATAAAAGACATAGAACTGCCTCTTATTGAAAATAAAATACAGTACATTGTTGTGGGCTTCTATTTATTAGTTTTACGGAAATGCAGTATCCAGCTTGGTCTTTCATAAATCCCATAATTTCATACATTCATGATAGGTTTATCTAGTTCTCTTGGCTAATTATTTTTTTGGTTCACAACAGTGATCACTAGATGTGAAGATTGAAGAACATACCCCAAAGTATACGGTAGTTAGCAGAAAAGTCCACCTGTTCAACACCATGGAAACAAAAGAGCAATCAATAAGAGAGAAAATTCATTTCTCCACTCAAAATTCACGAGCTAATTGCAGCTTGGAACCATATCTAAAGATACCGAGAGAAAGAAACAGCAAAGACATCAACTTTGTTATCATTACTAGACATAATAGAGGGAAGCCACATCTGGTTTATCACTCATAAGTCATAATAGCAGGAAGATCAAACTCCTAAAACTGATAACTTACTGAGTATAGAAGAAAAAGATGCCAGGTCCAGCAATAACAACGTTGCCAGTGATCAATGCCAGTAGCAGAAAGAAAGCAAATATCCTAAAAGCAAGCAGAAAGGTAGGATGAATGCTTTTCAGACATGTTTTCCAAACTTCATCCTTGTATAAGACACCACCTGGTATAACTCCACCATCCCTCCTCTCATCGTCCACCTTTTTCCTGCCTTCATGTTTCCATATAAGATAAGAAGCAAACACAATGGTGCCAAAGACATATAATGCACTAACAAGAAACCTCCAGTTTAACCAATAACTAGGGTCTGTTGTATCGACGGCCATGGTTTGCTTACCTATCTGTTAACAAATGCCAGTGTTAGAACAACAAGTAGAGTTCATGCAAAGATTACAGCACTAAACTAGCGCACATAAGAGTACAGTCCTATATGTATATCCAAACCTAGTAACCAGTACTAAACCCATATACAAACACTTGATACTCCATCCTGCTTTGAGGTCAATATTCACATACTAGGGATTAGATAACTCAAAAAAAAAAAAACTTAAATGGACTGGGTTCACAATAACTTATTGTGCCTGGAAACCAAATGACATAGTCAGTTTTCATTTAATATAGTCAGCTTTTGTATGATATAACATATAATCACCTTTTATATAGTCAAGTTTTGTATGTCAATTTTCTGATATAGTCAGTTTTCGTATGATACCATCAGTTTTTTTTCTTTCTAATATAGTCAGTTTTTGTGTGATAAAGTGTGTTTGGGTACACAATAAACTATTGTGAACCCAAGTCCACCCAAGATGTTTTGTAGATAATTACGACAAATGTACACTTACGAGATCAACAATATCGCGAGTACATGCATAGGAATTCTAAACAACAAATTGTTGGAGAAGTTAGCAAACTAGAGACTGTTAGAATGCCAGTTTCCTCGCATTTACATTGAAGAATCTCATCCCACTAATGTGAAGAACTGCTTTCAGCATAACCCTTTAGTAACAGGATCTTATACTGTATGTGATAAACAATGAATTACTCACTTTCCCAACAAATTCATGAATGGGTAATCCTAATTTCTATAAAATAACCCTTTCTCCTTGTTTTCTTTGGAGAGTTTGTTCATTTCTAGAATTACAGCTATTTGTTGTGATCTCCAAATCATTTCTTTTTCCTCCCTGAAATTTCTTTTTCCCTTCAAATTCTACTGCAGATAATCTAAACTCATATTAAACCAACGCCCCAAAACCCCAGAAATCATGTCTTCTCTTCCTAAACAATCCCACAAACCAAACCAACCAAAAATAGAATAAAAAACGAAGACAAATATTCCGAAATCCTATTAATAGAATAATTAAATCAACATCAAAATTCCAAAACATAAAGCATTTTAAACATTGCGTAACACTACAATTACTAATTCTGAGCAAGAATCTAAAAAACATATAAGCAAATTTCTGGGTTTTTGGGTACTCCATAAATCATGAGGATTTATGTCAATCAACAAAATTAAAAAGCAGAAAGTTCAGATTTTGATAAAGATAAATAGGTAATGCTTAAGCAGGAATTCAGAAAGTACCTCCTTTGATGCTTGATCTGACTATACAAGTGCAAAAATACAGTAGTTGTTAGAGAATAAAAGGGAAGCAAATGATCCCTTCAAAAAAAAAAAAAGGGAAGCAAATGATAAATAAAAAAAGAAAGAGGTGAAGCAAATTTGCTTTTGTTTGATGTCTTAACAAATAACAATAGTGTAGTATTATAACTTAAAAGAGTAATATATTGAGTTTTGGTTTTGATATTCCGGGAAAGCGAAGGTACAGCAACCGGTCCATGGCAGAATCTAAAGGTTTCACGTAAATTCGTGGTTTTGTGAGTTCTAGAAGTCCACACAATTACACAATTACACAATCTTCATAAAACACGTGGAATTATTATATGGGTTTGCAAATTGCAATATCTTGCATAATAATTTGGATGCCTCAACTTCAATAAAATTTGACCAATTCCTGTTCTTTCAAAGCTTATTCGACAAAAGCAGTTATTATGGTAAATACGTATTAGTTACAACAATAGTTGTTAATAATATAAGCGGATTTATTAGTTATTAGAAGTTGTTTGTCACCCTTCAAAAAAAAAAAAAGTTGTTTGTCAATAGTGTTTCTAAAGGTCAGGTTTAGTAAAAAAAAAATTTTAAGGGATAAGGAGCCGTACGTATATTAGATTAAGAAATGTCCCGATAAATTGATGTAAAGATATGCACTTTATGGTTAAAATTAAGCTAGACCACCAAACTATATCATTACGAATACAAAACTAGTTTTTGGTTTAAAAAAGATGCAAAAATGAACCATGAAAAGCCAAATAGCCAATCTTTTCGGCATTTTCAAAACACTACATCAATCATTAAAATCTAATTGGATTTTGACACTTAATTTCACCAAATACTAATTTTTACAATTAGTCGAGTTTTTACTTAGTCCAAACTATAAAAGTTACTCTAAAAAATGCTTCCGAACACGTTCAATTTTTTCCGTTAAATTTCATGAGGCACATTCTGGTTCACATAAGAGAGAAGGTTACCAACAAGCAAATTCTCTTAACTAATGTTCATTAAACAGTAACATGTACTATAAGACTATAGGGGGTTTTTGTTGGGGGAAATGGGAGGTGAAAGAAGATGGAGAAGGGTAGTTGGAGCCTTGGAGGATACAAAGTCGTTTCAAGTGGTTTCTAGTGCAAATTTGTGAAGGTATTCCAATGTCAACCTCCATGGTAATGTTACTTTATTCCCAAACACCTATTTTCTTCCTAAAATATATTTACCATCCATTACCACTTGGGAAGGTGGGATTGGGTGGTAATGGAAATTTGTGAAAGAAAACACATGTTTTGACATCAAGTTTCATTACCATGAATGTTAACATTAGAATGTCTTCACAAACTTATACTAAAAAGCATTACCATTACAACAATTTAGTACCACTAACCAAATATGCCGTTAGTGATCTCAAGCCTCAAGGCGCCCATATAACCAGTATTTAGGTTGCTATTTTCAGAAGTGCAAATTTGTTAGGCACTTTTTATAAATACTTCTTAGTTATTACCATAATTAGTAAAATTTGTCATTCATATGCACATTATTTTTTTACAAGACAGTCGATTAACATACATGGGATAAGACAAACTCCCTACACCTGTAATTATCAATCAAAATGAAAATATTAATTTGGTGTAATCCTTAAATACAAAGTAGTTATTCCTTTTGTTTGTGCAGTCGCTCTACAATATGATCAATTGGTAATGAGCCTAGAGGGCCAGGTAATTCTGCCTTCTCAAACAGGTCTTCCCCATAATCTTCGAACTCTTCTGCTTCATCGATGGAATAATCATCAAATTCTTCATCATCGTTAAAGACTTCATCTTCTGCTTCTGCTTCTGCATTTGACATTTTATCCTCACCCGGATGCACCAGAGCAGGATACGAATGTTCAGTAGCTTGTGTCATCCTCTGGAATTCCTCCACCCTTTCCAGAAGAGCATCTGGACCGAGATCAGTCTCGTCTAGTAAAAAGGCCTTATTTGACTCTATTGCTCGTGTCCATAGTGACATCATTCTTGGGCTTGAGCTTACTGTTTTGGGTTCTCCTGATTTATCTAAACATGAAGACACCACAAAACATAGTCTGTGTAAGTGTATCAAGACATGAACGACAACACTCAACTAAAGATAATCAAAACAGATCTAAAGTCTTTCCCAGAAAATGACTAGGACTTTGGTTGTAATTCAATTTTGTTGACTAGATGGAACATCCAAAATTAACAATTCATTTGCATTAAAAGAAACGACAATAATCTTCACCATATATACCTGAATCATCAAAACCACTTATAGTAGGATCCAAAGTCAACAAGGCTGTTGGAGTGTCCGGGTACATGGACTTCCAGCCATGTCCTCTCCACATTAGTATCCGTTCGTCATCAAAGGAAAGCAGCACACAGGGAACCAATTCCTGTTGAACACACAGGATGAACATTAAGAACTGCCAGGCTGCCAGTGGATTACATGTACATTATCCGCAACACTATATGACCTTATATCCTCTACATAAAAAATAAGTGATGCTGTAGGTTGGCTTTATAAACATGCCACAATCCAGATCAAAGATATAATTATAGTAATAACAGTAAGAAATCAGATACAACACTGCCTAGTTCACCCATCTCAACAGATGAACCTATTGCACAACATTTAAGATCGTTCAGAGAAGCTTACATTTCCTACATATTATCTCGCTGTTATCTAATATCAAATAGCCAGTATCAGCACAATCATGTCATGTTTAAAAAATTTACGACATGTATCAATGGAAAGCACACTGTATGTGATTATAAAAAAGCAAAGGTTATAAGGCCTGAATAGACATAATCTACAGTAAGGCTCCGTTTGGTAGGGCGTAAAACATTTTTAGTTAAAATGATTTTCATGGAAAACAATTTACGATGAAAAACACAATTCCAAAATTAGTTTTCCGTTGTTTGGTTCCATGTAAGAAAAATGATGAAATGAAAGGAAAAGTAAGGAGGTAGTGAGAGGAGTGTACAAGAGAGATAAGGAAAATGAAGGAAAATGGTTTTCCCTTCATTTTGAAGGGAAAATGATTTTCCATCATTGGGAGAACAATTTTACTCAAAGGGAAAATGGTTTTACGCTCCTTTGAAAAACCTTTTAAACAATGTAAAATGTAAAAAAAAATTTTTGCCCTAAAATAAAGGAACCCAGTTTCAAGGAAAAAAAATAGACCATTTGCCGAGTTTAAACTGAAAGAAGATTTTTCATGATGAACTTTTCTCTCATAATGGTGCTAGTTTTTAAAAACTCCATCCCATTCTTTATAACAGAGTCAATGACAGAACTGCCAGGGGTAACCAGAAAGACCAGTCCCACAAGACTTCAGGCTATGTCCTTTGTGTAACCCAACTTTTCTCTCATAATGGTGCTAGTTTTTAATGAATGGATTAGCTCATTTCTCTTCTAGTCCGATAATGCCCCTTCCCATATACATTGTAGTTACTTAGCAGTGACCGATACTACAAGTTTTTTTTTTTTGAATCAGGAGTGACAATATAAGTTAGCCCTTTTCTGCATCATTTTCACACTAGAGACTGGCCTCCTTGTAACCCAACTTTTCTCTCATAATGGTGCTAGTTTTTAATGAATGGATTAGCTCATTTCTCTTCTAGTCCGATAATGCCCCTTCCCATATACATTGTAGTTACTTAGCAGTGACCGATACTTATATTTTTTTTTTTGAATCAGGAGTGACAATATAAGTTAGCCCTTTTCTGCATCATTTTCACACTAAAGACTGGCCTCCTTGTAACCTATCCCAAAACCCAAAATATCACTCTGCTACTTCTGCATAGTAAGCTATGAAGAGGCAGACGAATGCATTCACTTATTCCAGGACTGGCAAGCATAATCCTAGTGCCTTTAGCATATCCTTACCATAAAATAGAAGCAACTAAAGTAAACCCCTTCCCCAGGAAGCAGGGAAAAGAAGCAACGAGTTAAATCATTAACCTGTTAACTACTTTTAGAAGTGTGAAATCTAGATATGTAACTCTCTAAATGAGACCAAAACAGGATCAGAGTTCAGACTACAAGAATCTGTAGCAACGAGTTAGGATACAAACCTGCTTGCTAGTTTAAGGGTGAAATCTAAAAATGAATGTGAGAATAAAAACGGAACCAAACAGGATGGGACTAAATGAGGCCATATACACACCATTAGTTTTGCCCCAATCTTCTTGTAGTCACTGGGATCTAATCCTCGGCAATCAATCTTAACGAGTTCACTCCCTTCAAATGCTTGTCTCACTTCCTTTACTAGGTTGTCGTAGACTCCATTCTTTGCTGCAGGATAAGAAAGAATACATGTGTCACATTACACAAAACAAACTAAGATGATCCAAGGACATGGAATGTGAACTTGGCTATATGCCAAACGTAGAACTGCTCCAACCTTTTCCATTCTGCAGTGTCTCCAATCTAATTCTAGTTAACCAGATAAACTATAGGCTACTACAGGATTGATAAAAATTACTGTGAACAGAGAGAATCAATGCCAGCACAAGCATTTGAGACATGAAACATGAGAGTAGAACAAACTAAGACAAACAGCATAGACCAAGAGGTGCAGGCATGCAGCACAGAGGAAATGGTTTTAGAATAAATGAATGCAAAGTTCACCAAGAGCATTAGATCTTATTAATCATTTTGGGGAGAGGCGCAAAAGGAAGAAGTCAGTCACAAATTATCAAGAGTGCAAAACTTGACATTAGAAGTGATCGAAATTCTGATGCATTAAATTGCTCTTGGGTGCTCTGCATCAGTACTTAGCATGCTGTCAGCGGCGCTCATCAACAAAGTATCCCTAAGAGATATGCTAATGGAGACAAGGACAAGTAAGCCACAAACAGGCACCACAAGCCTTGCCAAGTAGTAAACCTAAAAGCTACTAATGAATCTAGCAGAACCTTTTGTAATAAACCGTTATGCATGCAGCAACTCCAACAGCAAAACAATGTCAAAAAAAGAGGGAAAACTAAGAATATAAACTCAATGAAATTCAAGGGGCACCCTTAATACGTGGATCTACTAGTAGGTAGAAGAGCAATAGGAAGATGAAGAGTGAAGAAGTCATGTCTTCACAGTGCCATAAATTAATAGCAAGTTGATGGACATCAACAGAAGGGGGCGCCAGGAACAATCTCATAACCTATGTTAGGAGGGGTAAGAAAGGGATCTCACCACTACAGGACAAAAGCTGAAGAGAATGTCAGGCTGAGCAGAATATTCCTTGGGATTTACACCTGGCAATGATTGCACCATGATGAGGTGTTTCCTAGGAAATTACTGTAAGAATGAGGGAAGCTTCCTGCACTCTCACTCAGTATTATAAGTAGTAGGCTTTGTAATAAGTTTAGCATAGAAGAATTTGAATATTAATCTTGTAGTGGGAGAGTGCTCACATCTCGAAAGTTGAGCTATTTGTATTGAGTCCAGGGCTTAGTTCCCTTAATCAATCTTACTATCCTCTAGTTTTCCCTAAAAATTGTGTTTTTATTTTGGTTTCCATCACGCATTTGCATGAGGAAAGATGGAGGAAGTGTGAGGAGTCTACTATCCTTTACTTGGATAAAAGATGTGGAAAGAGAAAGGAAAACAATCAGGGGGGTCCACTGTCCTTCCCCTTTCAAGAAACCAAATCCTTCCACTATTGAAAAGATTTTTTGAAGTACACTCCTTCCCTCCCTTCACCTCAGGCTCTCTGTCCCTTCCCTCCTCTTCCTTCTACAAGCTAACCAAACACATTGTAGATGCGTCAAGATAAGAAGAAAATATCAAGCAAAAAAATAAAAAGAATCCACTTTTACCTAGTTTACATATTGCCAGAAGAGTTTTTCCTTTTTGCCTTAACTCATCCGCTTCCTGTTTTGTCAAACCTTCAGGAGCATCTTGAATAAGTTTCGGATAAACTGGGGCAGCTGGCTTCCAAAGCATTATGGGATATTGTGGGCGAGTGCGGTAGTTGTAATTCCGGCCACGGAATAGGTAAACTACACCACCGGCACGATGAATAATCTTTCCCCCTGTTTTCTCCTAATATTATATATAACAGTCTGAGTATCAAGAACATGAACTCATCTTAAACTGATTTCAATAAATTTGATACTCAAACAGTTCTCATTTTTATGGAAGCACAATCACAAAATGCCTAAGATATCACATGGCTTAGACCCAAGCACATTCAATTTATGGAATTTAGATTATAAAATGATCTTTATATCTCCCTTTTCTTTGTTCCTTTGAATGATGTTCATGTATGTATAATCCCACATTCACCTGTCATCCCAATTTACAAACTAGTAACATTTACTTAAAATCAACAATTTACAAAAACGTCTCACTTAAAATCGATTTTAAGCCGCAACAAGGTATATTTATCAGTTAAAGACAGATACTTGGTCGCCGACAAGTTGTTCCCGGACTCAAAAGGTATATAGGTTACAATAGTGATCAGGATAAAAGAATTCAATGACCGTCTGGCAACAGCATATAGAACTACTAGATCAAAGGATACAACTCAAGTTCAACACATTTGATAATATCTGGCTAAGGATTGATATAAAGGGGCATGAAAAATATTGATGAACAAACCTCAAGACATTTGCACACATTATTCATGTCAACAGTTGGAACACCCTTGCATTTCACTTTACAGACTTTCTGCCTCTTCCAGTGAGAATGTACCAATTCCAACATATTGTGCGTCAACCCATCTCTTCCTAAAAAGAAAGATTATTTTTAAACAATCAGTCGATTATCCATTGATGAGCAAGAACTTGTCACAAACAACACAAAAAATTCAGCTTGAACTACACTAGAAACAACCGAAACAAACTGCAAACATCATGCCCTTTCCTGACAAACATATTCAAAATGCCATATCTTCTCTGTATTTGTCCCTTTATTTTTGTTAAACTGGATGAATATACCATATCTTATTCTTATACATCACAAAATATAACTTTCTTTTTCACTTAAACTGAGAAAATGAAAAAAATAGTACAGTTTACCATCTTGATTCAATTACCAATAGAAAATTAGCAATCATCACAAATAAAACCTATGAACTACCCCAAAAAAAAAAAAATCTAAAATCCAAATATTATCACAAAATTCCAAACTAACAAGCCAAAATAAGACCCTAAACATAATGACCCACATAAACTTTAAAAAATTCAGGTCAATCAAACAAATTTCCCATTGAACTAAAGAAAAAGGGCAATCAATTACTCAACAAAAGCATTGAATTAAAAACAAATGTACTAACATAAAACAAATTAACATACCAAGATTAACCTGACGATTATCAGAAATAAGAGGCTTAACAAGAGCCTTAATCTCAGCTCTAGACAAGGGTTCCCCAAGAATCTCCTTTCTACTCCTACCATCTTTAGGAAACTCCCCAAGTTTATAAGGAGCACCCATTTGAAGGGTCTTAACACCATTAATTCCAGGAGGAGGAGGATTAAAAGATTGAAACAAAGGAATATTTTTCTTCATCAATTTCTGAGCTTTACTTTTCAAGGGTGCTTTACCAGTCCAAGGACGAGGCATTGAAGGGGGAGCAAAGGGCAAGAAAGGGGGTTCCCTAATTGCTAACGGTTTGGCTTTTGGGGTTTCAGAGTAGCTGAATTTGAACTCAAATGGAGCTCCTGGGAGAAGGTAAGACACCCCAGAATCACCAATTACAATGGAGCGTTCTTCATCATTGTTTTTATTAATAGTTTCGGCATCCGAATCGGCTTCGGCATTGGTTGGGGAAGGAGAGATGGGTTTGAAGTATTTGGTTTTGTTGTGGGGGATTTTGGTGAATGCAGGGTGCTTGGATTGGGGTTTTGGTTTTGGTTTTGAAAGATGGGATATTTTTTTGGGGGGATATTTGGGAGGTGGGATAGGAGGGGAGAAAGAAGGAGGTGATTGTGGGGTGGTTTGGGAGGTGGTTGGGAGAGAGGAGAAGAGGTTGTGGTTTGGAAGTGAAGCTAGAATTGCTGCCATTGAACAATCCAACAGTTTATCTGCTTCTTGCATTTGCATATTAGCATATGTATATCACTTATGAGTTATGAGGATATTTTAGCGCCTTTTTCCGTAAACTTGTACATACACACGCTCGTAAGATGAGAATCATACCCACGAACACGAATGATGAGAATAATAGGAAAACAAATGGCTATTATCAAAGCATATCAAGAACATGTACATATATTCATTTAACTTGTTGTCCATATACATGTGTTTATTTGGCTTGTTGTCCATGTACATGTGCACCATCTAAGCATTGGCCTTTTTCTTCATCTTGGGGGAGTGGATTGTTACATTTTATGTTTTGGGTTTTGAGCATTGGCCTTTTTCTTCATCTTGGGGGAGTGGATTGTTACATTTTATGTTTTGGGTTTTCAGCATTGAGCCTTTGGAAAGTTGGAGGTCCTAACTTATACTACTCGAGTACATGACTAGTTCATCCGTTGTTTTGTGATTGTAACATTTCTCTTATTTGGAAGTTTCAGATTAATTAAATCCGTTTTCTTCTTTGGTAAGATTTTTTCTCCATTTCTCTTCTACCACATGGCTCCCACTATTATCTGTCTTTATGTCTATACTCCTCAAAGGGATTTATGAAAAAATGTGCCAATATGGTATGTTAATAATTATAGAACGGAGGAAGTATTATTTAGCTTTTAAACAAAGCTATCAAAACTAGAGCTTTGCAGAGTTTATAATTGTTCTCGACATATTGTGTTTATAACAGTTATGAATAAATTATGTTTATTATAGGGAATTGTTGTGAATTATAGTGGAGAATAGGTAGTCTTTTGGGGAGTGTAACAAGTATGGAGATAATTTGGGGAAAGCTCTATTAGATATCTTTGTTTGTAGTTGTCATTATGAACATGGCATTTCTCATCACATGTTTGGAGTCTTTAAGTAAGTAGCACTTTCCCTAAAAAAATACGTAGAAGTTTAATATTCTTAGGAAGCTTTACTTCTCTTCATCAACTAAACAACTTTTACATCTTTATAGAGAATAGAACTGCATAAAAAATTTGTTTATGTTTGACCAATCGACTAAAAAACTATAACTAAATGTACAAATTTACACATATACGTTATTGAAACTTAATATGAGATGCAAAACGAGACCAAATAGTAGGAAAAACCACAAATCCCATGTTTCACTAGTTGGGCACGTGCAACTTAAACTAGGTTTTAATTAGTTTTACCTGGCAAAAATTGTAGGTAGTTGGGACTTAAATTTGGGTAAGAAATTAAAAATAGAACTAAACAGAAAGCAACACAAAGAACAAGACAGAATTGAAAGTAAAGAGATGGTAAAAAAAAATCTAACATTTTAAGTTTGATCTATTATAGACTATGGTCAATTATACAATAACATTTATCTCTTTCATGTAAAGACAAATACTAAGATACCTCCTTTCCTTTTTTATAAACATTTCTAGAAACTTCATCCCATCCCATTAAGGTAAATAATCATCCCATCTAAACCCAAATTTAGAAGTGATGACACAAAGATATAGGGAGGCAGAAAACAACACTTAACTAAAGAAGACATTGGTCCCCTTTCCTTTAATTTCCCACCATCAAACCAACAACATTTTGGAAATCTCTCTTTTCTATGTGATGCCTACCAAGTGTTGTCAATATATGGAAGAAAGTGTGACTTGACTTCAATGCATGTTTCAGAACTCAATTGAGGTCAAAATTTAACACTATAATATTTCTCAAATTTGCTTATGTTTCTTCTCAATCTAATTATGACTTTCAATATCACGTACAATTATTGGTATAACTCCTTCCTTTAAAATTAAACCCTTCTATATCCGTTTATTTGTTTTTTTAAGGTAAGATGAAGTTCCTTGCAAGGAGGGGGAATTAGGGATCTCTCCTTGCAAGGGATGAGACTCGATCCCAGAGGGATCAGAGGTCATGCCAACACCACTAGACTATCACTTGCTGCTCTCAGTTTCTTTATACATATGGTTACATAGATTAGAAAATGTAGATACTTCAATTATACGTATAAATAAACAAAACTATATAAAGAAATGCTCCAAATTGTTAGGTATTAAGGATAAAGACGCCTAATAGAATGATTAAGAGTGTGATTGCTATATGGCTTTTGCACCTCATTTCAAACCAGAAGATTTAATTAGAGAATAATTATTGCCAAAAGAATCAAACACAAGTTAAAATAATACAACTTCATAATATTAATTAGTCAAATCCAACCAATATATGAAATCTTTGTTGTTCCTATATAGTTAAGTACACAGAATTTCAGAATAGTTTATAATGTTTCAAGCATTTATATCCTAGGAATAATAAACTTGCATAAGCTAGGCACTAGTATAACACATGAATCATTTAAATGAACTCTGCTATTTCTATATATACTATGCATATTGCTACTCAACTTAGAACCCCAAAACCTACAATAAAATAGTACCTTCTCAAGTACTCTCTTTCTCTCTCTCTAAAATTCTTGACCTACTTCAAAGGATAAAGGAAAAATAATGGCAACACTAAATCGTTTATTTGATGCTCAAGAACAAATATGCTACGTCCAATGCAATTTTTGCACTACTATCTTATTGGTAATCTTAGAGTTTTTTGATGGAATATCACTCACATCATTCTCATGTGACTTACACATTTTTATGTACTTTTTTATTATTTTAGAACGGATAAAGTATATAGTATATATATTCGTGCTTCGTTCTTCATATTCTTTTTTTTTTTTTTCTGTGAAGGTGAGTGTGCCTTATAATAGCATGTCAATGGTGGTGACAGTGAGGTGTGGTCATTGCACTGGTCTTCTCTCTGTCAACATGGTGAAAGCCTCCTTTGTCCCCTTGCATCTTTTTTCTGCCCTTAATCAAGATCAGGTATTTAATTTGACTAATTTTCTCCAAAATCTTTTATGTTTTTAAAAATTTCCGTCACTAAATGCATACAATATTTAAGTGAAATATCATACCCACTAGCTAGCTTAATAATAATTGCTTCTAATAAGTATATATCACTAATTAGCAATATTATGATCGTTAACAAAATTAGTCACTACTAATATGAAAAGCAACTCTTCTTGACCATTTCTTATTAATAAACTTCCAATACTTTTTGAACAAAGAGAAAATAAAATTATGATATGGAGTTTCATTTTGTAAAATACTACCTCGGTTTCATATTAATCCACACACTTACACTTTTCACGCATGTCGATGCACTACTTTGAGCCTTTATATCTCTAATTTTGTATTTGTAAAAAATATAAAAAGTCGATATTCTAAAACTACATATCGAGACGAATCAAACAAGACCCCACATGACTATATTTTCTCTTAACCATAATTCACAAATGATAGTCAAAGGGAAATTTGTGAATAGTGTCAAAAGTGTAAGTGTGTAGATTAATATGAAACGGAGGTAGTATGTTTTAGGGTAATTTGTGATGGCTTCTTTTAAATGAAATCCGCTAATATATAGTTACACATCTCCTCACAAAGAAAGGAAAGCTATCCTAATTTACATAGGAATTAATACGAAACAATATAACTAACTCAAGACTCCTATACAAGGAAAACTCCTTAATACATAATATTCCCTAACACATTTTGTAGCTAATTAAGCACCAAGAAGAAGCAGATACATCAAAGGTAATGGATAGGCATAGCACTACATTATCTATGCTACCCTCTTCTGAAGAAGATAACGACGATGAAGATGAAGATGAAGATGAAGATGAAGAAGAAGAGGTTGATGAGGATATTATCGCACTTGAACATACCGTGAATAAACGTATTTACTTCTAATCTTCATGTCTAATTGAGATATAATCTTTTTAAGCTATCTTCATTTTGATTATTAATATCTTTTGATCAATTGGCAGCCCCGGAGAAGAAAAGAAGGGCACCATCAGCTTATAACCGATTTATCAAGTAAAATCAACATCATTATCTTATAATAGATATACATCAAAATTATTTGTTTACATTTGTGCATCAATATGTCTAACAGAGAAGAAATTAGGAGGCTGAAAGCTAGGTATCCCAACATGAGTCACAAGGAAGCCTTTAGCACTGCTGCAAAAAATGTAAGCTTAATTCTCTCTCTCTTTTTTTTAAGCTTTTCGATTAGTTGAATTTCAAGAGATGATACTTGTTCCATTTTTAAAATACTTCCAACATTTTGATTTTTATGCTATATATATTCATATATTAACTTTGACCATGTTTCTTAATTGATATATTGGTAAATTAGTCTCAAAGTAGGAAACTATTAACTTTATAGCTTAAGCTGAAAATAATTAAAGACGTATATATGACCAAAGTTTTGCTTTGATATGGTAAGTCAGAAAGTCAAAGTGTTATACGTATTTTGAAACTGATAAAGTTCGTAATTAAGAGTTCAAAATTAGAAAAAAAATAAACATATTTGCACACGATATGAAGGTTTTTTCTTTCTGATATTATGGGGAATTTGTTAATTATTTTTACAGTGGGCTCATTTTCCTTCGGTCCAACATGGGGAAGATGAAGAAAATGGTAGCCATGGGAACAGGCACATGACTCGTAACTTTGAAGAAGAAGCTGTTTGAGGTTAACTGTTGTTCTTCTCTTTTTTTTTGGAACTAATTAAGTTATGAGTCGTGAGGTTAATTTATCATTTGCTAATTACTTCTTTTAGGCTCCGTTTGGTTGGGTGTAAAACATTTTTAGTGTAAAATGATTTTCATGGAAAACAATTTACAATGGAAAACACAATTCCAAAATTAGTTTTCCGTTGTTTGGTTCCATGTAAGAAAAATGATGAAAAGAATGGAAAATGAATGGGAAAGTAAGGAGGTAGTGAGAGGAGAGTGCAAGAGAGATAAGGAAAAGGAAGGAAAATGGTTTTCCATCCATTTTGAAGGGAAAATGGTTTTCCATCATTGAGAGAGCAATTTTACTCCTAGGGAAAATGGTTTTACACTCCTTTGCACACCAAACAATGTAAAATTAGAAATAGAGGAAAACAATTTTCTAGGAAAATGTTTTACGCCCTACCAAACGGAGCCTTAGTACATTATCAAAAGAGACAGAAACAATGAGTTGTCTAAGGACTAAGATCAGGGACTTTCTTGCATGCATGCATGGGACTTGGGAGTGGTTTAGCCTCCCTGAGAGTACGTGCGTGCTTCCATCAATTGTGTTTGATTTGATGAACGATCAATGCAATAACGATATGATAATAGTGTACGTACTTTTCCATGATAAAATCAGTAGTAGAACGAACAACTGAATAAAGAATAGATATGTTTGCAGAATAACCGAGAGAATTTCCCTTAATTCATTATAAGCATATATTCCTACATATATCCAAAACTGTGCTTGAGCTGATTTCCATGTTAGAAAAATGGGACTATATAAGAAATGATATCACACTTTTCCCTTGAGAATGTCCCTATTATAAATTATCCAGTAAACACACAAGATTGATGCCATAGACAATAAATTGCGTGTAAGTTCCTTAAGCACATATTACAATTAATTTGCAATATAGATCATTCCATTATGTATTGTGAGTAGACCTAATAACAAAATATAGACATGGCGTGAAACTAGCTCGAAAACTAATCTAGTAAATTTGGGTTTCGAATTTGAGTTCATAACTCAAAACCCAAAAACAGGCAAACTTGACAACCTGAAAAGAAACGGGGTCAAACCCGGCTGATCCTGTCTGACCATTTTTCCAAGCTTGTAAGTGAACTTAAAAGAAATTTTGATTTGAACTTGGAGAAACATTGTTTTTGATCGTGCAAGTTTAAATTATCGTCATTGTTACATTAATTTTTCCAATCAGAGTATTTCAAAGATTCTTAGTTGTCATAGCTGGTATTATCTACATATTTGTATTATACTATGCACACATGCACAATAACTATCCATGTATTTATGTAATGTTTATATATGGAGACAATAACTAATGACGAAAATGAAAATTGAAAAGGTGCCCTTGATTCGTTGGGTCGACCTAAAACCGTATATCGTGGCCTTGTGGGTCAAGTTCAAGGGGTTTGTTGACTTGATACTGACATTACCTCAAGATCGAGCGCTTTGCATTATGGGATATTCAAAATGCCATATACTCCCTCCGTTTCATTTTAATTTACTCACTTCACTTTGGGGAGAACCAAGGAATAAGTACAAAAGTATGAGAGAGAAACTGAAAAGGTGGAGAGAGAAACTGAAAAGTGAGAGAGAGAAAGTAAAAAGTAGAGGAGAAAGTAGATGTGACATGTTACCTAAAATAGAAAAAGCAACAGCGTGTAGATTAAAAAGAAACAGACCAAAAAGGAAAGTGTGTAGATTAAAATGAAACGAAGGGAGTATAATTATACTACAGTAGTTTGAAATTGGAGTTACTTTTGTATGTTCTTGGATTCCTATCAAGTCATAATCGTAGTTTCACAAACATCACATGTCAAAATTTATGACACTTGCTAGGATGAGTACACTAAATATATAAAGTGAAAAACTCGTCCAACTAGTACAACTTCAAAGGTAAAAGAAGCAAACTGACACATGGAAATGGCATTTCTGCTGTGAAGGTTTTGCAGGTCCATTTAGAAGGCAAAGGATTCAGTGAAAGAAAGCCCTCAAAGCTAAGCATTGAATGATCTAATGCAGAGACAACTTCTAAACTGATCGAGACATCTGGTTTAATTTACAAGAACTACTACTTAAATAGCTAGCTAGCTATCTAAGATTATTGTAGAAAAGAGGAAACAATATTTCCATCTCAAAAGTTTTAGGAATTAAGAGTCTCAATCATTTTGACTTTTCTAGTTAGATGCTCTTGGAAATGGTTCTTGTAGCAAACACGATGACTTATCTATATATTTATATGCTATGAAGTTTTCTAATATTGATATATGAAGAGAATAACAAGTACATTTTGCCTAATATGATGTGGGAGTTTTTATTATATATCTATAAGGTTTACTATGTAATTTTAGGGTAAAAGAAAAGCTACTAACATGCATGTCTCGCTTAAGGAAGAAGAGTACAAATCTTTTGTATTCTTGGAACACCATACGTTTACAAAAAAAATCTCTGTCTTATTTGTATTATTTATATTAAAAGTGTAACTCTATCACATATTCAAAATATGTTTTTTTATTTAGAAAAATATTTAAAATGTGAATAGCATTCTTTGATGAAATTCTGTTAGATACTTTAAACTTTCAGTACGTATTACTAGGGAATACATGGGTGGTTAACCGTCTCGAAACGCCATTTCGGTTCAGTGACCGAAAACATCGGTTCGCCAATTTTGTAAACCGTGACCGCATCGGTTAATCGATTTTATGGTACGATCTTTCGGTTAAACATTATATTAACCGTTACTCAAGTTTTAATAATCTATTTTACTTAATATTTATATATATAATTTTCACTTTTTCTCGACATTAATTTTTTAACATTACTAAAAAAAATTAACTAAATAAAGACAATAAACTCCTCTTGTAAAAAGGTTTTAATAAAACGGTGATTCTGTCAGTATGATTAAAGTAAAATAAAATGTAATAGGCCTTGGGCCCTGGCCTTGAAATTAATAAAAATCCCAATTATAAAAAAAAAAGGTTTTAATAAAATGCATATATTAGAAATAGAACTAAAACACAATTACAACAAGCGAGTTAATTAAGGGCACAAAAAGGACCCAAACTATCAGTTTTTTCACCATTCAGGACCTACAACTATTTTATGCACTATTTGGGACATGTGGACAAGAATCCGGCAAGTTAACTCATCGTTAACTCAACTAAGGTTAACTACACCAAATAAAACCAAATTAAAATTCAAAAGTTACCGTTGGAATTTTTGGAACTTTCAGTTCCTGAATTACAGTTCCACAATATGAGCTATAAAAACAAACCCAAAAAAAGCAGGGGAATTTTTTTATGTCCCAAAATATATTAAGAAGCCCAAAAAACAGAAAATAAGCAAAACTCACTAGTAGAATAATTGTTTATTGCTGCGGTGATATTGCTGCGGTTTTACTCATACGCAGCAATATATCACGTAAAAAGAAAAAGAAAAATAAAAAATAAACATATTGCTGCGGTTTTGGCTGAAAACCGCAAAGAATATGGTTTCAAATGCAATTTTTTGAAATATTTTGACTATTTGACCAAATATATTCTTGCGGTTTCCGGTAAAAACCGCAAAGAATATATTAAAATAATATTAAAAAATATTATTTGAACCTATTGCTTCGCGGTTCCTATACAAAACCGCAAAGAATAGGATTTTAAAATTATAATAAAAGGGCCCATGTAGAATTTCCTTGTCAAGTTAGTGGGTTTATTTCTCTCATTTACCAAGCTAGGGTTTCTCTCACTCTCTCTCCTCCTCTCTTCCTCTCATCAGTTTCACGCTTGCATCATCTACATCTCCTCTTCAATCCTCTTCAATTCATCACTACAAACCATCCTACAATCCCAGATTTTCAATACCCACTTCTAAATTCACCCAAAACTTCCATCTTCTCTCTTCCTCTCAATCACGCCGGTCGAAATCAACGGCTCAATCACGCCGGTCGACCGTTCGAAATTAACGGCGTCGCCGCGCATTCACAAGGTCGCTTCTCGATTCTCTCATCCTCTCTCTCACGCCTTCTCATTTCATCCTTCGACCTTTCTCGATCTCTTTCGTCCTCATCATGGCGGTGCTCCATCTTCGCTCGTCCGTTCACCGTCATCTCCATCTTTGCTCGTCCGTTCTCGATCTCTTTTTTTTATCTCCAACTACATATTGGTGGTGGTTCGACTTGAAGATGCTTTGAGAAAGCGAGAGAATGGTGGTGCGTCAGGTCCGAAGTTTCGTCGTCGTTCGTCGTTCGTCAGGTTGCATCTCCAGATCGGCTTTAGTTTTTTTTTCTTTTTCTTTTTTTTTTATCATCATTCGACCGGCTTTAGTTTCGTTTTCTTTAGATTTGTAATTTTGTTTATGTTACTGAATTTTCCATTTTTTCGTTTATTTTGTATTTATTCTTATAGTTTTGTTTTCATTTTTTAATATATGTTTGTAGTTAGGATTTGTAAAATATCATTATTATTGAATATATGAAGTTACTTTTATATATTATTTATTACTTTTTTCGTTTTGTTAGATTCTACATTGTTATAGTTTTCTTTGCATTTTTCAGTCATTATCCTTTCTAGCTAGCTAAAAAAAAAATCTCCACTAACACTTATTGTCCTTTGTTTCTATCAAAAATAGCAAAGAATAGGTTTCATTTTTTTATTAAAAAAAACCCTATTGCTGCTGTTTCTATCAAAAACAGCAGCAATATCTTTCATTTTTAAAAAAAAAAAAAACCTATTGCTGCGGTTTCGGGTAGGAACCGCAGCAATAGGTAATTACCTATTGCTGCGCCCTTTATTGCTGCGCGGCCAAAACCGCCGCAATAGGCCACTTAATGACCGCAACAATAAGCAATTATTCTACTAGTGACTCCATTGGTCAGCTTCTTCAATCAACAATCATCATCACCCATAAACTGAAAATAAGCAAAACTCCTTCTGCAAAGAACATGTATTTCAATGAGGTGCTATGTGATTGTGGCAAAGTAGCAAGGAAAAAAGTTTCTAAAACTATGAGAAATCCTTTCATGAGGTTTTATATTTGTGAAAATTATAGAACAAGAAGGGGTTGCCAATTCTTTGAGTGGATTGACAGTCCTCATCCTCTTGAAATAAGGGATGATCAGATGGTGGATTTCATTAGAAGCAAGATGGAACTAGAAGATGAAGTGGAAGACATCAGCAAGAAGCTAATGAAATGTAGGATTGTTGTGGCAGTGTTAGTGTTTGTAATTTTCTTTTTGCGAATGAAAATGTAATGTTATGTAATTAAGGGAAAGAAAATGCTTACATTGTAGTAGCCTTAGAATAATTGTGTTGCTCCATAGTACAATGATCCAATTGAAGGTATATTGGTTGTTCTAGTTGTGTTGCTTGAGCTTGACTGACTTTCATTGAACTGCAAGATATAAACACATTAGTTTCTAGAATTTGCAACTGTGATTGAATAAAAAATGTAGTTACAGAAATTGCATTACATTTGCTTGTCTTTGAAATCCATTTCGGTAATTGTAAACACCAACACCTGTGTTGTGCATAGGGACTGTTGTATGTGATTGTTGGGTTGGTGGAGTAGCAGTTGCATTTAAAGTTTGGTTACTTGCCTGATTGGGTGCCTTAGGTGTTCTAGGAACAGGACACTTTCTCTTATTGTGTCCCTCCTCTCTACAATTGTTGCATCTCATTGTAACTCCCTTCTTGGACAATCTTGTACCAACTACCTCCCCAACAGATGGCTTTTTCTTGACAGTAGGCCTGTTATGTAGCTTTTTCACAATAGGTGCAAGTATTGGGTTAAAGATTGATTGAGGCCACTCTTGTGGTCCATTCAATGGCTCTAATGGAAACAAGTATACCTTGAGATATGTGTCTTTTGAGAAGTAATGCGACACATAGTGCTCAGGTACTTCCTTTGCTTTCCATATTGCAGCTAATGCATGGTTGCAAGGCACTCCACTGAGTTGCCAAGCATTGCAACTACATGTTTTATCAAGCAAACTTACCACATACCTAGTTTGTGTCAACCCCTCCCTAACCCCATATGAAAAGTGACCATCCCAAAAGGCTAGCCAACCCCTTGCATCCATCTTTGACTTCTCCAGCTTAGTTTTGATCCTAGGGCAAATATGAATTTCTTTATTTAGATATGTAATCCCTTTTTTTGTGAAGCCTCTCCATCAACCCTTCTCTAATATCCTCAAGCATTGTGATTATTGGTTTATGCCTAGATGACAAAATATATGAATTGAAAACCTCATTCATATTGTTGTCAATAGAGTCATAATGAGGAGTGGTTGTGAAGTAAGCTCTCACCCATTTCTTTTGGTTTCTCTTCCTTAAACCAGCTGCTGCCTCCTTGGAAATGTCAGCAATGAGTGACATATTCTTCTCAAACTCAGCTTTAGTTGTGCTTTTGGCTATTTTCCAAAAGTCTCTTATGTACTGCACACCACCACTAAATACCTGCCTAAAGTTGCAGTAGACATGCCTAGCACAACATCTAGTATCTGCTCTAGGCCATACAAGAGAAACAGCTTTTAAAAGACCTTTTTGTTGATCAGACATAATAGTGTAGCCTAAACCATCACTTGTTTCAAGATCATCAGCCAATAATTGCAAAAAGCAGCTCCAACTTTCAGTGTCCTCCACTTCAACACAAGCCCAAGCTATTGGAAACATTTGATTGTTTCCATCCCTATCAACTGCAACAAGAAGCTGTCCACCAAAAGGTCCTTTTAAGAAGCAGTCATCAATACCAAAGAAGGGCCTACATCCAGCCAGAAAACCCTTCTTAATGGCATCAAAGCAAATGTACAATCTCTCAAATACACCACTATTCATCTTAAACTTTATAGTGTTTCTAGGGTTGGACCTCTTAATCTCTGCAACATATCTGTAAAGTAAGCCATATTGTTCCTTGTACTCATCAAGTATTAGTGCTTGGGCCTTCCTCCTTGCCTTCAACGCAAGCCATAATGAAGCTTTAACTCCTTTTTCAGCCCATAGTGTGTCAACTATTTCATGCCACTTCATATAAGGGTTGATCTTGAACTTCTGTTGGTATAGCTTAGCAATCCATGAAGCTCTAATTTTCTTTACAACTGCTAACCTGCCACAGTTATGTTGAGGGACCAATGTCTTCACAACTAAATGACCCTTCCCTCTAACAACTGATGCATATACATAGAAAGGGCACTTATCTGCCTTTCATCTTGCTCCAATATTCTTTGCATCATTCTTTAGGAAATAAGTGTCCATCCCAATGTTCATGTAGTAGTTAGTAATTGCACCCCTGAACACAATTGCATTTTCAAACTCATGTCCTAAGTAGAATGGACACTCTTGCTCAAGCAAGTATCCTTCAAAAAGCACAGTTGCTTTCCTCTTTTTAATCTTCCTACCATGACTTGGTTGTGGTAAAAGGTAACCACAATCACCTTCACCATCTGAGTTTGGGGGGCTGTCAAAGTCAGAGCTCTCACCCTCATAATCTGAATCTCATGTATCAACACTTTTCCTAGCAGCTAACCTAGTTAGTGAATCAACTTCTTCTTCATAGGATTTTTCTTTCCTTTTTTCTTCTTGCAACTGTTGTCTTGCTTCTCTAACTTCATCATCTTCATTATCAGAACCCTCTTCATCATAATCAATGTCATCACTGCCATTACTATAATGTGACAGAGGCTCATGAACTGTATTGACAACAATTAGATCCTCAATGTAGTGCTGACTAGTAGTGGTAACAGTTTCTTGAGTTATAGATTCTTCTTCACCCTCATCATATTCTGTGAATATATCAAGCAGCTTGAACTCATATAACAAGCTTAGAAACATCCCAAATGTGGTGCCATCATAACCTAGGAACCTAATTCCTTTATGAAGTTTTAATGGATCACAGTAGTGCAGCTTCACAATGTTCTTATACCCTAATGAGTTAATCAAAGCCTTAAGGTAATTTGGATCAAAGTCATTAGGAAGATCATTAATGAACTTCATATTACCCCCTATATAACTGAAGCTTGGCTTGTCAACCCACTTTCCACCATGGTGGATGGCAATGCACATTGGTATATCCATATTTCTGTCATGGGTATTTCAAAATATGAGTATCAATACACATTGGAAAACATTTTAACAACTTAATATAAAAACACACCATCTGATTAAAGTGGAATCATTCCATTTCATTAATATTAAACAACCAAGTTTTATACATAAGATTGTAGCACAAGAATGCTAAGTTAAACAACCTACATCACTGCCTAATGCATCTGTCAATAAAGGAATGGAATCACACATCTACAAAAGGATTATCATTCCATTTTCAGTTGATGCCCTACATTAGTTACCTACATGTTCTAAGGGCTAACAACAAAAACAATCAAAGCCTTAATCACAACCAGAACCCCTACTACAAATCACAACATAAACCACCCTAAACAAAGACCCAAAAAACAGCAAAAGTGCATATCATCTTGTAGCAGGGGAGCCTAGTCCTTCACCCCTCAATTTCATCATCTGAGTCATGCAGCCACCACTTAAGATACCTACCATCATTGTGAATGATGTCCCATCATATCCAAGACTCGAAGCGGTTCTCCCATTCATACACTCTCTCTGGAATCCACCATTTCCAGTGCCACATTTCCTTCCATCTTTTACAAACCAGAGAAACAACCCTTTATCCCTCTTGGAAAGCTTGGGGAACGCATACATGCACATGATGTGCTCGTTGGAGAGCACATCCTCAGCAGATTTTGACATAGCCATGGTAAGCCTTCAACAACAAACCAAGGCTCAGTAAGATTTCCCAAATGAAAAAAATTATAAAACTTAACCCAACCCCTGTTATAACTAGTTTTAAAAGGGCATACAAACATAAAAGTTTGAATTTTTCAAAGAGATATTATGATCAAAACATTCAACAACATCACAAACACATAGGAAAGCATAATTGAAATAATTTAACATCAAATTCACATAGATATATGATTTATATAATTTGAAATTCAAACAAAACCCTAATTCATAACTTTATTTAAACATGAAGATTTAAGTGCATGAGATGAAAAAGTAAATTACCTTGAAGATTTTAATGTGTTTTACAGAAAAAAATCTCCCCTAAAATCGCCTTCTTTCAATCTGACAGAGAGCTTGTACTGACAAGAATGGAAGATGAAGAGTGTTGGAGTGAAATATTGAGTACAGAGGATGAGAGAGTGGAGGTTATGTTTTGTGACGCCAAGTTTATGGATACCAGTGCAAAGAGTCGCCAAACGCTGCGTTTTTCCTCTATTCCAAATACACCAAATCATTGTTTTTTGGGTTTTGATAATTTATTAATTTATTTGGGCCCCACGCTTAACCATAGTTACAATTTGGCAACGGCAATTGACATTAGGTCCTGAACGGTGCATAAAAAAGTACCAGATCCTGAACGGTGAAAATACTAATAGTTTGGGTCCTGAATGTACCCTTAACTCTACAACAAGCTTAAGATAACTGGTAATTTTTTTTGACATAGGTAGTACAAATAGTCATTACTTACTAGCAAATGTAATGGAGTGTTACAACTTACAAGTAGTTACTAGTTAGTTTTAGAATAAAGATCATATTTTGTGGCTTGGGTATAAGCTTATATCTTTCCCTTGCCTTGCGACTAGTGTAACAATTCCATATATATCTCATTTTCTTTCTACTCCCTCCGTCTTTTTTAGTTGCTACATTTTGTCATATTCGGGTGTCTCAACTCACTTGTTACATATGCTAAACATTTCTACTATTATTATATACCTCTATACCCTTATTTTTGTCTTCATTGCACAAAAAGACAACTACTTTATGCATAATTATTGCTCTACTTTTCAATGGTTCTCACATGTTTCCTTGGCAATTGTGCAAGAGTGAATGTAGCAACTAAAAAAAGATGGAGGGAACAATTTTATTTAATACTTCTATTTTTATATTTGAGAAGAGAATTAGGCAAACTCCTTAAAAAGGAGCAACCCAACTCATGCTTTGGACAATAAATAACAAATCACTATTGAAAGCATCAAAGCAACATGCATGTTAGCGACGAATCCTTTAGAATGACCTCCCATGTCCCTAGGAGGCACCCCTTGGCCTTCGATGCCCGTGCCTGGGAACGTCTGAAATCGTGTATACCTTTAATATTGGCGGTTTTGGGGCATTGTCAAACTCCTTCGGGCCTTGCCATATTTTTCTCCTGGAACCTTCCTAAGGGAGCCGGCATGACTTGTAATGTATCATAGTTGCTTCGTACCCTTTGTGTTGCCTCGAAAAGCCTCTAAATAACCCGTTTATACTTTTTTGTTGCAACCCCGGAATGGCTCTGAAATAGCCATGAAAGCAGTCATATGTCTGTTCCAAGCCATGAAAGTTCTTAAATTGACAAGCCATGACCCCGGGAGGCATCAGATGGCCTCCGGTGCCCAGTTATTGGGAACGTCCAAAAGCGTGTATTAACCTTTAATTTTTGCTGTTCTAGGGGAATTTTATTTCCCGGAATCCTAGGGGGTCCGGCATGACTCGAAACATATCCTGAGTGCTTTGTACCCTTTGCATTTCCTCATAATGCGTCTAAATAACCCATTTATACTTTTTCTGGTTCAACCTCGGAATCATCCCGAAATGGTCGTGAAAACTGTCATATGTTCTTTCCAAGCCATGAGAGTTCTTGAATTGACCTCCCATGTCCCCAAGAGGCATCCCATGGCTTCCGATGCCCGTGCGGCGTTCCCCAAGATCGTCTGAAAGCGTGTATGAATCTTCAATCTTGGCTGTTTTGGGGGAATTTTGGACTCATCCAGGCTCGGTCATATTATACTCTTGAAACCTTCCTATGGGAGCCCGCATAACTTGTAACATATCCTGGGTGGTTGGGAACCTTTGCGTTGCCTCCTAAAGCATCTAAAAACTCCATTTATAATTTTCAAATGCAACCCTGAAATGGTCATGAAAGTCGTCATATTTCCGTTCCAAGCCATGACGGTTCTTAAATGGACCTCCCATGTCCCCAGGAGGTGTCCCATGGCCTCCGGTGCCATGGCCCTGAGAACGCCAAAAAGCGTGTATTATAACCTTCAATTATGGTTGTTTTGGGGCTTTTTCAGACTTTTTCGGGCCCTGTCAATTGTCATATTTTTCTCCTCAAATCTTTTTTGGGGAACCGTTGATGTATCATATTTTTATATAGTTTTTAGGTGCATTTAGGTTGCATTTTAGGAGCATTTAGGTGCATTGTAGTTCATAATTGCATACTATTACTTAATTTGCGAAATATTACTCCTTTTGTGTGTTTTCGGTGTTTATTGATGAATTTCAAGTATTGAGAATATAACTGGAGTATTGTTGGACAACCTTGAGTATTTAGGAGCAATTGGAAGCAAGCTACGTTGATAAGGATCGTTACATATATATTTGAGTGCAATTTGGAGCCAAAATGAAGTTGGAATTTGACGAAAGATTTGTGGAAATTGAGTAATGTCTACTCTATTATCTATAACTTTTGACTCGTCAGTGATAATTGGACAATTCCAGCGACATTGGAAAGTAGGCTTGAAGATCTTTCCAACGATATGTTGCACGTCCCAAGACGAGCTATATTCTAAGAGATATGAGCTTCGTAAGTTGGCCCAGTTTTGCTGAAGCTGCCTACGCGCGCGCGGATTGCTAAATTCCGCCTCTTTTAATGATTTAGTGGACCATCCTTATCTTGTAACTTAGAATTCTACTAGTATTAGGAGTTACAATTTTATATTAGGGGTTTTTCTAATTAGTATTATTGATTACTCATTATTCAAGTAGGACTTCTATTATTTTCTCTCTAGCGACATAACAAGGTGAAGCGTGAGTTTTGCTCTTAGTTTTGGAGAACTATTCAAGACTTCATCTTTTCATCATCAATTCAAGTATTTTATTTTATAATCTTGATTATTAGTTATGTTTCTCTTTATATTTTATTTAGTTCATTTAATTAATATGTGTGAGTAGTTTTCCAATCTAGGGTTAAGTAAACCCTAGCCATGATTGATGTTTGATTTATTCCTTTAAATCCCCAATTTAGTTGCTTAATTGTTCTTGCTTAATTGATTGTGCAATTTCCAATACTAGATTTGGGATAATTAGTATTGCTATCATTCCATTGTCTTGATCACAACGGGAGTTGGGTTTTGACGGATTTGAGTATTTCAATTAAGGGCATTAAGTTCTCCACGGGAGTAGGTAGAATGAATTGTTAGGAAGTTAGAGTGTTGTGTTTAGTGTCTTTAATTTGCATGATTCCACGGGAGTAGGCTTGATTGCATATTAGGGAAGCCATAGATACTCGGGAGAGGTTTATGGTATTATTTAGGGCGCATTTTTCCTTGTGAACATTTACTTGACTAGTTTGGGGTAGGAATTTATCTTTACGTTAATTAAGCTAGTGGTGATGCTTAATTCTAGGTTTTTTATAGCCCTTGAATTTATTCTCATATTATTAGTCGCATTACATTCATAGTAGTTAGTTGCTCATCGATCATAATCGTTTGTCACTAGTTTAGTTGAATTGAGTCAAGGATAACTAGTGTTTGATACTGTTCGTCTCTGTGGGATCGACTCTGACTTACCCTACTACATAGTTAGGAGGATTAATTAGGTTAATTATTTTTGTTAGGTGCGCGACACGCCTACCAACCATCATGACTTGTAACGTATCTCGGGTGATTGATACCCTTTGCATTGCCTTAGATGGCCCTGAACTGACCTCCCATGTTCCCAGGAGGCATCTCATGGCCTCTAGTACCCATATCCTGGAGAGACGTCCCATAGCGTATATTATAACCTTGAATTTTGGCAGTTTTGGGGGCATTTTCTGACTTCTCCGGTCATGTCCATATTTCTCTCCTAAAACTTTCCTAGGAGCGCCGACATGACTTATAACGTACCCGAGTGTTTAGGGATCTTTGTGTTGCCTCATAAAGCCACTAAATACCCCATTTATACTTTTCCCCTACAACTCCTGAATGTCCCTTAAATGGTCGTGAAAGCCATCATATGTCCGTTCAAGGCCGTCAGAGTTCTTAAATTTTACCTCCCAAGTCCCCATAAGTTGTTTCATGGCCACCGGTGTCGTGGCCCTGAGAACGTCCGAAATCGTGTATTATAACCTTCAATTATGGCTGTTCAGGCCTCAGGGACATTTTCGGCCTACTCCAGACCCGGTCATATTTATCTCCTGAAACCATCCTAGGGGGGCCGACATGCAAATCCAGGTGATTGCGACCCTTTGCGTTGCCTCAAAAAGTATTTAAATACCCCATTTATATTTTTCGGTGCAACCCCATAACGGCCCTGAAATGGCCGTAAAAGCCTTCATATATATGTTTCATGCCATGAGATTTCTTAAATGGACCTCCCATGTCCCCATGAGGCATCACATGGCTTCTGATGCCCGGTCCCCCGGAATGTCCGAAAACATGTATTATAACCTTCAATTTTGGATGTTTTGGGGGAATTTGTGGACTCCTCCAGGCTCGATCATATTTTTCTCTGAAACCTTCCTACGGGTGCCGGCATGACTTATAATGTATCCCAGGTGCTTGGGACCCTTTGTGTTGCCTCAGAAAGCCTTTAAATACCACCATTTATACTTTTTAGGTTCAACACTGGAATGGCCACGAAATGGTCGTGAAAGTCTTCTTATGTCTGTTCCAAGCCATGGCAGTTCTTAAACTGAGAACCCATATGACTCAAGGAGACATCCCATGGCCTTTTGGTTGTTTCGGGGGGATTTTCGTACTCCTCCTTCATCGTCATATTTTTTCCCGAAAATTTCCTAGAGGCTCCGGCATGACTTGTAACGTATCCCGGGTGCTTGAGACCCTTTTCACTGCCACATAATGCCTCTAAATACCTAATATATACTTTTCGGCTGCAAACCCCGAAATGGCCCCA
This sequence comes from Beta lomatogona, assembly GCA_947646795.1. Lineage (NCBI taxonomy): Eukaryota > Viridiplantae > Streptophyta > Magnoliopsida > Caryophyllales > Amaranthaceae > Beta > Beta lomatogona. The sequence continues at coordinate 112,485 of CANSNZ010000573.1, read as the reverse complement.
AAAATAGTCGTGAAATTCGTCATATGTCCGTTCCAAGCCATGGGAGTTCTTAAATTGACCTCCCATGTCCCCACGAGGCATCCTATGGCGTTTATTATAAACGTTCTATTTTGATGGTGTTGGTGGTATTTTGGGACTCCTCTGGCCCCATTCATATTTTTCTCTTTAAACCTTCCTACAAGCGTAGACATGGCTTGTAATAATGTATCCCCGGTGCTTTGAACCCTTTGCGTTGCCTCAAAAAGCCTCTAAATACCTCAATTATACTTCTTCGGTGCGACCCCGGAATGGTCGTGTAAGTTGTCATATGTCTGTTGCAAGCCATGAGAGTTATTAAATTGACCTCCTGTGTCCCCAGGAGGCATCCCATGGCCTCCGATGACAGACCCTAGGAACGTCGGAAGACGTGTATTATAACTTTCATTTTGGCTGTTTTGGGGGAATTTTCGGACTGCTCTGGCCCCAATCATATTTTTCTCTTGAAAACTTTCTATGGGTTCCAGCATGACTTATAACGTATCCCAATGCCTTTGTGTTACCTCATAAATTAAAGCCTCTAAATATACCTCATTTATACTTTTCCGGTGCAAACCCGGAATGGCCCTGAATAGCCGTGAAAGCCGTTTTATGTCCGTTCCAAGCCATGACAGATCTTAAATTAACCTCATATGTCCCTAAGAGGCATCCCATGGCTCCGGTTCCCAGACCTCAGGAACGTCCGAAAGCGTATATTATATAACCTTCAATTTTGGCTGTTTTGAGGGCATTTTCGGACTCCTCCGGACCCGGACATATCTTTCTCCTAAAAAGTTCCTAGGTGATCCGGCATAACTAGTAACGTATCCCCGATACTTGGGACCCTTTGCGTTGCCACATAATGCCTCTAAATACTCAATTTATACTTCTCCGCTACAAACCCCGGAATGGCCCCGATGTGACCATGAAAGTCGTCATATGGTTGTTCCAAGCCATGGGAGTCCATAATGACCTCCCATGTCCCCGGAAGCATCTCATAGCCTCCGGTGTCCAGACCCCGGGGACGTTCAAAAACGTATATTATAACCTTGAATTTTCGCCGTTTTGAGGGCATTTTTTGACTTCTCCGGTCACGGCCATATTTTTCTCCCGAAACTTTCCTAGGGGCGCCGCCATGACTTATAACGTATCCCGGGTGTTTGGGACCATTTGTGTTGCCTCATAAAGCCTCTAAATACCCCATTTATACTTTTTTGATGGAACCCCGGAATGGCCCCGAAATTGGCCATGAAATCCTATATATTGACTCTAAATAAGCCAACAACCATGTTCGCTTAGCTTCCCAAAAACAATGATCATCCTCCAAATTTGCATGCCATAATCTTGTCCATACAACAACACGGGATATTGCCATGGCCAAAAATACTAGTTATTAAAACTTGCATCCACATAAAAATATAAGATTTAGGATTGGCCAAGTCGTCTTAACATTCCAGTGCAATTCTTTGTGGCTATATTCCCTGATTCCCACCACCTTATTACACCTAAAAGAGGCACATATCAGTTGTCATATTCTGCTAAAACAAAATAATGTTCCCTCGCTTCATATTCACAAATTAGAACCTTAGCTTATTAATTATTGGGTTCATGGAAATTTTTTAAAATAATAAATCAATCAATGGACAACTTCTACCCTCCTTTAATTATGAAATTTGAACCATATCTAATTGATGTTTGGTCTTTATCAATACACAATTGGCCAATTTAAATGAAGTTTCCTTTTCTTGTTTGTTTTTCGTATGTTGTCTAGGAGGCATCCCATCATAACTTTCACTTGGGGGACTTTAACTTTAACATTGAATCTTCACTTTACTGTATACAGTACATGAGAACTTATTTGGCAACCAAGGTATTCATGATAAATCTACATGAGACTATAAGAGTATTGAATCCCTCCCCCGTTATATTCGAAACTCTTCGTAATCAGCTAGGGTAGAATATCTTCTTTCACAAATGGCATCATCTACAGATGACAAAGAAAATTCTTTAGTTGATATAAATATATGGTATTCAAAACCGTTCCGACCAAAATTCTCGTAGAACGTATTATGACACTAGTGTAAAAAAATGCTTTTGCTACTTAACAAGTGCTTTGGTTGATTTAAAAACGGAGCACTTGGTCCAGTTTTTTTTTAATAAAAAAAAATACATTACAAGTGCTCCGGTGGATCTTATTAACCGAAGCCCTTTAGAGTTGGGATTCATAAATCCCAAAAATATCCTTTTCTACCGGCGTACACATTCCACTGTTTTTCCCTTCTTTAGCTCTTTCTTCCGCTTCCTTCACTCACTTCCTTTCTCTTCCCTTTACTCACGAATTTATCAAACAAATCGAAACCCTAACCGTAATTCTTGTTCGTGGCTCACACCACCACCATGGATGATAACTCAAATGTAGTCGAGGGTGGCGCTTCTGATGCTAAAAAACCACTGCAGACAACGACTCCGCCAGAACAAACACTAATTCTTGTTTCGTGACTCGCGAGGCTTCCATCCTCATTCTTCCTGGCTTTTTCGCTACTTTTTCTTCCTTATATTGTTGATTGTTTTATTTTCGTTGTTGATTTTGTTCCATTTTGGTTGTTGATTTGTTTTGTTTTTGTTGTTATTTCGTTTTTGCTGATGATTTTTCTTCGTGTTTTTGGCCAGATTACTCCTATTTCATTTCCCCTTGTTTCTTCACTCTGCCTCGTTCGCTTACTCAGATCTCACCAACGCTCAAAAACCACCAGTTTCTGATCTTTCTTTTGGTAAACTTCCTCTCCCTTTTTCTTAATCTTTGCTTAAATTTGCAATCTTTATTTTCAGTTCTTGGTTCTCGTTTAATTTCTTCTCATACTTCTACTTTGAATAGATTAATTATGTCACTTAATCGCATTTTTCATAACAAAAAGGTAATCTTATTGATATTCCTAATATTATTGATATCCTCGCAATTTTAATAATGGTAACACAAAAAAATACGATTCAACTTTATTTAATCAATGCATAGAAGACCCTTAAGTCGATGCTAAGGTTCACATTGCCAACTGGCCATTACTCAAGTAGGGTAAAGGAGCCAAAATAAAAAAAAAAAAATCTCATTTGTGTATGAGATCATGTTTAACTTTACGGGGTCGTCAAACAACAGTTAAAGGAAATATCTTTCCTTTTTTTAATCTCTTAGCATATATATCAATCGAACAGGAACGTCATTATTGCATCTGGATTCATCAAGTATCATTCAAGTGAGGAAAGACATTTCTTTCTAGCCTCTTTGTTAGATATATCAATTGGATTTGGATATGGTTTCCTCACCTCGTGTAGGCGGCACACATTGACAATGCAAGATGCCTACAATTAGGCATAAACATATTAGGTGTATATACCCCAAAATCATCTAATAAAACATAGCAGGAAAGGTATACTCTTTGAAAAAGATGGAGCACAATAGTTAGGATATTTTTACGTATCTATACGTAATCATGTCAAAGATAAACTTGAGACTTTGAGAGAGATGATTTTCAAGTGTTACGAGATATAAAAGCTGTCAAAACTCAAAAACATCTTGCGATATTTCATGCTTCATAGTTTGCAGGAAAAAGCTATATCTATATCTAAATTTATATATTATTATTATTATTATTATTAATATTATTATTATTATTATTATTATTATTATTACATGTGGGCAAATATTACACGCCAACATGTATCACCCCACCTTATACACTAATTCTTGACATATTACTTTGTAGTGCATGTCATGATCTTATCACTAAACTATGACTTCTGCTTGTGACAAGATGTCAAACCCAACATCCTTTTTATCTTATTAAATTACATAGGGCATCATCGCTCTTACCCAACAACTAGTTTTAACTAAAAAGTTGACATGTACTATTATATATGCAAAGAATCTCCATCATGTTCCTCCTTTCCATAATTTGTGTGTTAGAGTTTGGGGGTATTTGGTTGAGAGAATTTGGGTAAAATGAGAGGTTTGAGATGAATAGAGAGGTTTTACTTTGAGAGATGATTAAAAGAAAGGTTTGAGCCCAAAAACTAATTTTGAAAAAACTACTAGTAGAAGCTTTTTAGAAGAGAGGTATATGAATTTAATTGTGTAATGACTATACTTCATCCTAAAGTCGATCAATTTTACTACCCTTAATAAATAAAAAACTCCACTAATAAATTATCCTAATATCGTTATTGGTCATTTCACCAAATAAAGTATTATTCAACCAACAACTATCTATCATACACTTTTACAAATAGCTAATGCAACCAACTAGTCAAACCAACTAATACAACCAATTAATGCAAACAGCATATTACCGCTAATTAACAACTAACCTTTAATTGCTTATTACTCATCCCAGGCCCCCCTTCACTTTCCGTTTCTCCTGATCTGGTCTCTCACCCAGATCCAGGCCCAACTTCACCAAATAACTCGCCCAATCCCTTTTCCCTTCCTTCTCAGCCCAGTTCTTGTTCTGGTCCACTTTCGGACCCTTCTTCGGTCCATGATGTGTCATATTTTTATATAGGTTTTAGGTGCATTTAGGTTGCATTATAGGAGCATTTAGATGCATTGTAGTTCATAATTGCATACTATTACTTAGTATGCGAAATATTACTCTTCTTGTGCGTTTTTGGTATTATTTGATGAATTTCAGGTATTGAGAACATAATTGGAGTATTATTGGACAAGCTTGAGTATTTAGGAGCAATTGGACCTAATTTGGAATTGGATTTCATTGAAGGAATTGTGGAAATCGAGTTATGTTCACTCTTTTATCCATAGCCTTTGACTCGATGCTGATATTGTGTTGATTCCAGCGGCATTGGAAAGTAGGCTTGAAGAGCTTTCCAACGGTAGGTCGCACGACCCAATGCGAGTTGTATTTTGAGAGATATAGGCTTCGCAAGTTGGCCCAGTCTGCCGAAAACTTCTTACGCGCACGCGGTTTTGATAATTTCGGCCATTTAATGATTTATTTGGTTTCCTTATCTTGTAATTTGGTTTCCTACTAGTATTAGGAGTTATAACTATATATTAGAGGTATTCTAATTAGAGAAGGACATCTATTACTCACTTTTCAATATCACGTTATTTTTCCTCTGTAGTTTTCTCTCCAGTTTATGCCCTAGTTTGTTTCTATTGCTACTTTGGAGATTCAAGATTCAAGCTTTCATATTCATCTTCAGTACAATCAAGTTTTATTCTCTCCTCTTCTCTTTATTATTATTTTAATTATGTTTTCCATTATGTTTATTGCTTTTATTGCCATGATTAGTGAGTAGTCTTTTTATCTAGGATTAAGTTGAGCCCTAGTATGGATTGATCATGTAAATTATTCTTTATTTCCCATGTTATTGAATTATATGTTTAGGGTTTGATAAGATTGTTGTTATTGTCAATTGTGCATCTTGATTTAGCCCTAGTTTTATATTATCAACGAAAGTTGGAGTTGAGATTAGGAATATTTATTTGATGTTAAATTAATAATTGAGTTCATCAACGAAAGTTGGGTCTTAATTTAGATAATCTTGTTATTGATTTGAATTCTCCCATGAAAATAGGTGAGAACTAGAATTGGGAATTATTTGACATTGGTTCTTAATGCTTCTAATTATGTGTGTAAGCCATGAAAATAGGAGACATGCATGTTAGTTAGGCCTTTTGTTATCACGAAAGTGAGCTCTAGGTATTGAGGAATGACCGAGTATTTAGTTTCGGTTCGCAGCTGTGCTTTATTACTGAGTCATAAGGGAGTGTCAATCTCGCCTAAGCGATAATTGAATAACTGGGATGTGAGTCGTGTTTTAATCAATTCATATTAGTGGTGATACTTAATTCTAGTGTTTTAATCATCATATTCATATAGTTTGCCATAAATTGTCATTAGTTTAGCCTTTAGTTTATAGACTATTCTTCATATATTTGAATTGTGTAACTATTTCGTAATCTAAAATCAAGTAGTTTTTAATCTTGCACCTCCTTAAGTTTGACCGGTATGTGCTAGAACACCGTACACTTGCGGTATTAAAATAAAACCCTACTAACAGTCCACTCTCCTTCGGATCACTCATCTACTTCTCCCATAGGTCGTGGTCATCGTACCAAGGTTCCTTCTACTCGTCTCAAGGACTATGTCACTCATATTATCATTGCTCCGGGTGTTACTTCGTCCTCTCCTGCCTCCGGTTCTTCTACTCCTTCAGGTGCTCGTTATCCCTTGGCACACTATATTCATTGTAACAATTTTTCTGCAAATTATCAAAAGTTTCTTGCAGCTCTTATTTCTCAACAGGAACCCCGTTCTTTTAAGGAGGCTATGAAAGATGCAGGTTGGCGAGCCTCTATGCAAACTGAAATTCAGGCTCTTGAGGATAATGGCACTTGGACTCTAGAACCCCTTCCTCCAGGAAAACATGCTTTGGGGTGCCAATGGGTGTATCGTATCAAGTATCATTCTGATGGTCATATTGAGCGATTAAAGTCTAGATTGGTTGTTTTTGGCAATCATCAACAGGCGAGGCTTGACTATAATGAGACTTTTGCTCCAGTTGCCAAAATGACCATTGTTCGTGCGTTTCTTGCCATTGCAGCTTCCAAGCATTGGGAGCTTCATCAGATGAATGTTCACAATGCATTCTTACATGGTGATCTTGAGGAAGAAGTTTATATGAAACTTCCTCCTGGTTTTGCTCAGTCTGATCCCAATCTTGTTTGTCGGTTACACAAATCTTTGTATGGGCTCAAACAGGCTCCAATGTGTTGGTTTGCAAAGCTTGTCACAGCTTTGAAAGGGTATGGCTTCTCTCAATCCTACTCTGATTATTCCTTGTTCATCTTCACTCATGGCACTATTCAGCTCAATGTCTTGGTTTATGTCGAAGATCTCATCATATCTGGAAATAACTCTACTGCTATTTCATTGTTCAAAGCTTATCTCAGTGACTGTTTTAAAATGAAGGATTTAGGTCCTCTTAAGTATTTTTTGGGCATTGAAGTCGCTCGAAGTACTTCTGGTTTTTTTTTGTGTCAACGGAAGTACACCCTTGATATTATCTCTGAGATAGATTTGTTGGGAACAAAGCCATGTAATTTCCCTATGGAGTAAAATCATCGCCTCAATCATGACACTAGTGCTTTGTTTGACGATCCGGAGCGGTATCGTCGTCTTGTTGGGCGGCTTATCTATCTTGCCGTCACTCGTCCGGACCTGGCTTATTCGGTCCATATTCTTTCCCAGTTCCTTCAGGCTCCTCATGTGGCTCACTAGGATGCCGCGGTTCGTGTTGTCAGGTACCTAAAAGGTACTCGAGGTCACGGCATCTTACTTCGTACCGACAGTGATCTTACTCTTCAGGGTTGGTGTGACTCCGATTGGGCAGCTTGTCCTATCACTCGTCGTTCTTTGTCTGGTTGGTTGGTTTTCTTGGGTCATTCTCCCATTTCATGGAAGACGAAGAAGCAACATATTGTTTCTTTGTCTTCAGCGGAGGCTGAGTATCGTTCGATGAAAGCTATTACTTGTGAGCTTAAGTGGCTCAAGGGTTTATTGTTGAGTCTTGGTGTTCATCGTCTTAAGGCTATACCTCTTTTCTATGACAGTCAACAATAAATGGATGATGAGGCTGTGCAACCAGCCCCACCGCACAGGGCCCCCGTTAGGAGAAGGGCCTCCAATTTTGTTTACTAATATAGATTATATCTTGTACTAAAGTAGCAAAAATCTGTTGTGGCTCAGTGGTGATGATGCATCACGAAGGTGCTTGCTATGCTATCAAGTGTCAGGGGTTCGATTCCCTAAAGGCTTGTTTTTTGAATCCTTAAAAGCAACTACAAAAGATATATAGAGTATGTTTCAAAAGCTGCCATTTAATATGGGAGTGAATTTCCCTTTTGTGAGTTGATTTACTATGGGAGTTAATATTCCTTTTGTTCATTGAATCAACTCATAATATTTTTTCCATCCAATATTAATGCTAATCTCTATCTATACTAATATATTAAAAGGCGTGCGTAAACCAGGAACGGTGCCACGTGGCGCTCTCCCTAGGGAGTTTTAGTTCATGTAATCCATGTACAATAAAAAACTTAGAAATTACATAGTATAGGTTTTGATCCCGTGACCTCAAGTTCATGTACTAAAGTTTTAACCACTAGACCAAGTTGTATTGAGTGTTATCATATCAAAGTACAATATTAATAAATGAAATTTTTTCTTACCCTGTGCATAGCCAGGGCCTAATAACTAGTTCCATATTATATAAGAGAATTCATGGGGCACTTTAGTGTTCACGTGAATTCCTCTAAAAACCCATAATGAAATAATATAATAAACAAAAAAGCTTAGCTTGGACATAAAAGTGATTTTGTTAAAATTAGAAACCCATCTATTATAGAGGATGCTGATTATCAAATATACAATAAGAACAAAAGTGTGAAATTTTTACTAAATCTTATTTACGTATAACTTGAATCATTAAAAAATAATAATTAGAAATTTTTAAAATTCTATCAAAAAATTATTAGGGCCTAATTTTAAAATTAGCATAGGGCCTCCAAATTGTTTAGGACGGCCCTGATTCTCCTAGATTTCCTCCTCTTTGAGGACTCTTATAATATATATTCTACAGTTTAATGAGAAAACCCTAAGCATTGTTTTGTGCCTCTTATCACTTTGTCACTTTGTATAATCATGAAAGATACAGCGAGGGTATGTGGAAGGGGCCACCAATATGTAAGTTCTATGTAAGGTAAAAAGACAAAAGGAGGAGATCAGGAAGTTTGATCCCTACTTAATTAATGCCTGAGTGATAGCTCGTCTTTGAACGTTTAGCGTGTTTGTGGTCTGTGGACCATGCTATATTTACTATTTAGTCAATAAATAATCTACAACAATTACTAAATTAAAAAATAATCTATGTAATTTTTTAAGGTTTAGAGTGTGTTCTATTGGATTAGACTTGTTCACAGGTTAACTTAGCCAATAAGTTAATTATACACGCAATTACGCAAAGCTTCTTGAAAGGAAGGAAAAATATATAAGGGAAATTCACACTTCTAACTTGTCTTACAGGGGTTCGATCCCGTGAAATCCAAATATTTACCTCTAGATGATCAAACAATACTTGTTAATACAATGAGTTCTAAAATCTATATACATATATTAAAAGGCGTTCCTAAACAAGGAATGATGCCACGTGGCGCTCTCCCTAAGTGAGTTTTAGTTCATGTAATCCATGTATAATAAAAAAAATAGAAATTGCATAGTATAGGTTTCAACCCTGTGACCTCAAGTTCATATACGAAAGTTTTAACCACTAGATCAAGTTGTATTTAGTGTTATCATTTTAAATTACAATATTGATAATGAAAATTTTCCTTACCTGTGGCATAGCCCGGGCCTAAAAACTAGTTATTTATGCAATTAAGTTGGAACGCTTTTTTTTTCATACATATGAGTCTATTACTCTATAACTCTATTAGTGCTACATTAAACGGATTAATCCAATTGGGTAATGAGTAGATTTATGCTAAGGTATAATGCTACTAATATAAAGTGAACTTATTTTTTCTCGTTTAATATGAACTTTATTCTTTTGATAAAATCAGGTTTGGGTTTATAGTTTTTTTATATGACTTCACCTTAATTCTACTGCTGTTAATTTGACCATATCTATCTTTATAATTTCAATTAAGTTAATTTTTTTTTTATGGGAGAATTTCAAATAAGTTAAACATGTTTTATGTATGCTATTTCTTTACTAATATATGATATCAAATGTTATCATAGGTCAATCTTTTTAAATTTATTTCAATTTGTTTTTTAAATCAACTTTTGTGATTATTATTAATACATACTTCTAAAAATATTGATTGTCAAAGATTATGCAAAATAGATGTTAAGTTAAATAAGGGGGAGAGTGGGAGTACTCTGCATTGAGACAACCAAGATAAGTTACATATGCTAACTTAGTTGCGAAAAGAGGAATTATTAGTTACATATGAACTTCAGTATATTATATGCATATTCCTAATATCAATCTTTTAAGTACTGTGCAATTAAGCCATAAACTAGATAATTGAAAATAGGTAAAATTGGCCTCAACACTCTAAATTATAGCGCAGGTGCATCCAACACCACCAACTACGACTTATAGCTAAAACACCACTAAGTACGGACTTGGGTGCAGACTGTACCATAAATGAGGCCAAAGACCAGAATTCTCCACCGGCGACGGTGGAATTTTAATATTTTAATATTATTTTCCATTTTCCCCTAGGTCTCCGGCCTCATTTGTTTTATTATATGAGTTTTTTTGAGGTGAGAATTAAGTCTTTGGCGCCATTTATGGTACGGACCGCACCCAGTCCGTACTTCGTGTGTTCTGGCTATAATTCGTAGTTGGTGGTGTTGCGTGCGCACTGCGCTATAGTTCGAGTGTTGAGGCACCAATTTTGCCTTGAAAATATTGTTGTGATCAAATAATATCGAACTATTTAGCTAGCTAGCTACAAGAAGCCTAAGTTCGCATCTGTACGTGATCACCTCCAATATCGCCTTCTTGTGAATCTTGCTGAATTTTGGACATGTCTATCTGTAAAAAGATGAAACGATTTACCATCAAATAATTGTACACTCCTTAGAGATATATTAGGAGAATAGTATATTATCCTAATGTGTTTATAAGAATATTATTGTCTTTAATTAGAAAACATACTACTCTTATAAACACATTAGGAAAATATACAGTGTGTGAAAAATAACTATTTTAATTTCCTAATGACTCTAATTAATATTCTTCTATCTGTTGAAGGCTAACTACGTCATTTGCAAGCGAATTTGACAGAATGGTAGATAAAGCTATTACATATGAGTGGAGATGTAATATTTTATAGCTAAATTCAAGCAGAGATACACAAAGCTTTTAAGTGCTTACTTATGAGTGGTCTTGGAGAGACACCATGAAAATATGCTTGAAAAAAGCCTCTATTTTCTTTCAAAAGCTCACCCCAAACTGCAAAAATGGAGCCACACAACAAATATTACATATATAGGCGCCCGTTGCTTCGTGACATGGCTCATACTGTACGTGCATGCCATGCAAATATAGAAATGAGTATTTTCTTAAATAAAATGAAAAAGTGTGTTACAAAAACTTATTGAATTAAAATTAGAACTAAGTTACTTCCTCCGTTTCAAATTACTCGCTACACTTTCCATATAGGGAAGTTTCATATTACTTGCTACACTTCCTTTTTGGGCAATAAACTCTCTCTATCTCTCTCCTCTCACATGCCTTTTTTTCTTTTACTCTACACTCTCTCTTCTCCAAAAAAGAAAAAGTCTGTGAATTGAGAAGTGTAGCAAGTAAAATGAAACGGAGGAAGTATATGATAACAAAAGAAGAACCTACCTGTGAGTGTGACTAAAGGCTTGATTTTTGCATGTTCTGCCAAAGCCTTGATACACTGGTCACGATCCATTTGAAGAAGCAAGCATCTTTCTATAAGATGTTGAACCTGTTGATATACATAGGTGTGTATTTCATTAACCATAAAAAAGTGCAAGTGATCATATAATATAACGCTAAAAAGATTTCTAAGAGGAATCTTTCCAAACCAAAAAAATTGTACAGATACTCTAGCAAGTGCTACATAAAAAGTAAAGATAAAAAGGCCACACATACACAGAGAGAAAAAGTTAATCGTCAAGAAGTGACCTAATCGTGAAGGTATACACCTCATCTAAGTACTTGTACACATAAAAGCCGAACGGAATCTAGTTGAACCCGACATACTCGAATTCCAATACTATTGGAAGGATTCCTCTTTGGATAATAGGTACTGTAGCTGGCATTCTTGTGATCGGTTTAATAGGTATTTTCTTTTATGGTTCATATTCTGGATTAGGCTCATCGCTGTAGTAATTGGATGAATCGAGGGATCTAGGTTACTAGACAGAGAATTAAATTCTATTATAAGCTAAGATTTCGCCTATTGTTAGCTCCATTATTCAACATGACTGGAAAGCTAACCTTCCTTAATAGAAAAGATAATTGTACAAGAGAGGCTTACCATTCTAATGTAGCTATGTGGGTGGCAATGCAAGCAAGGTTGGGATGAGTGATAGTGGTGATGATGGTAGGTTTGATACATATTTTCTCAACCTTTAGGAAATGGACAAGACACAATATTTTGATGAAGAATGATGTAATAGATCCTAAGAATGTTATATGTGATAAATGAATAGAAAAATAGAAGAAGAAATCCAAATATTCAAAAGCAAACAAAAGAGAAGAAAAAAGTGCAAGTATTATAATGGGAAGAGTGAGGTGTATAATATAGGTAGGAGAAGAAGAGATATTTGTTGTACTATATAGCTTATATATGTGAAACATAGAAGTTAGGTTAGGTAAAGTGTATAATGGCATACCCCAAAAAATGGGGGAAGAGTGGTGTGTTTTATCCACAGATATCTAAGTGAAGGGCCAAAAAAGCACTAGAAATCCAAACAAGAGATTCACCTCATCTTTTAGGAGATAAGAGAAAACAATTTGTATGTTGATGCTTCTTTCTCTTCCTTACGCCTTACCATGTTTTTTCATATAGAGATGATTGGAGATAAAGACAAGTTCTTTCGTGGCTTGCCATTCAACCACTGGACCAATCATATGGTGCACCTAGTTTTGCCTTAACATTTTATGGGCCCCACCCTCCTTAAATTTAAAGTCATTATGGTCCCCAGGCTTGGCCCGGCCCGGCCCGGCCCAGCCCGTCTTTCGGGTTTATATCAAGTATCAACGGCCATAATTCAGTCATGCGTAGTACTCGGTAGGACTGTAAGGCAGGTGAATTCATAATTTCTTTGTAGATGGTGTATAGGGGTGTAAATGAGATGAGACAACTCGCGAGCTATTTGAGATCGACTCGGTCAAAACTCGGTCAAAATTCGGCACGAGTAAGCTCGACTCGAGCTCGAACTCGGCTCGAGATGTTGGCGAGTCGAGTTGAGCAACTCGATACTCGACTCGAAAACTCGTGAGAAGCTCGAAAACCCAATTATCAATAGCAAAATACCTAAATTCAACATTTTTCTACATTAGGGTTGCTTTTAACATGAAACACTTGCAAGCTACTCGAAATCTACTAGGTCAAAACTCGATTCGGTCAAAGCTCGGCCAAAACTCGGTCAAACTCGACTCGAGTGAGCTCGACTCAACTCGAGCTCGACTCAAAATGCTAACGAGTCGAGTCGAGTCGAGATAGCTCAAACTCGAACTCGACTCGCATCATTTACACCCCTAATGGTGTATTTGACTTCTTAGTCTCTCATAGATTATCATATAGAAAGTAGGTGGTATTCTAACAAATTAGAGTACATTAAACTTGTTAGCTCACTTGTTCTGGTACTTGGTTGTTGTGATTAATTTTTAAATATGGTGATTATTGTTTTATGTATACTAGTAGCTTTTTGAAGTTCTTCATTTCTGCTTCCTTAATGAAACATTCAATAGTATTATACTTAGCTTCCTCCGTTTTTAAATACATATAACACTTAAACATTTACATTATTTATATAATAATTATTTTTCTTAAAATTAACATATAAAGAAAAAAATTTAGCATGTAACATGTTGAATTTATCTTACTCTATCGGTTATTGATGTTTCTAGTTTGACTTGTATATCTTCGACTATAAATATTTATAATAACATATTATTAAAAATAATATAAATTTGATATTATCAAAGTATTAACTAAGGCGAAGCAAACAAACCCACATGACTATGAATATTCTTATATATTGAGAGAAAATTTAGAAGATTTTATATATTCCAAATAGTATCAAGATTCCAACTAGGATCATCAATAAAGATCGGTGGGAGTACTAATATTTTCATACTACACAACAAACATATACGGCTTATCGATGTCGCTTCAAATTCTAAATATGATGTTAGGATAATTACACAAAATAATTGCGACCGAAATATGGCATTATTGTTCACGAATCATGAAGAGTAATCTATCACTCCTCGTTAAGGTAGGTAGTACTAGTTCTCCTATTAGCCAAAGAAGCCAACAATCTCGAAGTTGTGATTCTTGATAAATTGGTCATCCTCGTCATACACGTGTCCTTGACATAGTAAAAAAGATAATTGTCATTTGCCACGTAACATGCATGGCGTACCTTGAAAGAGAATAAAAATCTCAACATGTGAATATGTGATTCTCCAGGATTAATGAGGATGCATGCGTCTACACATAATATTGCACGGGCTATGATGAACGTATAATATGATCTAACTAAACGGCCACGAGCAACAATGATCAAATCGTGAAGCTCACTCTTCAAGCCAAAACTTTATTTAGCAACCATCTCTACCATATATACCTAGATTTCTTTGCTAACTTGCTTAAGAATATAATTCAATTCACTGATGAAGTTTAATGTCTTTACTCTTTACCACTTTGTTAGATGGTTAACACTTAACACTTGGGCCAAATTTATTTGATATCATGCATACTCCTGTAATTAGGTGTTCTTAAACACTTCAAATATGTATTATACTTCCTCCGTTTCGTTTTAAATACAACAGTTTCTATTTTTGGCAATTTCAAGTTAAATGTAACACTTTCTTTCTTTCTATTTTTAGTATGATTTTTACCCCTGAAATTACCAAAATGTCCTTATTAAAGAACTTAAAACACATATTATACTACCCAAATCAAATTAATTACAAATCTAATCAAAATTAATCTATCTAAACATCAACCCCCTCTCTCTTCAATACCACCTTCACCCACCACTCACCAGCATTTCTCTCTCCTCCATCCTCCCATCTCCATTTTCTCCATCCTCCACCACCATTTTTCTCTCCTCCACCACCACCACCATCATCATCATTACCATTCTTGTCGGCGTCCGTCCTCGGTCCTCCACCACCCACCACCCACCTTCGATCTCCTCCCCACCAGCCCAAAACCACTGACCACTGCGCTCCACCACCGACAACTTCGTTACAACCCAACACCACCTGCGCTCCACAGCTGTCACCTTCGCTCCAGCTCAAAACCGCCGACACCTTCGCTATCCTCTACTGTCGCCGACAACCACCCTACTACTCCATAAACCACCTCCACCAAATCTTAATTTGGGCTTGTTGTAGTTGCAGCAGCAGCTGTTGTTGTTGTTGATCATGGAAATGGTGTTGGATTGTTAGCTTTTAGATATGCATCAGTGTCAAGTGTTAGCTCTTCTGGTTCTAATTCGGATGATTCTTCATTTCCTCCTAATCAACCCCAATCTGGGGTTTTCAGGTTTGTGTTTAAAGGCTGTTAATTTTTTTGTTTTGGGATTTTTAGGGTTTTCAAAGTTAGGGTTTTTGTTGATGTTGTTGTTTGATATGTGTGAATGGTTTTGAGGATTGGTGATTTGATTGAGATTTGTTTGGTAAAGTATGAATTTTTGGGATTGTAGAATGTGGCAGTAGTGATGGTGGAGTGGTGGTGGGGCCAGCAGGTGGTTGTAATGGCAGCACGAGTTGTGGTTGTGGTATTTGAGTGGTTGTAGTGGTGGTGATGGTAGCAAGAGTGGTGGTCGTGGTTGTATGGTGGTTTGGTGGTGGTGATAGTAGTAGGAGTGATGGTGGTAGGTAATGACAATGGTGGTGATGGCCATATTTCTCACTACACTTAGACATAATCACATGCCCTGACTTTTTTTTAATCTCACCTTAAGAAATTTTTTACCTAGGAGAATGTGCAACCCAAATTGTTGCATTTAATTCAGAACGGAGGAAGTATATATAATTATACTACACTTATAAATTATTATTTGATGGTCTTAGATTTCTATCAAGTCGTATTCGTAGTTCCGAAAACATCACAGGTCAGAATTAATACTTCTTGTTTACCATGTGTTGTCAATAATTTCATCTCATTTGCGTTTTTTAATTTTCGTAGCTCAACTTTTCTCCTCCTGCCATATTTTCCAACTTGTATCTCACCACCATCTGTAGTCAATAGTCATCACTGCAGAAAGTTTATAGTTAGAATAACTTTTAAAAACTTCCAAAATGTTACGTGAGCTAATTAATATATTCAACTTACCAAAAAATTTCATATCCCGATGGTTTGGTGAGTTTGATATGATGTTCCAGGCAGAATTGGTTCAATTGCATTTTCCTCTCAGTGTTAAGTTGAACATAGATTTCCTTACTTTTATCGGACAGTTTAGACCATGCATCAATTACTGCTTCTGGTTCAATATGTGGATGGCATTCTTGGAAAACTTCAATTGGTCCTTGGTTAGTTTATCCAAGCTGAGGTTAATTTCCTGTGAAAATGATTGAACAGAAGACATTAGAAATACAAATAAATTGAAATAAAACAAAGTTCAAAATAAATTGCAAATTTACCAATTTTTTTGGAACTAGATCATTGGGATTCTCACAGTTCTAGCAGGCTGATTTTAATTTCTGTTTTTTTTCTAGGTTCCCATGAAATGATAAGAACCAAAAAAAAAATTAGGAGCTTGAATAAATTTAAATAAAATGAACTTCAAAATAAATTGCAATTTCACCTGTTTTTATCTGGATTCTCACTGCCAGATGACGTCAATTTCTTCTTTCTATTAGAGATCATGATAAAAACTAAAAAAAAAAAAATTAGAAATACCAATGAATTGAATTCGAATGAATTTGAAATAAAGGCTAAATTTACCCGGCTTTTTGGAATTAAATCAGAATGCTCGGCATCTTGGCAAGCTACATTAACCGAGCATTCGTCAATCTCCTCCATGCGGCTATAAGTCTATAACCTTGTGACATGCAAATTGCAATTGACACATTTATGGAATCAAGCATGTAACAGTACGGTAAGGTAATTATCATGGTAAGGTCTAAGCATGTAACAGTAGCGCAACTCATACTTGGTTCCAGAATGGGTTAGAAAGTTGTCATAGCCTCATACAAAATGTGCTTTAGGCGTTACATATGTATGATTAGACAAAAATATACTACCATAAAGTCGGACTAAGTGTCTAGTGTTTGTTTAATTTTAGTAAGGGAATATCACACTTATATGATCTAACTTCTATTAATCATATACTTCAATGGCAGAATGTAATAGCAAGTAGATTTTATGTATACAATACGATAGCATAAAACAACCCATATATATATATATATATATATACTACTAAAACTCCCCATTTTCAGAAAAAAAAATTCGAATAAGACCACACTATAATAATCTAATCAAACACTAATCCTCAGCAAGAATCATTGTTTATAGAAGGACCGGATAGACCTAAATGCATGTTTCTAAAATAGGTAGATCCGGCCACCATCTGTGATATATTTCTTTTTTTCTTCTTTTTTTGACATAGGTTATACCTATTTGTTTGCTAATAGAAAATTAGTCTGTAAATCCAATAGACCTTAAACTCGTAATCAACATCTTCAATTGTGAATTGAAGTGCACTAGCATTCATTAACAGCTAAAGATAAGGTATTTTACAGCTAGAGCAAATGAAAGATTTGCTCGCTTCCCACACATCACAACTCAAAACATTGTTAGTTGTAGCTAGCTATCGCATGTATCTAAGATTTCCCAGATGATTGAAAACGAAAATAAGGTGAAATTTGAAGGGCAGAAGAAAGAATTTGAGGAGTTTGTGAGTCAAATGACATGCCTAAAAAAGTGAAATCAATGTCAAAATCCGACAAGTGTTTCCATCTAGTAAAATATAGGTTATAAAAGGTGGTTTAATGTCAAAAGAGTTTTATGAGGTGGTTTATCACAAAAAAAGACATCTATAAGGTGTTTTGTCACAAATATCCCTATTAAGTATTATCACAACACTCAGATCTATTTAGAAATATTCTACTTAGACTCATTCACAAATAATACATCCTTACTCTGGGTCAAAAGTGGAATCTGATTTAAACTTGTGACATGCAACTATGATAAAATGTATACAAATATATTAAAAGGCGTGCATAAGGAAGTCGATGTGCCACGTGGCACTCTCCTCAAATTTCTAATGCAAATGCTTTTTATGTGCATGTGTAGCCCTCAATTAAAAAAATATAAATATTGTGTAACTGTAAGGAATCGAACACGTGACCTTTGAAATGAAAAATAAGAGCTTAACCATCAATACGTTATGGCTTTATCATTGTCTAATGTTTCAATTACATTATGATAAAGTCTTTTTAATAATTATACTTAACTAAAAAGACTTAAACAAGTATATACATCTCTAACACTCTTATTAATTAACTAACAAGAGACTATTGATGACTTGATGTCATATTATCTTACCACAATTCTTATTAAGCTATTATTTCAAACTCAAACCTTTCATATTTTTTTACTTATCACGTCATGACATGAATATTTCAATTTCTTAATGGACAAAAAATAGGAAAAATATTTGTTTATTGTAACTGACCCGAGGCATCGCCCGGGCCAAAATACTAGTGTTATTTTAAAATGTTGCAATTGACACATTTATGGAATTAAGAACAATTGATATATTATGAAATGCTACAAAAAAAAAGTGAAAATTGGGACCCTAATTGACATTTATTAATTCAAACTCAAATTACATTATTCAAAATTTGCAAGTATATTTTAACAATTCAAATAATAAAATTTCGCAATTACAAAATAATTACAATATGAAAATGTACTTCAAACTACTAAATAATCTAATGCAATCCTTAATTTCATGCTTCATTGATTGCTATTTGGCTCCCAAAATGATAACAAAGATTATTTAAAATCCAAGAAAAAAAAAAACCCCAAATGTGCACAATTGACGTTGAAGATACACAAATGCGCAACCTTTCCGGCGAGCAAGGAACATTAAAAAAACTTATATATTTTAATTATCATATTAGTTTTTATGCCCAAGCTATATCCCGGTAATTATAATTTACATTTATTAATATTTTACTTTAAGATGGAACATCGTACCAAACATTACTTGGTTTAGTATTAAAAACTTTAATATATAAGTTCAAGGTCATGGGATCAAATCTTATAATATGCATTTTCTAATTTTTTTATTATATTTGGAGTATTGAACTAAACACTCTAAGGCAGAGCGCCACGTGGCACAGTTCCATGTTTAGGAACGCCTTTTAATATGTTAGTATAGATTCTTTTTTCAAATACTAATTGTTACATAATCTAAAAACAATAATATTGAAACTAAAAAAGTTATTTTCATAGATCTTTGTTCGGATCGTGAACGACATTCACTTCTTCTACCACTTCCATCAACCATCAGAGTTTTGACTCCACTATCACAATCTTTGTCCAGGCAGCGACGCCCTCCTTAACATGCAACGCTCTTTCAGTTTTACTTGTTTTTGGTTTTTATGGCGTGTAAGAGCTCATAAAGCTCCTTTAGGTTTGTTTACTTTGTTTTATGTTTGGTTGTATTAGTATTAGGTTGTACTTCCTTGTTTAATTAATGCAAGTTTTCTTGTTGTCAAAAAAAAAGAATCTTTTTTCTTCAACTTTCAGAATAAATGTAAGTAGTTAAAGTATAAACAATTTCAAGTTCATTAGACTTTCCAAAAGCTATTTCAAGTTCATAATACAACTTACTCTTCCTGTTCCCCAAAGCCTTTCCTATAATCCTATTTGACCTATCATATTTGGCACAAGTGTTACTTCAAAAGCTTTGTGAATTGTGATGGGTGTTTTGCCAGTAAATAAGATATAAAGTACTCCATTATGCAAGTAGCATTTAAAATTACTGATGAAGAGAGATAAAAATGGTAGTATAAGAGTAATAAAAAAGGGAATGATAGTACTATTATTTTCATTACTGCATCTAGTGCATAAAAGAAAAAGGACTGTAATCAGGACAAACGTATTTAGATATTAACATGGAAAAGACTTTGGGTGATAGAGGAAGTATAAAACTTCAAAATCATAAAATAATGATACACAAATTGTATTTTCTATTTTGATTTGGACCATACTAGTCACCACATGCAATCACAACATCATATAGTATATTATAGAACATGTAATAAAATCACATGAAGTATTAAAATTCATTCGGTTTCCATCCTTATTCTTATTTATTTATAGCTTCCTTTTTCTATCTCAAATTATTATGATCCCTTGCTTACAATGTAATTAATTAATCTTTTTTTTTCTTTTTTTTGGGGGGGGGGGTTTAAGCCATGAAAAGTAATATTCCATTGATCCTAATTTAGTTGCTCCATTTTATTTCAAGGTCATCTCACATATATAAAGCAAAAATAAAGTATCATATAGAATATTGTTATATCTAGTCTGATGTGTATTTAAATTATCAAATTTATAGTCTTACTAATGAGCAATTAAAGATAACATGGTCAAATCAATAATTAAACTCATAAAAAAAACAATTATAGCAACTAAAATAAGACATAGAAAATACTTTATTTAACTATATAAGGACTAATAATATTTCATTTAACTACTAAGGAATGACCTCCCATCACAAATTTAAAGGTAAACAAATACTCATCTGATGTCATCGTATTATACATCCTCTGTTCTGTTTTAAATGAAACATTGGGTGAAATGACACTATTCATTGATCAATTTTGACTTCTATCTATCGCCATTATATAAAGAAAAATATAGTCAAGTGGGATCTTGTTAGATCCGTCTCGATGCATACTATCAAATTATAATTTTTTTATATCTTTTACGTGTGCACAACTAAAGATATTAATGACTAAAGATCGTGTTGGGTTGCGTGAAAAAGCAAACGTTTCATTTAAAACAGAACGGAGGAAGTATTTGTCCTTCAAATGACTAGTACTTCTAGTGCAAACAAAAAAAAAATTAAAAAAAATGTACTATACAACATAAAACATACTAAAGGTCTAAGCATTAAATTTGCTTGCCTAAGATATTGTAAATGAACGATATGTCTTCTTAAGAGTTGTGTGTAAGAAGGAAATATATATGGAAGCGAAATTAATAATCTTAGTTTCTAACTTGCTTAATTAAAGAAAAAAATAATAATACTAGGGTCAGGTGGGTGAGTGGGTTAGATTGGTTAATAGTGTGAACTTTCAATTGTGACCAATTTTGTAGAGGCATAGATGTATTGCGTTTTTTATATAATTATTATGAAATATGATTATGATTATGATTATGATTATGTTTTATCATATTATTGATTAAGATTAATGTAAGAATAGTGTCAACGTCAAAAGCATTGTAACGGAAGAAACGAAGACAGTATTATGCATAGTGGTCACAGGCCCAAAAAATTAAAACTGAGAATTGAGATATGGTCTATTGGGCTACAATTCTCGTCATTTCCACGTCTTGGTTTCCTAGTAGTTTGGGCTCAGCCCATCACCTGAGATGGATGGTGGGCGGTGCCTATTTCACAAAAATTGTCTATAATCATATTAAATTGTCAATGTGGTTCAACAGTCCAGTTATAGTTTTATCCAAACTATTCAATTCATATCAGTTCAGTTCAAACAGTAAAAAGTACCAACAGTTTTCTGTCAATGTGGGCCGGTTTGCTATTACTGTGGTTTTATGTTTTTTGGTTTTCTGATTTTCAAAGTCATATGATATATGTCCTATAATGAATAAAAAATTAGTCAAATTTATTGGGAACATGATGATTTTGAAAACTGACAATTAAAAAGTGAAAACTACTTTTTCTGGTTTCCTGTTTTTGGTTTTTAGTTTTCAAAAAAATTGAAAACTGAAAACAAAAAACGATAACGAACGGGCCCTTAGTTAAATTTTCGTTCGGTTTCGTTCTTTTTTTTTTTTTTTTACCGATTGTAGTTCAATTCGGTTGCGATTAACTACGGATTGAACTAGATCAGCTCGACAGTTCAACAATGTGATCCACAACAGTTAATCGTGTAACCACAGTTATTTTTAAGTTCAATTCAGTTTAGTTGGAGTTTAATTCGGATTATACCCTGTCAGTTCAACGGTCCCATGACTTCCATCCATAACAATTGATCAAGCACGTATCAAATTATTTTCGGTTTTCTATTCGATTATTTTCAACTTTTGACGAAAATCATATCTGTTCAGTTATTCTACCCGATTAATTTCAGTTTTTGATGAAAATCAATTCATTCGGTTTAATCTCCGTTATGGACAAAAATGTGCCGGTTATTCCCGAAAAATGTTACCAAAGTTAAATCGATTGACGTGTACTTCATTAATATTGTACTTGATTGATATTCAAATCACATTGATTCTAAAAAAGTTATGTAATACTCTAATTTTTTCTAACTTCAAGTATTGGGCATGAAAGTTCTAATTTTTTTCTAACTTCACGTATTGGGGATGAAAGTTCTTTCAAAGGGAATATATTGTAATACCCCAAAATTTATAAATTTTTAAAGGAAAATTTGTCAGAAACAACATTTTATAAGTAAAAAACTTTGTCAGAAGAAACCTGATGACGTCATTCCGGCGTTGACCAATATTTTCCAGCACTCACTTAATCTTTTTTTTTTTGTTAGAACTACCTTTTATAAAAAAAATTTGCAAGTTAAAACCTTATAGTAATTTTTTTTTGCAAGATGAAACCTTAGCTTACTTAATTTTTCGGTGTTGACTAAGCTATTTTCGACGTGGACATGCTTTTATATTGAGATAGGCAATACTTGAATAGGGTTGAATTGAGATAGGCAATACTTGAATTGCAAAACCAATATTTTTTTGGAGGATTTGAATAAGAGAAGCTAAAAAAAAGGTATATCACACATAGCAAAGAGAAAACGAAGCAGGTTACTTTGTATGGTGAATGGAAAAATGGGTGGAAGTTAAAAAAAGAGGTCAAGTGCCACTCTCACCGGTCAACGATGGAAATGGCTTGGTCAACTTCGGGAAACTAGGTAAGGTCGATCTCACATAAAAAATTTAGTTAAGGTTTTAAGTTGCAAACAAATTTCTAAAAGTGTTAAATCGACAAAAAGGCATTGTAAAAGGTTGCCTTCTAGCAAATTTTCCCGGATCATTAAGTGAGTCAATGGTGGAAAATATAGGTCAACGCCGAACAACGTCATCAGGTTTCTTCTAAGATTAAGGTTTCTCTTGACAAAAAAAAATTTAAAAGGTTGTTTTTGACAAAAATTTGCTTATATAAGGTTGTTTCTGACAAATTTTCCTTTTATAAAATACATTTTATACACAAATCAAACGCTGGTTTATAATTTATTTTGTTTTATGAAAATAATGATTTGACGAACCTTATTTTGGAATAGCCGAGGTTGCGGCCGCACGTTATGGCCTTCAGTTGGTTCAACAATTAGGCTACACAAAAGTGTAGTTGGAGGGTGGCTCATTAGAGGTGATTAATGCGATTTCTCAGGAATATGTGGGTACTGCCCTCTTCTCTTTGATAGTTGATGATTTGATTAAGATTAGCAAGCTTTTTATTAATTTTAAAGGCGAATCATGTTAGGAGAACGGGAAACACTGTTGCCCATCTTATGGCTCGGTGGAATTTTAGTTCCGTTTTACGAGATTGTTTGTATGAATTCGTTTCCCAAAAGTATTTCTCGCTTTGGTGGAACTTGATCTTGCTTAATAATATAATTCCCGTTTCCTCTAAAAAAAAACCTTATTTTGGAAATAATAAATATTTTAAGAGTTACCTTTTATAT
Source organism: Beta lomatogona (assembly GCA_947646795.1). NCBI lineage: Eukaryota > Viridiplantae > Streptophyta > Magnoliopsida > Caryophyllales > Amaranthaceae > Beta > Beta lomatogona. The sequence continues at coordinate 88,767 of CANSNZ010000573.1, read as the reverse complement.
ATATAGGGAGTTCTAGGAAATTAATTAATTTTTATTACTTAATAGTTTAAGATAATTTGCAAATCCTATCTTATATTCAGTATAAGGCCATGTTCTTTTGGACTTATTTGCAGCAAAAATAAGTAAATATAAGTTCAGTTCAGCCAAAATAAGTTCGGTTCAGCCAAAATAAGTAAAAATAAGTTCAGTTCAGCCAAAATAAGTAAAAATAAGTTCGGTTCAGCCAAAATAAGTTCGGTTCAGCCAAAATAAGTTCGGTTCGGCAAAAATAAGTTCAAGATACTATAATGTTGTAATTAGTATATTTGTTTTCAATATTACTATTAATATTGTTATTATTATTAATATTATAATTATAATAACGCTGAATTTGTAATTATTTTTAATTTTTCAAATTTTTTTTATTTTTTATTTTTTTTAATTTTTAATTTTTTAATTTTTTTTAAATTTTTTAATTTTTTAATTTTTTGTTGTATTTATATTTTTTATTTTATTTTATATTTTTATTTTAATATTTTATTTATTTATTATTTAGTAATTATTTATTATTATTTTTTTTATTATTATTATTATTATTTTATTATTATTATTATTTATTTATTATTATTTATTATTTATTATTTATTATTTATTATTTATTATTTATTATTTATTATTTATTATTTATTATTTATTATTTATTATTTATTATTATTTATTATTATTATTATTATTTATTATTTATTATTATTATTTATTATTATTATTATTATTTATTATTTATTATTATTTTTTGATTATTATTTATATTTATTATTTATTATATTTATTTATTATTATTTATTATTATTATTATTATTATTATTATTTATTATTATTATTTATTATTTATTATTATTAATTATTATTTTTATTAATTATTTATTTTATTATTATTTATTTTATTATTATTTATTATTTATTATTATAAAATAATAAAATAATAATAATAAGTATTGATAATATTATGTTAATATTTATTGATTATTATAATAATAAGTATTGATAATATTATGTTAATAGAGTTTAGTTCAGCAAAAATAAGTTCAGTTCAGCCAAAATAAGTTCAGTTCAGCCAAAATAAGTTCAGTTCAGCAAAAGTAAGTAAAAATAAGTTCGGTTCAGCGAGAAATAAGTAAAAATAAGTTCAGTTCAGCCAAAATAAAATAAGTTCGGTTCGGTTCAGTAAAAATAAGTTCAAAAGAACGGGGCCTAACTCTTATTATGAGAGCTAGTAAGTCCGTAACCCTAGTGTGGAGTTCTTTCTCGACAACCCAAAGGTAGAATTTGATGAAACAAATTGGTTTTAAAGAGAAATTTCATTAATTGATTGTTTAACCTTTAATTATATATGTCGTTTGGTCTTCAATTGATGAAACAATTGTAGATGTTGTTTGGCCTTTAATTGATAAACAAATTGTAGATGTCTTTTGACCTTTAATTGATGAAACAAATTGGTTGCTTAACCTCTAATGCTTGTCATGCGTAAGCCTTGAAAAAAAGTATTTCCATTAGCTTTTGCTGGCTTCCAGTGCCTTCCACCGTCATATAATCAACCTATTGTTGTTATTTATAACCTCTTATAGTCTCATCATCCTACCATAAGAATCAAGATCACCATAATCCAATATGTGATGTGTCTTTTTAGACCATTGGCCTACATACATACCCTCACAATCAAGCTCTTGTTATTTATGATAATTAGTCCTCTCGAGATTAATATGAGTAACTATAAATCTCAATGACGATACCAACTACTGAACAATACTAATAATAGTAGTACAACAATATCTAAAACAGATCACAATAAATAATCAAATGGTGAAAGATTATAAATGAGATCATAAACATGTGTATTAGAATCTTGAGAAGAGTGCCAAGTAAATAATCAAATGGAGCACATTGGAGAGTGTTATGTGGCACTGTTCCTTTGATAAGGACGCCTTTTAATATAGTTGTATAGATAGATATTAGTCATATATATGTTACCATTTATCTAATAATTCACATTTTTATAGGTTGTAAATGCTCTTCAATGGTGTAAAATTATAATACTTCGACTTATATAGCAAAAGTTATACTTTTATATTATATCTGTAACCTCGGGTAAATAATGGGAATTTAATATATGATTAACTAACCTAAGCTCAGTGATTAGAATGTGATTATACGTGGTTAAAACGTATGGTAAGTCGTGTGTGAAAATGTGATGTGAATAATATATGTGCTTATGTATAATCGTTGCGTATGAAATGAAAGTAAAAATAACCAACTAATTATATTAGGTAAGTATTTAGGGTCAAGGTTGTTATAAGGACTCGTAGTCGTGTGAATTGTGAAATTATTAAAGGATGAGAAGTTAAGTAGCGACTATTAAAGCACACTAATGAGTACGTTTTATAGAATGAACTTTGGGATTTCTTTTGATTAAGGGGACCTAAATTATTCAAGGAGAATCATGCCGAGGGAGCTTACAGTAAGATAAAAGCTTTGTGGGGGTCCTTAGACCACTAATAGATGGTATACTATTAAATTAGGAATCGTATTAAGACAAAAAGAAGAGCTGAAATGTGATGTACTGGACTAAGTGGAGGGAAGACCTCCTAATGTCTCTTAAAAAGGTCGACCAAGGGTAGATAAATGTACCCATACCTTCCTCACATATAGCTCCTCATCCCACATAATTTTCATCACCAAATTCAGCCAAAAACTCTCCGCCCAAAACCCTTCTTCTCTCTCCCTCCTACATGCTAGTCCAGGCGTTGCAGAGTGCTCTGCACTCTAGCTTGTCTTCTTCGAATTTTTCCTTCATAACTTCTGCATGCAAGGCCTAATTCTCACTCTCTACATATAGATGCATACTGGGCAGGGAAGAAATCGAGCTTTCAAGGCAAAGAAGTTCAAGAAATAGAGCCATCTCCTACAGCTAGGAAAACAGTAAGTATGTTGAATGTTTTGGGTTAATTGAGGTACTTCCTTTGGGTATTTTCTTATGAAATATTTTGTGGATGTAAATTTGTGTTTTAGGTTCCTAAGGAAACCAGAATCACAACATAAGGAGAAGACGAAGTCGAGTTGCACCCTTTTGAAGTTAAAGGTACATAAAATCACTCCACTTTGAGAACTAGTTTAGTATGGATTTTGGGAATTTCTCTAAGAACGAGTTTGAGGACTAAATTCTTGAGTTAGATGATTATTAGCTACTGCATGTTGATAATAATTAGGAATAACCATTGTATGTTTAAGAAAGCAAGTGAAAGTTGTGTTTTTTTTTTAACATTAGAAGCTAGTAGGTTTGTTTAGTCGGTTTTTCGTAAAGAATTGTGTGTACTTGAGTTTTGTTTGATGTTGGCTTGATTGGGCAGTAGCTTATATGATGATAATGAGGTTGCATGTGTATGTTAATGGTTTAAAAGTTTTCTTGTTTTGGTAGTTGAATATTTACCCTATGAAAGGTGCTAATTAAAACAACAACGTTTCTACTATTTTAACAAAAAGGATTATTCATTGAATTGTGGAAGAAATATTTTGGAACTTTTATAATGAAATATTGGCAATAAGACACTGTATTTCACTAGTGGGGATTTGCCAAATTTATTTCATAATTTATCCCTAAACTAAATGTGGGGAAACCACTAAAAATCACGTTTTAAGGATGAACTATGCTTGATTTTTCAGGAGAGTTTCCAAAGAGAATAATTTCCCTAAAATAATTAGAGATTTACAGTAGCTTGGTAACCAAATAATTTATCTTGTTAAGGATTAATTTCAAGTTAAAGGATTGTTTCAAGAGAAACTTTCTTTTACGAACTCCGAAACATCATTTTCACTCTTGCTTCTCCCAATTTTCAATCTATAAGTTGAAATTGTATTGCTTGATTGAGCTCATGAGTTTTACTTGTACCTCAAAGTCATGTAGCTACTAACCTAAGCCTCACAAATTATTTTGCCAAAGTCTTAAAATAGTTTTGCAACTCAATAATGCAAGCAATGCATTTCGAACCCATTATAGTGAAATTGTGAATATTATTTGTGAATTTGAATCCGTTTTTGCGTGGGAAAGAGGAGTGTGTGTATTATGTGTAAGGACATGTCCTATAACAGCTTGTAAGCGTGTAAAATAGTAGGGGCTTAAGCTCCGAATTGTGTGGAGGCCTACACTTCGGTGTACCTCAATGTGTGATCTCTTCTTCCTACGCTAAACTTTATTCAACTAAACTTGTGTTCATGATATGTGATGTTGGCAAATAAGTGTGTTGAACACTTTGGTATTTGTAAACTCGTATTAGTAACGTTTTGACAAAACATTGATTTCAAATATCGGAGTACAACTCCTTATTTTCTGGAGTGGTTTGTGTACCAGCTTAAGCTGATTTTGTTATGTGAACTTGTTCTGGTGGGGACAGACTCTTTTGTACAGGAATTAAAAAGGTAGACTGCAGAGAAGCTCTAGGAATATGTAACTAGTGCATCCATAGCAAGCCAGACTTGAACCTGATCATCTCATTTTACTAAATGACTTTTGTGAAGAATGCTTGAATGTATTTTGCGCCAGATTTACTCTATGTACTGTAATAACTGAACTATATTTTGTAAGATGTATGCTTTTATGAGCTACGTTTGTAGAGTCAACCCAGCTATATTAATGGGTTTGACTCCAACAGGTGACAACCTCCATATCGTTTTAATCTGAATTGTTCTCTATGCTTTTGAAAAGTTCCTGCTCTATATATAGATTTAGATTTAAATTATAATACATAAAAAAAAAAAAGAAGCAAAGTGAATAGGTAATTGAGGTATGAAATAGAAAATAAGATGTGATGAATCTTTACAAGGAAGAAAACAAATATGAAAACACAACACAAAGATCCAAGCCTAAGTCATCAAGAATCACCTAAATTAAAAGAACTCCGATATAGAATTTATTCTCTATTCTTGTAGTTGGATGCTATTGACTTCTATCATCATCAATGTTCTTAGCCACTAATCCCCTTGGAGCCATGCCATGTTATTATCGTGCCAAGACGAATCAATTGCATTATGCCCAGTTGCCCACTTTCAAAACTAAAAAAAGCCCCTTGAGCAGCATGCCTTCATAGAAATTTCGCGAAGTGAAAACGACGATTGTACCCCTTATTTCGAGTCAAAAGAAAACGAAATCAAGAAATGGGATGAACTATGATCATTGGATCCTCCTAAAAAAATATATAGTAACGAATGAATATGTGAGATACACGTAATGACGTAAAAAACACTCTAGCTATTTGGATTAATTTTAGTGGGCTATATATAAGAAATTGATAAATGTATAAGAGTTCGAACTTTAAGATACCGTATAAATCTTTTACAGATGCGTAGTAGTTGGTACGTCTAACACTATTTTTGCGCATTCTTTTATTTGGAGGATTTAAATGAGCAATGAGCAAAAAAAGTGACCTTTGGTGTATCTCACGGAGTCACGGTACACCCGAGTGTATAGAAAAAGTTGTATTAAACTACTTGAATACTTTATTAAAAATTCATTTTTTTTTGTGTTTGGAAAATGTTCATGATAGATCTTTCTAGTAGTACAAATTTGAACCAAGACTTGGCTAGACTCTAGAGTTTCTCTAATCTAGTAACTTGAAAGCCTATTGTTTTCATGTGCATTAACATTCTTTTTGGAAATGAATTAGATATCATACCTCTAGACAAAGTTGTTAAAATCGAGATTCTATTTTGAATCGGAAACGACCTATAGAATCGAATCGTAAAATCGAATCGTAGATATGTAAGATTCTACAAACACGTATAATCAAGATTTTTTTTTTTTTTTTTTTTTTTGAGGGGACGTATAATCAAGATATTGCACTCAATCTTCATTGAATATGCTAAAATTATAAGTTAAAAGACCTAAAAATTAGAAAAAAATAGCTGTTTACCCACTATATTAGTAATAGCTAACATATATATCTATTATTTGCTTTGTTAGCATGATTTAAATTTGCGAGGTTTTCGCTAGTCAACAGAAATGTATAGAGTCGTCTAGAATCGTGAATCGAATCGTCTACCATATTTTGAATCGTAAAATCGTAAGATTTTAAGATTTGAATCGCGATTTTAATAACTTTGCCTCTAGAGAATGGTATTTGGTTCAATCTTGAGTCATGCATGTCATTAATACTTATTTGCCTCAAAAATATCGTCTTACGGTTAAATTCTTCATTTAAGTTGTATATATTTTCCTTCTCGAAAAATTTTATTACTCACTTTGATTTTCATCAAAACTAAGAAAATGAGCGAAAAACTGGCGAGAATAATGAAAATGGTGGTGTAAGGAGAAGAAAAAAACAATTACTTCATTTGTTTTAATAAATGCTCTACTTTTACTTTTACACTATCCATAAGACATATTGTCGCGTAGTGAGACATTACAAGAATTCGTCACCCCCTCATCACAAGTATATGACAAGCTCAACTAGTAAGGCATTACTTGAATTCCCCACCCGCTCATTGCCACCACTTGACACCCACCAGTCCTCCAATGTCGCCACTAGATGCGCACCAACCAGCTATTGTTGCACATTCCCACAACCATTTTCGCTTCACCATTAACCACCAACAACTCTACCCCCACGGGCCATGACTAGCCATCATCAACCAACAACCCTAACCCCACTTACTACCAATAAGACACCTTAACACCACAAACACCAAGCCCAATAAAACCACCATCATTACCCCATAACACTATCATTACCCCATAACACTATCATTACCCCATAACACTATCATTACCCACCATTAGCCCAATTCCCAACCTTATTTTCAAAGAACAATCAACAACCAACCCTAACCTTACTAATACACACACGAAGAGAGAGAGAAATAAGGATAGAGAGATTTCAACTCCGCCAACAACCCAACCTCAGCACTCTACCACTCACTACCATCCACCCCATCATTGACCTCACCAAACAACAATAACCAACAAGGCAACAACCCATATTAATCCTCAACCCTAATAATGGTCAAACTCATCCCTAAAGGTGAGTTTAGCTCAATGGGTATTGCCCTCCACCTTCCTGTAAGGAGAATTCGGGTTCCATCTCAGACAGATCCAATTACAACTCATAGAAGCCAGGGACGCAACCCAGACCTATCTGTACCTACGCAGAAAAATAAAAATTTCTTCATTTTAATCCAAAGTTTTTCCTCAATTTCATATTTAGTTTCTTCCAACTACTATTGATCATTCTTCATCAATCATCATGTAGTTTGTACCTACTAACATTATTATTATTATAATAATTTTTCCAAGAGGAAAAAAGATTTCTTCTTGCGTAAAATCCCTGCCATTACTCAAACAAACCCATATACACCAACACAACTGCATCACGAGCACGAGCACCTGCACCTCCCCCCACACACTCCAATTATTCTCTCTCCTCTCTTCTCCTTTCTATCTCTCTCCTCACCTTAAAATTCCCACAAATCTATTTCCCCCCTTTTTTCCTTTTTTTTTTTCTCATTTGTTGTCTTCTTCTTCTTACCTTTTTTTTTTTTTTTGCTTTCTTTCATTTCTGGGTACTTAATTTATGAGCTCCCCCAACTTATTTATGGCATTTCACGGATCTTGTTGATCAACTTTATCCTCCTCTTTCTCTGTAAATAATTTTCCCATTTTTTGTTCAGGTTTGTTCTTTATTAGCTCATCTACCTTCTTCTTCTTCTCTAACTTTTTTTTTTGGTTTTTTTTTCTGGGTAAAAAGATTAGACCTTTCTAGAAGAAAGTTCCTTTTTTTTTATGGGTTATGATTTAACTTATTTTATATTGAATGGCAGGATCTGTATTTGGGTTTTTCTAGCTGAAGGTGAACAATTTTTGAAAGGTAAATTGCAAACTCTTAATTTTTTTTTTCTTGAAAAATAATTTTCTCCTTGATTTTTGATATATGTGGATGGTATTAATTTCCAGGGCTTGATTTTATTTCTTGCTTTGATTTGTCTATGTTACAGCTTAAAGGAATCTAGGGATCTTTTTTTTATTGTGGGGGGTGTTTTTGGTATTTTCTAAGGTTGAATATGAACATTGAATTTGTTCATGCTGACTGACAAAAGTTTGAATTTTTATAAATCTTGTTTTAGTTTCATCTGACTATTTTCTTTCTTAATTTGGTATTTTCTTCATTTTCATACTTGATGAATATTATACTGGGTTGTTGGTTGATGATGGAAAAACAAGGTTTTGTTTAGCTTTCTCATCTATACATATCTTAAGTGATGAGCTCATGAGCATCTGCATTTTGTATTAATTGGTGCTTTTAATTCTAACATCATGATCAATTTTTTAGCATCTAATGATGATCCACTATGTTGTCATTTTCTTTCCATCAAGTTGAAATGTTGAATCCATTACTTAGTTTCCTTTTTTGTGCTTAATCTATAAGCTGGTGATGTAAATGTGTTGCTTGTTGTTTTTACCAATCCAAATGGTTGTATTAACATATCCGAAACATCATTCAACTGGATATCTACATATTTTCGATACGTAGGCTATGGATAAGATGGATAAGGTTGATGCCTTGTAGGAGAAACTAGATATGGTGTGAGTTGACAAAAACGACCATCTTGATGTTGGGTGACACTGCTCGTGTTGAGCAGATTGAAATCTTGGTTGTGACTTAATTCCAGTTTCTGTCTAACATAGAAAGTCTAAGCTAGCTCGTTTAAATCTTGGTGATATGAAGTTCATGGCTTCATGCTACAATTGATTGCCGTTGACTTGATATTGAGGTATTTATAGCTTCCTGATGGGTTAGTGCTGTTCTTGTCCCTTATTTGTGTGTGTGTGTGTGTGTTTTCAAGGGTTCAATGCTTCTCTTAAATGTGGAGGATTATGGATGGGCTTCTTGTCTCTACTAGTGACAACATATGTTGTAGCTGTAGATATGTTTGCATAAAAGTTTGAGGGAGCGAATAAGTCTAAATGATATTGCAAATCTTCACTGATATTGGGTTATGTTCTGTGTCGTCTCACCCTTTTCCCCAATAATCCATGCAAGTATCCTTGGGGATTGTGGGATTTTTTTAGTTATCTTCCTTTTGACTGATGACTCTTCAATTAGTGCTTTGGTCTAAAAAAGCCATGTTATGTTTATTCATATGATCTAGATCACTTTTATGAATGATGATATCTTATCAAGTCCACTGTGCTCATCTGCTAGATATGGAGTATGAGTTAGATTGTGTCATATAATGCTTTGGTATGTGAATAAGGGAATTGGAAGTAAAATAGACAGGCCTTTTGTTTAGTGGTTGTGATTCTCTTGGAATGCTTCAGCTGTGTAAGTGTCAGAGGTTGAATTGTGATTGAGGTTTGAGACGCAACCATACGGAATTCAACTGAATTGCTTCAGACTAATGATATATGGCCATTGTAGTGACGGGAGAGAACATTAGAAGGTCGTTGGAATGGTTTTTATGGATAAATATGCTTTAAATATGGAACTCATTGTATGCTTACGAGACCCTAAGTTTTGATGGGTTTGATGGCAGTAAAACACATGAACCTCTTCCTCCATGATAATGATAATACGATTAGTTAGCTGTAAGTAGATCTGGAATTGTATCATATTTTTATCTTTATTACTTCAGGCGTCAATTTTACTTGGAAATTTTTTTTCCATTTATGATAAAGGGTAGCTGAAGGTCTTTTATGATTGACTGCATAAGAGTCTCATTGCTGGACTATTTATGTGGTACTGTGAAATGTTATTAAGTACCCAAGAAAGTAAGGTACTTTGTATCTTTGCTTAGATTCCCAAAATCTAGCTGGTTATATTTGCTTCTTCCCTGCATTGTTTTATGAAATTACATGAAATCTCCATTGCAAACAACAGACTAGGACAAGTCAGCTCTACCAGAAGCATTAGTGTTTGGCTCCATATTTTGAGAGAGACTACCAGCTAGATTATGCATGCATTACGTGCTTTGCAAACTTGAGTAAACCCACAAAAGCCTGCCCTTGCTAGTCTCTTAATTAATCCGTCACATGGTAGATGTTCTATGATATACTTCCTTCATTCTCAAAGCTTTTTCTTGTTGGGTTTGGGCATACATATCAAGTGTTTTAGTAGGTTTGGGTAGGTTTTGTTCTAGATAGTGGCTAAAAGTAAGAATGTAAAAATTGATCTTAAGAGAGAGTAATCGAGTATTATTGACAGGTCTCAGTGTCTCTCATCACATGGATTATGCAAGAGCATTTTATTTAAGTACTTATTTAGCAAAGGCATAGTTTTTCAATTTGATGACCTATCTTGTGATGCAAGTTATGTGTGCTCTGGAATGTGGTTACTAAACATACATGCAGAAACTTGTCATAATATTATGAGCATGCAATACTTTTAGACAATTCTTTGATTGGGTTTTGGACCTTCTCTAGTGATTGGTGGATTTTGTACTTTTGGCATTTTCCAAAATGGCGTATAGAATATTTACGATATTCAGAAGCTTATTTGAATTGGTTATAATACCAATCTTGTTTTTATAATGACATATGGAGGTTTGTACTTAATTTTTTTTCAGGTATCGCTTGTTTGTAACATCATCAAGGGAGGCAGAACCCTGTATAATTAAACTGAAGCTTGTACTGTAATAATCAAAATGTTTGGAGGCAACAACAGCAATCATGCGCTTCCTATGTTTCTCGGCGAGAACCGTTATCAGCTAAATGCTAATGCACCAACCCATCAACTTCAGCTCTTTGGGAATTGTAAGTCTCGCCGATTCTTTTAAGTCCCTTACTCCTGTATTCATCACGTTTATTTGATAGTTTCTCTTATCTTCCGCTATCCGTTAGGTTTTTTTTGCTAGTTGCAATGACTTTTCCTGACTATTCATGGGGATTCAGGATAAGATTTAAGAAGTAGGGTGGTGAGATAAAATCATAGACATTTATTTATGGGAGTGAGCCTTGGAGGACATACACTTTTCAGCCTGAAGTCCTATCATTTAGAGTTTGACTATACAAGTAGATATTAAATAATTTCCTCTTCAAACTAAGGTCCTTAAAAAATTGTAGAGTGACAAAATTCTTTTGCTGCTTGAACCTGTACGTTCTAGGTCGAGTGTTCTTTCTCTTGTGTCATCCTTAACTCTTGATGCATCAAATGGAGTATTCTGACAAGTACAAGGGTATGGTCAAGGTATATCGTATGGGTATCTTATGACATGTAGCAAACTTGAGCATGATTTCAAATTACCCTTTTAGTTTTCTAGATAATGCTGCTAAGTTAAAGGAGACATAAATGGGCAAAGTAATAGCCTCATAGGCAGAGTTGGGGAAGATTTTGTGATTTAGGAGGGCTACGGGCTACCTGTATGGGAAGAGGTGGGGTGTGAAGGGTGGTAGTTGAGGAGGGGAGCAAGCTGTGTGGTCATAGGGTTGGTGGTGGTACCATTTGCTGATTTGGTAATATTTGTTTCTGTTTATTCTATTTTCTCTTGAAATTGGTTTGTCTAGTCAGTTCCTTGGTATAATAGGGTCTGCAATTCTACAAATGGGTTCACCTTCCACTCCTCCCTTTCTTTTATCTCAACAAGCTAAAGTTATGGGAATGAGGGATCTTAAACCTTTTTCCTGGTTCCAGGAAACAGGGAATCAAGTGCCTCCGCAGGAGAAGTTGTTAGGACTTATTTCTGGTAGTGAATTTAGATATGCAGATGTGAGATTTATGGACTCCTGTCATTTTGAAGGTGTGCTTTGCGGTTTAGAAGATGACTCAGTTGGGTCAGTTCAACCAATGCAAACCTGTGTTGAATTCCTTGATGGGCCTCATCATTTATCAATTTCTAGGACTCTTTAAATCTTGAAGAAAATTAAACGAGATAAATTGTGTTGTATTGAAAAGAACATGCATTTCTTGCTGCAGTAATAGGGGAGTCAAAGCATCCCCTTCTAGTGAAGATGATAAGTAAAAGAAAAAAATTCAATTAGGTAATTTAAGGTTTGGATTAATTACACTAATGTATTATTTGATAAACATATTTGGCCTATCTAGAAGCTTAACTAAAAATATGTATATTCTTTTATGGACTCAAGAATTGATGGTAATGCCTCTAACCACAGGTAAGAATATGGTCAGGAAAAAAAATCCCATAGATCCATCCAGACTTCTTTTGTCTCCTCTTTCCACTCCTTCAACTCTAATTGTAATTTCTTCACCTTCCTTTCCAGGTTATCAGATTCTCATCTTCTTCCATACTCCATCTCTCTCCCCAGTGTAGCCACCTCTAGACATCATTAGTTTATGTTTATTTGACTCGCAAGTGTTTTCGTATCATTAGTATTTATTTATTTAGGAGGAATGCTTTACTCAGTTAATCCTCTTGTTACTTGGACCTTTAAGGTTAGTCAGTTTCCCAATAGTTGTATGTTTATTTGATTCGCAAGTGTTTGCCCTACCATTAGTATTACTTGTTTAGGAGGGTCGCTTTGGTCAGTTAATCCTATGGTTACTGGGGTCTTCAGAGTTAGTCAGTTGCCCAATACTTTTCCTTGGCTACCATATTGTTCTGTCATCAAAGCGTTCTTCCCCCTTTCTTTTTAGCGATTTACAGAACTTGAGTTGAGCGAAATGCTGCAATGTTTTTTTCCCTAACGATTTTCTTCTCACTGTTCTCAAATTTGCTCATGCTGACTTTTTCAGTGGTCAAATTGCGAATCTGATCAGAATTTAGACTTGTGTACATATTAATTATCTTATCTTGTGCTGATCAACCGCTTATTAGTCTTTGCACTTGAATTGGTTGCAGTACCTGTGGGATGTACAGTGGATCCAGTAAATTATTTCGGTAATGAGCAAACTTCATCTATTCTTCGGCCAAACAAACGAGGTAGAGAGGCTGAAGATCTTTCGAGGCAACAGAAGCTCCAGATTTCTCTGAATTATAACCTCTGTCAGGATGAAGTTGATCGTTCCGCAAGCATTCCAAACCATAACCCAGTATCAACTGGGCTAAGGCTTTCGTACGATGATGATGAACACAACTCATCCGTCACATCTGCTAGTGGAAGCATGACAGGGACACCCTCCATCCTCATGTCACTTGGTGACAATATCAGGAGTGAGCTTGAACGGCAGAAAGATGAATTTGATCAGTACGTCAAAATTCAGGTATATTACTGTTGACGTCAAACTCCTTGATTCATTTTTGGCTTTGTTGCTGATTCCTTTTCTGTGTTGCGTTTACTCTGCCACATAGTGTCTTAGTAACTTGAAAATTTTAGAAGACATTTCTAAATTTCTTAAGACACCCCCTAAAAGTTTTTTTGTTGCTTAGTCATTTCCGTTCCTGTATTTGCCACCAACCCGAATCATAAATCTATTCCTATTAGCCGAGTTTTGCTAAACATCTACAATTTTGTCATTTGAGCAGCAAGAGCAGTTAGCAAAGGGAGTTAGAGACATGAAGCAAAGACACATGGCTTCATTTTTAAACTCTATAGAGGACGGCATAAGCAAGAAGCTTCGAGAAAAGGAGACGGAGTTGGAGAATATGAACCGGAAGAACAGGGATCTTATGGATCGAATAAAGCAGGTAGCAACTGAAGCGCATAATTGGCATTACCGAGCGAAGTACAATGAGTCCATGGTTAATATCCTCAAAAGCAACCTTCAAAATGCGATATCTCAGGGTGTTGACCCAGGGAAGGAAGGTTTTGGAGACAGTGAGGTTGATGATGCAACTTCTTATATTGACCCGACAAACTACCTTACGGCGGTTGGAGGGCGGGGAAAATCCATTGCAGGGCCCAGTTCTGAGCATTTGACCTGCAGAGCTTGTCGGTTTCGAGAGGTGTCAATTTTGCTGATGCCGTGTAGGCACCTGTGTGTGTGTAAGGAATGTGATGGATTCTTAAGTGTCTGCCCAGTCTGCAATATCCCTAAAAGTGCTAGTGTGGAGGTATACCTGTCTTGACATTAGCTGCCTGCTGATATTACGGAGTTTTCCATGTATGTCTTACTGACTTGTAAACTTGGCTGAAATACCAAATGCTGGTGGAAATGAGCCTGTCACTCAGCTATCTGCATTTGTTATTGAGGTTGTTAATGAATGAAATTCAAACCCAAAATATGTGCACATAAATTCGCTTGTTTTTAACCCCTTATGGCAAAAAGCCCCTTTAACAAGTGTATTTGTGATTTTGTGCTCATCAACTTTGCTGTTCAAGGAATGGAGTGTCAAGTTTCCATCTTGTGAAAAAATATGCATGTTCTACTAATTAATGTTCTATGACACAGAATAAAGTTTCCAATTTTCAGTCATCAGATTATTGCAAATTCCATACTTCAAAAAGATTGTTAGAAGTTGGAAATTTCCTAACAGCATAGTATAAGGATCAAGTAGGAGTGTAAGTGACCACATGAGCTTTGCTCTAGTCGTATCTCATGCCTTCGAGGGGAGAGCCTCAGGTTTGATCGTTGGGAGCCACCGGATAGGGTTTTGGGGGGTGGGGTGGGGTGGGGTGGGGGGATAAGTATAATATAAGCACCCACCTCAACTAATGTTCGCTTGTAAGTTCGACCCTTATCACTCCTACTAATGATTTCGCTTGTGGGTAAAATTCATAGTTTCCAGCCTATGGCTAGAGTTACCTTGTAAGTTAGGATCCTTTGATCTCTCCTCACTTAAAGGTTGTGCTTGATCTGGCCGATAAATTTCGGCGTGGGGATATTTTGTTGCGCGCATTTGGAAGTGTGCGTAGACACGGGCACACGGCACATCAATGCCAACATTACCTTGATTGAATTGGGTTAAAGGAGGACATTCTAATTCAGAGCAAAAACACAGAGAAGACAAGGGAAAACAGAAACACTAACATATGCTTCAAAGTTCAAATCTGAAGGAAAGAAGCTAACTCAATCCAAGTATGAACCGTTTTCATCAAAAAGAAAGGGAGTAAAGTTTCATTACTGCAAACTAACTTTAAACAAGCTTCAATGAGATAAAAGCAAATAACAACAGAACACCAGGCAATGATATGCTTACAAACATACTAAGAAACATGTCATCAAAACCAAAAACAAGGACGCTACTGCTTGAAGCCAATTAAATCCATCCCAAAGACGGTATGCGGAGTTAGAGAAGGGCGAGACGAATCTTATGCGCTCCTTGAAGCTCAGAATCAAGGCCAATCCAGCCCAAAATACTTCTTCTCCTGAGGAGATGCATTATAAGCATATTTATCAATCACATAACTTGCTATTTCAGAAACCATATTCGTCATATCTGTGCTCATAAACTCTGTGTTTAAACAAGGGTGTGTTCTGAAATCGTATATTTTCTTAGCTTCATCTTCACAATCAGCCATTAATGCGACAGTAAAAACACCAGCTTCTTCTCCAAACAGCTCTGTGTTTTTCACTTCGATAAACCATTCTCGATTGAGGTAATCTTCGACAGTTTTCAGGATAACCAATAACCGAGGATTAATTGCAGAAAATGGAGTAACACAGAGACGGAATTTCCTAGTCACAACATCCTTGGTAAATCCAGACCAAAAACTATGATGGTACACAAACCCAAGATTAACCTCTAGGTATCGAAACCCTCTCGACCATGCAACTTCAAGTCCTTCAAGAAGGACAATGTAGAATGGAACAGTGCAGTCAGAATCAAAGTAGATATCTTTATGCAAGCACATGGAAATCCCAATAACCCATTCTCCATCTCTGTTACATATTAATCCGCCACCAAATGAACGGAATGGCACATCAGGTCCATCAGGAAGATGATAGGATGCACTTACAGTAAGCTTGTGATAAACCTGCACATCATGTTCATCAGTAAGCTTGTGATATATTTTTTTTTTTTTTTTTTTTTTTTGGTCCTACTACGAGGAGTTTCCCACCGCCTTTGGCGAATGGACTAATCTCCCGCGGGAGTTTGCAGGGGTACCTCGAAGGGTAGCATCCCTCCCAGCTGGGTTTTTTTTCCATATCCAAGGCTCGAACCCGAGACCTTGGTTAAGGAGCGAGAGGCCCTTAACCACTCACGCCAACCCCAGTTGGTCCTCCGTTTCTTTTTATGTGACACACTTCTCACATAAAAGGGAGAAGTGTGTCGCTTAAAAAGAAATGCAAGAAGTAATATAACCAGCCTTTAGATGGATACAAAGGAATAAAGAAATATCTAAGTTGCTTACCATAGTCGTATTTCCATGGAGTTTCTTCCTGAGTTTCTTCTCATATTTCCACTTATCATCCTTATCTGAAGCATCACAATGCCTTATAGAAGGCTTCTTCCACTTTTTGCATGGAGCAATGTCCTCGCAAACGTAACAGTAACACTGTTGTGGTAAAGAAACAAAAGAAGAATGAGAAACTTTACTAAAAAAAATGAGTTCCAAGAAATACGCAATTAAGCCAAAGGGAAAGCAACAGTATTATGCTATGTTATGCTACACTACTCGAACATGGGTACGACACTTTAACACGTACACTTGTCCGATACTAGTACCCTAGTCCGAGTAACACAAGTGATATGTCACAATAATATGTACCTTAATGCAGTGTCTCTTAGGAGATGATTTTCCGAAAGGGTATCGAAAACAAAGGTGCCTTGGATGAGGGAGATCATCCTCTGGTTTGAGGCATATGGTAAGTGTAGTAATTATCTTGGTGATCACCTGCTTTTCATTGTCGACACTATTATTTTTAAGCTTCACTCCTCCATTTGGTTTCATTGTGAGTTGATTGTAGTAAGCTTAGTATTTGTAGAGAATGTAGGAGTATATGTATATATAGTAAGGTTCATTCTGATCCTAGAAGATGAAGAGAATGATTCAGAGAAGTTGGAAGAAATTAGTTAAAACCTTGGGACTTGATGTTAGTATTAATTTGATTTAATTTAAAGAGGAAGAGACCTTTTCTCTTCTCAATGATAAATTTTTCAGGCTCTTGAAACATGTTCACGGTTCTTTTTGTTTGTATGTTTAGAGAACTAAATAAATAATAAATACCCCATCCGTCCCATAATATAGTGCTCACATTCCTTTTTAGGTGTCCCAAAATGTTGTGCTTGTTTTCTTTTATATTAATTTGCTTGGATTAAATTATCTTCAATTTCCACACAAACTTTCCAAAATACCTCTACTTTTCTTTCAAAATATGTGTCCCTATCTATTGTTTTACACTATTCCAAGAAACATTCATTGCTTTTTGATTTTTTTAAAAGGAAAAATAAATTAAAGAGCTAGTTCCAAGACAAAAATACCAAATAAACTCTTTCTTAAATATTTTTTTTTGAGAAATCCTACTACTCCTTTTATTTTCCTTAAAAACCGTGAAGAATGAGAAGTGAGCACTATATTATGGGACGGAGGGAGTAGTTAATAGTTACACGGACCGTAGTTAAACTTCTTGTACGAGTTCTTCTCTCCCAATAAAAATAAGGGGGTTAATAACAACAACAATACTAATAAACTTCTTGTAAAGTACTCCATCTGTTTGAATTAATAAAAATGATTTTCTTATTTTTTAGGTAAATTTGTCATAAACAACCTTTTAAAAACTATTTTTTGCGAGAAACAACCTTTTAAAAATTTTCTTGCAACTTCAGACCTTAAACAAATTTTTTTTTTTTGAAACCAACCTTGCTCCGGATTCCGACCTTGACTGTCCTTTTTTTCCTATTTTCTTCCCTTTCCCTCCAATTCCCCTAAAATCTTTCCCTCTCCTCCTACCCCAGTTCATGGCTCTTTTGCACATTGAATTTTGGAGAACTCTTCTCCTTCATCTCTCACTCCACCACCACAAGACCACCTCCTCCAGCCACTAACCTCCCAAACCCTAGCCCCCCCCACTACCACCAGCCTCTAAAACACACTCGAAACCCCCACTACCCTCGCCCAGCCACCACCGTACCCTCTCCCAAACCTCGAAACCTCCAGTCTCCCACCACCCTCGTCCAATCCCCACTACCCTCTTCTCTGGAAGCCCACCGGTTCTTCTTCCTCAATCGACACCATTCCGCTGCAACTCCTTTCATGGGGTCGTGGCTCGTCGGGTCAACTCGGCATGGGAGCTGAACAAATTCGTCTTTACCCAACCCAGTTTTCTCTCTCCTCGTCCCTCCTTCGTTCCTTCTCTCCCCATCTCCCGACTCTCTCTCTCCTCCATCGCCGCAAAAATCAACGGTAGAGATCGGAATCTCATGCGGGTTGTTCCATTATGCGATCCTGATTGATGGGCATTGTTGGTTAAAAGTGCAAAAGTGTCATAATTGAAGAGAGAAGAGGAAGGAGTAAACTGGGGTAGGAGGAGAGAGAGATTTTAGGGGAAATTAGAGGGAAAGGGGAGAAAATAGGAAAAAACGACAGTCAACGTCGGAATCCGGCTGGTCAATGCCGGAATCAGGAGTAAAGTTGGTTCCAACAAAAAAAATTTTGTTTAAGGTTTGAAATTGCAAGAAATTTTTTAAAAGGTCTTTTCTCGTAAAAAGTGATTTTTAAAAGATTGTTTCTGACAAATTTCTCTATTTTTTAAGTCTATTTTTGAAATGGTACTTTATTCTTTAAATTCCCTCATCAAACAATCTTTATTCCTCTTTTATCCTTCTTTGGATAAAATATTAATAAGTGATATTTGGTGTTTATGTCATATTGAAGTAAAATATTAATAAATGAAATTTAATTAACCTGGAGCGTAATCCGAACCTAATAAATTACAATGTGAGTATGAGACTACTATAAAATGAATCTCTATTAGATAAGTGAAGAGGGGAGGACATAGTGTCCACCCTTTTTTACAATTATACTCTTAACTTTTTTTTTTTTGAAATTAAAAATTAATTCATTGATTCAAAGTCATACGACATCTACAATAGAAATCAAAACTAAAAAAATACATATCAAAATGAAATAAATACAATTCTAATATGACAAAACCACGATCGTTGAGTAGATCTAACACTTCTGAAAACCCTCGTCTTTCACATCGCTGTCTGATGCAGCCTTCTGCAAGGGGGTCTATCGATCTTTTGTAGTTTTGAAGTAGAAATGGATCCAATTCAAGTGATTGTAAACGAAGTACTGACATCTGTTGCAACCCCGCACAAATTTCAATCAACAAATCAACTTCTTGAATTACACAAAAACCCAAAAACAAAGTCTCCAAACTCTCACATGGAGAGAGATAAAACCCAATATATGGGTAGATATAACCCAATAAATGGGTAGAAAAACTCTCCATTAAAGAGAGACTGAAGTTTATTAGAAACATTAAGAAAAAAAACTAGTAACAAAAGGAGAAAAGGGGCTTACCACCGCCCAAAAGGGTGGCGGTAGCCCCTAGGTTGAAAATTAGGATTTTGTGGGAGAGGAGAGAGAAGAGAGAAAAAAAAGGGAGAGGAGGCGTAACAAATGGAGTATTTTTTGGGGGTTACTAAATACCGCCCGTATTTACTTGAAATCGCCCGTATTTTTTTTAAAATACTCCTAAACTACCCCCTACAAATACTACCCCATACCCCCCACACTCTCTCACTCTCTCACTCTAACACTCTCTCACTCTCTCACTCTCTCACTCTCACTCCTCACTCCCACCATAGCCACCACCACCCCAAAGCCACCACCACCACCAAAGCCACCACCACCACACGGCAACCACCACCACCAGGGCGAGGAAGGCCGTGCCGGCGACCACCGAGCAAGGACGAAGAAGACACCGACGCCGACCACCACCACAACACGTCGGAAAAAGAATGGGCCCAAGGAAGAAGGGAAAGGAAATCGGGGAATCTTCAAATCGGGTTAGTTTTGTAGTTATTTGTGGTCAAAACCAAAGTAGGCTTGCCGGAAAATTGCCCCACTCGTCGCCGGAAAAACGAGGCAAAAAAAAAAAAAAATTTCCGTAAGTGCGGGGCAACGGACGGGAAATCCGTTACCACCGCGGTGGTAACGGACATCTTTCAGTTACCACCGCAGAGGTAACGGTTCGGATCTACGTTACCTCTGCGGTGGTAACGGAAAAGTGATCCGTTACCATTCCGTTACCACCGCGGAGGTAACGTAGATCCGAACCGCTTACCTCTGCGGTGGTAACGGTAAAGATGTCCGTTACCACCGCGGTGTGTGCATTTCCCGTCCGTTGCTCCTCGCATTTACGAAAAAAAAAAAATTTTTTTGTTCTTTGGGTTTTCCGGCGAGGGAGGGGGGGATTTTGGGTTTTTTTTTCTTTTTTTTAATTTATGTTTATGTTTTATTAATTTCTTTTTTTTATAATTATATTTTAATGTTTATTTTAAATAATTTATGTTTGTTCGTAATTTATGTATTAATAATTTCTGTTTGAATTAAAAATAATAATTTGTGTTTATTTGGGCTTTTATAATTAATGTCAATAGTTATTTGAATATATTAATTTAATTGGAATAGTTAATATGTTAATTTGTGTGATAATATGGTAATTAGGTTTTATTATTATTATGTTAATGCATGTTAGTAACATGGTAGTATTATTTAATTTATTTGATTTAATTTATTTAATTGTTTAATAGCATGTGATAATAGTATTATTTAATTTTAATAGTTATTATATAATAAGTTAATATATTGATTTGAGCATGTTATTATATTATTAAAATATTTCAATGATATTAGCATGTTATTATTTTATATTAGTAGCATATTACGATTATTTATTGTAATGATATTAGCATGTTAATTTGTTTTTTTTAGCATGTTAATAATCTATATAATCACCCCCAAAGTCCGGCAAATAAGCCTATAACAAAAATTGCATTTTTTCAATTAGACAACATATAATCAATAATATTATTCACATATTTGAAAACAATATCAAAAAATATTAACTAAATATTCATTAACAAAATTAACATAAACGGATGTACTATTATTCGCTAATTACAAAATCAATACTAATTATGACGGAAAATCAAATATTAACTAAATGGAACATATTAACTATTAACATTTAATTAATATATTCAAATTAACTATTCACATAAATTATAAAAACCCAAATAAACACAAATTATTATTTTTAATTCAAATAGAAATTATTAATAAATAAATAAATAAATTAGGAACAAATATAAAATATTTTAAATAAACATAAATATATAATTATTAAAAAACATAAATTACTACAAAAATAAACAAAACATAAATTTTAAAAAAAGAAAAAATAAAAAAAACCCAAACTCCCTCCCCCCCCAACCCCTCGCCGGAAAACACGAGGCTAAAAAAGATATTTTTTTTTTTTGAAAATGCGGGGCAACGGATAGGAAATCCGTTACCACCGCCTCCGGTAACGGATAACTTTTCCGTTACCACCACGAGGTAACGGTTCGGATCTACGTTACCTCGTGGTGGTGCCGAAAAAGTGATCCGTTACCATGGTAACGGATCACTTTTCCGTTGCTTCCACGCAGGCAACGGATTTTTGGTCCGTTGGTTCTCGTGGAAGCAACGGGTTTTACATCCGTTTCCTCCACTGGGTAACGGATTTTCGATCCGTTACCCCGCTCCGTGGCCAAAAAAAATTTTCCAAGCAACTTAAAAAAAAAAAAAAAATTCCAACTTACCACATTTCGTTCCGGCGGCGTTGACGGTCCTTCATCGGACATTTTGCGTCGGTGGTGCTCCGGTGGTGGGTGGTGGTCGGCCGGCGGTGGTGTTCGGAAGGTGGTGGTGGTGTTAGTGCTTGATGGTAGAGAGAGAGAGAGAGCTTAAGTTTGGTGAGAGTGGAGAGGGTAAAGTGAGGTGAAAGGGGGAGGGGCATGGGGGGTATATAATGAAAAAAATACGGACGATTTCAAGTAAATACGGACGGTAAATAGCGATTCGGTATTTTTTCTAGGAGTAGCACATTATACTCTTAACTAAAAAAAGCAATTACAACTTATTGATATCAAGGGTTGGAAATGAGCTAACTCATGGGCTACTTTACTCCAACCAAACACTTTAAAAAGGCCAAAACAGAAACGGAAATCTAATTAGGGATGAATTTCGATTTTCTGTTGTCGTCGTAAATTTCCGATTCTCGCACAAAATCAGTTACTACTTACTACCAGGCACTCCATCAAATTAATTTCCCCCTTTTTATCCTCCAAACTTATCATACTAATTTATAGTAATTGCGAACAAATTCCAGCTTCAGAAAAAAAGCTTAATTCAGTATGCCAAGATACAAGGATGAACCTCCTGCAGTTCGTGTATATACAGTCTGTGATGAATCAAAGTTTGTATCTTTTTTCTTTTTTCTTTTTAATCTTTTCTGGGTCAGATTTAAATTTTACAGTGTTTATTTATACTTTTATGAATTTGTCCTTAATATTTGTGGGTTGACCCATTTGCTAAAGGTACTTGATTGTGAGGAATGTACCAGCACTAGGGTGTGGTGATGAACTAAGACAACTGTTTGCAACATATGGAGAAGTTGAAGAGTATGATTTCTTTTACCTTATATTATGTGAATTTTATGTTTTATATATTGATTTGCAATCAATGTGATTATGTGAATTGCCTTGTTAATTGATGATTTTGTGGTTAATTAGAGTAGGGTGCCTTTTTATTTTTGGGTGTGAAATGTGATAGTCTTGATTGAAGTGCTTGCAATTATTAGTAGTTTTATGGCACAATAGGCATGTATAAATTATGATACTTGAATTCTGTGAACCTACAAATAGATTTGATATGGCCTTATGAGAGTGGTTCCTAGGTTGACGTTGGAGATGGAGAGTCGAATTGCAGTATCTTCATGGAGTATTATGTTCTTTTTGCTAATTTATAAGTGCATAACATAACAGTGACATTGTGTTCTCGTTTTGAACGAGCTGAGTGCTATGGGCCGCAAAAGCGAAACAGTTAGAGGTGGGTTAAAAACATAGCATATTTTACCTGGAGTCTAGCTCTAGCCTATCAACAGAAGCTAAGTTTGGCGTATTCATCTTCCATAGGAATCAAGATCATACTCTCCTTCCTATCTTCAAAAGATTATTTTGGGTTTCTGAAGCATTCAGTTGAAAATCAACTGTCGGATAATTTAGCTTTATCTCCAAGGGTCAAGAATGGGTACTTTGGATTGTGAACAGGTTGTGTCATGTAACGTAGTTGGGCTCTTATGGCCTTTTCATTACATAATATCATCAACTTAATAGGTATTGTTTGTATAGGTGCTCTAGAGAATTGGAGGACTTTATATTTCTTTATATTTAGTAATACTATAGCTTTTAAGACAACCTTTCAAAAAAAAAAAAAAAAAACTTTTGAGACAAGTTTTGTTCACCTTATCTTGACTTATATCATGAAAAATAAATTTAGATAATTCAAGTGGAGGGTTGAAAAGTTAGATTGGGGGACAATTAACAAGGCTATTAGGTTCAATATACAAATACAATAAGTTCTAATAAGTATTGATGAGTTAAGTTGAGAGCTAAATACGTTGAGATTAAAGTTAAGTTCATGGCTAATAAATTCATATAAGATAAGACGAGTAAGATCAGGTGAAAATAATGTGTCCTTAAGCTTTAGTAGTCAAAAAAGCCCTTTTCTTGGTGTTCAAGTGTTTTTTAGCCAGCCTTGGACTTGCAACAATCGTAGGTGGGTTTTGGAGGCTGCCTAGTTTAAAGGATTCTACCAATGTCCTTGGAAATACCTTTTTTTTTTTATCTCTACCAAAGAAGAATAGAAAGAATTTGACACAATGGACTTGGCAAACTAAATTGAGTGCACAAGGAGCACATATATGCCAACATACTAAAGCTTTTAGTAGAATTTGAAATGCTTATGTAGGAGTTTTGATGGTTTTTCTTTGTTTCTTTCTTGTGTCTTGTTGTTTGTTCTTGGACCAAAACTTTGTCGATTCTTATTAGTACCATTGGGTTTGGAGGGTGTTTGTTTGATATATTGTTGATGTGCATCTATATATCTCTATAGACTATGATATGTATTAGATTCTGCTTGGAACATGATTGAAGCTTTTTTGTATGGATTCAGATGCTATCTGAGTATGTACTTTTTAAATAGCCGACCTTTTTAGAGGATAAAGGTGTGTGGCCTCTTGGTTTAGTTAGCTCCTTCATAATTCTACTTTTGCAGGTGTAAACCTATGGATGCCGAAGAGTGTGAGGCATTTACTGATGTCTATTGGATCAAATTCCAGCTAATCAGCAATGCGAGGTGATTATAATTGGCTTCTCTTAGTGTTCTTAGCCACGAAAAGATTATCTACTTTCTATGCTAAGAAATAGCAGTTTAGGTGGGAAACCTTTCTAGTGCCTGATTCTGATTAGTGACTGGGTTGTCTTGGTAGAGATAATATGCAGCTATAATTGCTTGCATGATGATACTAAACTTTTTACGTCAAACATCACAAAAATGTAGGAAGAAATCTTTATGGAAAGAACATAGTGTAATTTGTCATGGTGGCTTGCTATATTCTTTTAGGTTCGCAAAAAGAAAATTAGATGAGTCTGTTTTCCTTGGGAATCGGCTGCAGGTGTCATACGCTACTCAATATGAGAGTCTGTCTGACACAAAAGAGAAGTTAGAAGGCAGGAGAAAGGAGGTTCTGGCACGATTGAAGCGTGAGTAATTTACACTTTTTGGTACTTTAGAATCTTGATCTTTTTTCTCCTAACTCTTATTTATCTTTCATAATCACTTCTGAAATTTGTAAAGTATTGTGTGTGTGTGATCCCAGCTGGAAGATCCAGTGGTCATGAATTGCAATGTAAAGGTGCTAGTAATCATCCATTATCACTTGGAGCTCCATCACAGGTTTATCAGCAATTGGACATAAATCAAGGATGGTATACTACTCTACTCAATTATATTCTACCAATGTTGCAGTCATGGAGAGTATCAATGGAAGTTCTTTTCATGCAGGTACACCAAAGAAATGGACCAAATTTCTAAATTACACCATTCGTCGATGACCAGGGTGTCCTCTGATCAGGTAATCTACCTACTGCTTCAAACATCTCTTTGTGATATAAGAGTGAACTGAAGCCGGACAACCGTGACACCAATAATTCGTGTTTCACTTTCTGTACACATCCCAGTGTGTGAATTTCACCTTCCTATTGCTAACTCTGTGAAGTTCTAAACACTGGTTTTAGTATTTAAATAAAATTGTTAACAAACTAGTTTAACTCCTACAATCCCCCTCCCCCGCTGAACTTTTTTTCTTTTAGGATCTATCGTATGCCATCTCTTTTTTTTTTCTTGTGTTACATCTCTCTCTGTATACTAGGTCGTGCTACAAATTACACTTTCTTTAGCTACTTCGGTTTTCAAATATTCTTTTGACCCATTTAAGATCTTGCTACAAATACTTTTCTAGCTGCTTTTTTTGTGCACACAAGTTACTATAAATCACCTACACTTTTGTCTTTCAGATCATCAAACACGACTTGCTTAGTTCATTAATAATAGCATTAGAAACATCAAGATGGTTTTCTTCTGCTTTTTTAGATTTTCTAACACAAGATGTTTGCTTTCTTTTTCATGACTGTCAGGATTACTTCCCATCCCATTCAATGAATGAAACGGTTAAAAGAGTGAGAGAGAAGCTAGATAAGGTGAGGATTCTGCAATTTGTATTTATCTTGCACCATTTGCCCTGAGAGCTGGTTACGAGATCTTTCTTTCTACACCCTCCTTGTTTCAGATAGAATCAAGTTCTTCAAATATGCAATCTGGCCCTGCTTCAAAGAAAACACGAGTTGATAATAGGAGAAGGATATGAGACTGCTGTCTTCATACTGGTGCAAGCTGTTTGTCAGGTTTGGACATCGGGTTTTTAGAGAGTGGGGGAGTGATTGGTCTTTATTACTGTAAATAAGAGACACAATCCTCTTGTATGCTCAAGAGGCTAATCTTTTACTGCGTGGTAAATGTTTGATTTCTGCATGTAATGGGGCAATTCCGCAGCAATGAAATGAAATTTATCTTTTGTAAGTTGTAGATGAATTTCTCTAATGAGAGTTGTATTACATTGTTAGTTTTTATAAGGAAACTGTTCCATCTTGTCAATTCTAGAAATATAACATGGTCTTTATAATAAAGAATTCAATGTCAAAATGACATAAATTAAAATCAATAGAGCCACTTGTTGGATTGATACTCTAACTGTAAGTTAATTTATGAAACAATGAATAAATTCAAAGAAAAATTATGTTGAAGCTGCTCTACTTCTCATTGAAGACCTGACATAGTCCAAGACACGGTAGTACTCAAAGAAGAGCGAGGAGTGTTCTCCTTCAAGCCCGTCTCGGGTCCTTCTGTTGCCGCCAGCCAAGTTGTTGCACGGGCTTCCACCAATCACCAGATCAAATCCACCGAACTTATCAATCCATTGATCAATCATTAGATTGTCTACCTTCCTAACATCGTCAACATGGACCAGGTTACCCTTTTGTTCCGTTTCTTCCCACCAATCTCGAAGTATTTTCCGGCTCACAGGGGAGTTCTCTACTGATACAACATTCTTCAAAGTGATGCCAAGTCTGTGAAGGGCAACCTCTGCTCCACCAATGCCAGAGAAGAGCGACAGAATACTCATGCCATTAGGATACATTGGCTTCAGAACGGAAAGGTGGTAGGCAACTGTGTCGATCTGAACAAATATTATAAACGTGTTGGTCTAAGAACGAGACATTAAATGAAGTTATAAAAAGAATTCATTGGAAGCTTATTATGAGAGAAGGAAAAAATCAAGCAATTTTTTGAAGTTGCTAGTTAGCTGAAATTAAATGCAGCAGTTCCCCTTGATGTTATAAATATGACACACACATATATGGATTGCAAGAACGATGGGTTTGTTGACAATGAGGGCATGATCGAGTGATAAACAAAAGGGTTTCATCATTATAGGGAGCAGCTAGTATGCTACTGACGTGGACCATACTATATGATTTCTTTGATAATGTTTTCATGGGTTTGAAGAGTGATGGATGCATTTTGGTTTCCCCAGAAGTTAAAACATGTTTACTTCTAACAAAGTGGATTTCAGCACTTAAATTACTGTGAAAGACAAGTACCCATAATTAATCAAGCATTTATCCAGATGTAGCTACTGATAAATTATTGTGAACTTGTAAAACCTTTTACTAACCTGAAAGGAGTTGCCCAGGGATTTGTATCTGTCAGTGCGGCCAATACCTCTTGTATGGAATCTTGGGAATCCAAGCAAAAACTCCATGTCTTCAGGTTCAAGAACAGCGACTCTGTTCTTTCCGACCCACACCAAGTTCCACTTCTTGCATTGCTCGATGACAAACTTTTTATCAGATTCAGAAGGTTCGTCAGATAGGACCCTCTTCCTGATTCTTTCAGTCAATTGGGCACTTCCAATGCAAGTCAATAGACAATTTAACTTTGTCCTCCTATCCCATGCAGGCCACCACCTCTTTGTCTCTGGTAGTGCCTCATGAATCGTCTTTGGAGGAATCGGAAGTAAAGGTTGTCGGTTCTGGATGGGGAGGTTATGGATGTAACCCCTTTTCCTAGCAGCTGCAGAAAAGTAGATGGAATCCACAAACTCTGGTTCTATGTCATATAGGAACCGAGAAATATCTTCCCAAACCCCCTTTGGAGTAAGGGCCACATTCTCATAATAGAAGTACGGAGGACCCACAACATCTTCAGGTAGTTTTCTAGAACATACAGGAGAATTGCAGTCTGGAACCCCAAATCCAATCATCATTTTACGGCTGCTGAATTCTACCCTTCTTGCTGGTGGTCGCTTTTCAGGTCTTTTATGCCTCTCACTGATTTGGAAAGGTTTTCTTTTCTTGTCTGTCCGGGCAGTCCTATTCTGAGTATGTGCTCCGAAGTCTATCACATCAGCAACTTTCGCCATTTCAGCAGCACATATAAAATCTGTCAGTTCTTCAATAGCAGCATCATAACCTGAAATGTCAGGTAGCTCTTAAAGGAGGAGATTATGCACATGCTGACCCAAGTAGGCAAAAACAACTTTAACTACTGAACTTTTTTTAATTTCTGAATAAGAAATGATAAGCACAACACATAATATACTTCAAAAACCAATCTCAGCCCAATAAAATGGTAGTTCACTAACCACATCTCTCAATAGCAATCAGAGCATCCTCAACTTTGTAGCCCATGTCAACCAATGCTGATATGGTCTTGTCTCTGCCACTTCCCTGCAAGATGAAATAAGTTATTGTACTAACAAATCATTATACCAGAAAACGAACATTCCAAAAACCGCGAACTATAGCTTGACTTGGAGGAACTAAGCAAGATTTTACAGAAATCGTGCCTCTTGCCTTCTCTTTGTTTCAGTACTGTTTTTTTATCCTGAACAAACCAAACACATATAGTTGTCCAAGATCACAGCACAAAAGTTTCCATAGACATCGACAAAAATCTTGCTGAAAAACATTTTCAGCATGGTGCTCAAAAAGCATAGAACAATGCTGAGTTTTGAAACTCTAAAATAACAAAAGATCTTAAAGTGTCTCCATATACATTATGATTTATGACACATTACATCATCATTTGAAAGGTATGGCATTATTAGGTTGTGAGATACAGAAAGAGCTAACAAAGATACTCTGAAGAATAATCTTGAAAATGGTAGCTAAATTTCATATATCTATCTACAGCACAAAAATACTCTACAACTGCATACCTCTGCGTCTCCATAAGCACTATCACAATCTGAAAAGTCATCTAGATAGTCCTCATCTATATCTACAGGCGTGTTCATCTTCAGCTCAGACGAACAAAGATTATCTCCAGGAGTGTTTTCAAGAACCTGTGTTTATGAATTTTAGAACTAGGTCCAATAAAAATTCAACAACCAAGCATCATATTATTATAATCAGGTATAATGCACCATCATGAGAACTTAAAAGAGCCTTTGAACCTCATTAACCAGATTTTATTTTAGATATAGGCCCGGTCAAATGTGAAAGTAACCTACAAGCAAATAGGCCCACTGATTCTGATTTCTGTATAAGTTTTAAGTCATATAACATACATGTCATTCACATTGAATGATTGAAACTTCATGATCAAGTAATTAGAAATTACCGAGTATGTTAGAAGACTGTTAAGTATTGCATCTTCGTTGTCCTCGCCTAAGAAGTTATGAAACAAAGGTTAGCAAATCATGCCATAAGAGGTTGGAGGTTTCACCCTCATCCAGAAACAAACAAGCAAAATAAAAACAAGAGCAAAAACGACTGAAAAAGGCAAAATGAATCACACATTACCATTTTCCTTGATTGCTTGGACCACCATTTTTTTGGCAAAACCCATTGAAACAAAATGGTCAACTTTGTTGGTGATGTGATTAGAATAACCAGATGATGAGGCAGCTTCTATGGCGAAAACAGGAGAATCCCTCGTTTCAGCCATGTCCTTATTGATTGTTGAATAAGAAATGCATTAATTAGTCACTGAGCATGTCGAAATAATAAAATCAGTTTGCTACACTACAGTGTTTCTTACACTGAACTGTGTTGTAGATACGAGTCATTTATAAGTCAAATGAAGTACGATCCCAGTAATCATAAAAATGTATGAAAGTTTGAGGCAACAAATTACCATCAAAAAGAAAGAAACAACTAATCAATTGAAGTCTAATGTGAAACAAGTCACCAATAAAAGTTTTATGGATGCTACTTACTTGATCATGAAGTGTAGCCTGCAAAAATTCCATTTCTAGCTCATCATCTGTATCCCAATCATCATCATCATCTATTGGTTTATATATCTCAGGATCCTGCCAAAAGAAAAAATCATATTCACAAAAAAAATAATGATTAGTTATGGAAATTTTATGTACGAGTTCAAGTTATTTACCACTTATGTAATTTCCTATTAACTTAATTGATTAAACTTTCTTTTGTTTATCATGATTAATGAATCTCTATAATTTAGATTCCAATTGACATAAATTTATACCATGTATATGATTGATAGTTAGGCATACAAAAACATCAAGCATATAAATAGATTTTTCAAAAAGAGAATCAGAAAAAAAAAGACATAACAACATAAATTATTCAACCTCAAATTGTAACACTTACAATACATATCTTTTAGATGTATGAACGAGGTACTCATCTGATATGAGTAACAATTGAGTAAAAGAGAACGCAGTGCAAATTCCAGGAAAATTATTTATACAACCAACCAAACGTACAAAAATAACGAGGGAAACGCACCATTACAACAATTTCTTTCCCTTTAGCTGAGTATTGATCTCGCGAGCTACTCCCGGGATACATATCAACTGTAAGTCAAAAAATTAGGAAATTTAGACTTTGTTTTTATAAAAAGATACTAAAATGTAGCTTGCTCATGACACAAACAATTATGTTTATACCAAAAGCAATAAAATTGTATAAATATCTATCAGGACATTTCTATACAATTATTAATTAAAGACTCTTAAAGCCTACAAACACCATTGATATTTATCAGCTCATTGCCTCATTGCTATTTGATCTTGATTTGCAAAGATAAAAATGACAACCATGCTCATTCAGCAATAGCTCGTATATTGAAAAACAAATACATGTTATTAGAGGTCCATGTGTTATAAAATTGTGTGGCTAAACTAGCAAATTATTTTCCTATACTTGAATCTAGATAAACTCTATGCACAATGCCAAAGCAAAACAATATAAAAATTATAAACAACAACAATTCCATCAATGTCTTGAAGGAAGGAAAGCAGATTCCATAACATTATAAAAAGCCTAAACTATGGCATTAACATAACCCAACCCAGCCAAAGATGCAAACTCTATTATACTCTAAAATGACCAAAAAAATTAGCTTTGTAGTACATAATGATACACCTGAATATATAATAATAACAATAATAAGGGTTTGTTCTCTTCATCTTATTTTTTTCTTATTTCTCAGGGGAAATGAAAAAAGTTACAGAAATTTTCTATAAAACATAAGAAGAGTTCAAAAAAAATAAGAATAATTAGGAAAAATAACAAAATTTTCAGAAAGTTCAGAAACAAAACAGAAAATGTTCTGAAAAGTAAAGAAAAAATATGAAAAATTCGGAAATATGAGGTGAATAGAACAGGCCATGAACGATCTCAGCCATAGAAGGTACTCCAAGAACTAAGAGTGCTACTTGTATTTTTAAAGGAAAAACAAACACAAGATTATAGGAGAAATAATCAAAAAGCTGATTACTCTTTTCAGGTAACCACATGCCAACATTTCACAAGCAATGTATGACAAATTAGATATGAAACTATTTTTTCCTCTAAAACTAATTTTTTCTCTACTATCATGAACTAAACCCACCCACAAAATTCTTGGAGAAACCCAGTTTTCATTGTTACTGCAATTTCATCATCCTAATCACAGAAAAGACTAATATCAAATATTAACGTCACAATTTTGCTACAATAAATTGCCAACAAAAAAATAACAATTTCCAATTTTTTTTTTTTGAAAAAACCCAAATGATCGTACTTCCATTTTTTCTTCAGTCCCTAAGAAAGAGATTTTTAGTTGCCCAAAAAATTTGCAAGAGTTTTTTAACTAAAAAAAGGAAGAAGATGAAAAAAGTTGAACACGGAAAAAAAAAATGGAGTTTCTGGATTCCCACAACAGAGGTTGTGATTTTCAGGCAATATTTCAAAAACCCACTAAAAGAACAACAGAAAAGTTCATACAAAACCTCATAATTATGGAGTTCATAATAAGAATACCAAAAAAAAAAAAAAGTGTGTAGTATGAAAAGTTGGGTACCTGAATCAGTTGAATGTGTTTGGTAATTATTATGGGGGTAAGATGAAAATGTCAGGAGATAGAAAAAAGAGATGAAGATTATAAAAATGTAAGTGATGCAACAGAGAAAAAAGATACTGTACCGCAACGTAGAGGAGAGAGAAGAGTATGTGAGCACTGAGCAGTACTGCTGTAGTGTAGAGAGCAGAGAAGATGAAGGTGAATAGCTTTGAACCCAAATGGTAGCAAATATGGGAAAAGGCGTAAGAGGGAGGGAAAGATCAAAACTGAATACTTCATTTTCTTTGGTGCTACCTATAGGCTTTGACACGTTTGTCGATGCATAATTTTACTCATATGATATTATCTTTAATTATGTTTGAGTACAAATTATAAAAAGAAAGTATATGACGAGACGAATCTAATAAGATTTCATATTATTATATTAATTATTATGAATAAATAATTTAACAAGGTCAGAGTGAAATAAGTGAATAATGTTGAAAGTCAATATGGTACAACTAAAAGAAAATAGAGAAAATAGGAGTTAATTGGTCAAAATTCAAAGGAAATGGTTGTATTAGAATTTTAGGGCACTACGAGGACACGAGTAATGGAGGAGTTTTAGGTAACTCTTAAAATAGAGAAATTTATAAGAGTTAGCTCTTAAGAGTGTAATGGGAAACTCTTAATAAGAGTTAGGTATGAATTTTTCTGGAATAAGAGTAAAGTGCTCTTAATAAGAGTCACCAATTGAAACACTAAAAATTGACACTTGAGAAATGATTGGAGGAAGTAAAAATTGACACTTTTGCTAAAAGAGCAATAAAACATAGTGAGTAGAACTTTAAAAAATAGATGAAAAAGGAAAGCGATTAGAACTTTAAAAACGGAGGGAGTATGTATCGTATTTGTTCAATCAGGTCCATACTCATTTGACCTTTGGGTGTACTAAGAGCTATATATACCGAGCTGTACCTTTTACCGAATTATTTTACTTTGCTTTGCCTCATATCGCCCACTTTATATCCGATTATCTCGTATTCCAAATTTGATTATTTTCACTTCCTAATATGGTATTATTCCAAATTTGACAGTTTTTTAAAACTTATATATGAATATAAAAGCTATCACATGAAAGATTGCTTGTGTTTTTCTTAATGAATTTTTTTATAATATCAACTTTTTATATACTATTGAAAGTTTTTTTAAACTAATATATAATTAGATATGTTTTTTTTTGGTGCAGATACATAATTAGATATGTTAATGGTCAAAGTTTTACATTCGTAATGATGACGTCAAAGTGTAGTACTCCCTCTGTTTTTTTTATCCTTCTCACTTTCCTGTGCGCGTCTTCAATGCACATCTTTGAACTTAAATATCTTTCATTATATATTAGTAAAAATTATAACGATTGAATATTAATAAAGTATTGATTGAGACGAATCAAACAAGACCCCACATGACTATATTTTTTCTTACAAATTGAAAAAAATTGAGAAGATCCTCTATAAGTATGAATAGTGTCAAGATTCCAAAGATAAAAAAAATAAAAAAAAAAAAAGAGGAGTACTTATCTAAAAACACACAAAGCATTTGTTTCTAGCATATCTAAATATCTCCACTATGATATTTTTTAGTTGTATCCACTATGATTAAGTACCTCAATAACTAATATATACAATTATATTAAAAGGTGTTCCTAAACCAAGTTTATGTACTAAAGTCTTAACCACTAAACCGGAGCATAGTCCGGGCCTAAAAACTAGTTTGCTCTCGAAAAAAGGGTGTTCTTTTTTTTTAAAAATCATTTAGGTATTTGAGCATCATTCGTATCTTCTAGCATATCCAAATGTCTTCATTATCATAAAATTAAGTACCATAAGGATAGGAGTTAGCTCAAGTGGATAGAGCACTCCCCCTTGGCCCCTGAGGTCAGGGGTTCGATCCTTACCCCAACATTATGCTTGGGTTTTTCTTTAGTATGCTATGCATGCCTTACCAGTCAATGTGTTGGTGTTTCCTACAGGCTAGTAGCCTTGTAGGGGTTAGCCCTTGGGCTGACTTAATCTCCTAATCAAAAAAATAAATAAATAAATAAAATTAAGTACCATAAATATACTATTGTACGAGTTAAATAAAGCTAAATTGTTTTTTTTAAATAAATAATCATAGAAACTTTTTTTTGAAAGGAAATAATCCTATAATCATAGAATCTAATATATGCATCTGTTTGGTTAACATACGATGGAAGATATTGAGATATATTTTGTTTTCTTTTACTATTAATTATACACTTAGTTACACTATTATACTTGGTGGTTGTTTGGTATAAAGTAAGTTAGGTAGGCAATGAAAATTCCCATGATTTTTTAAATTGAGTAGTTGTTCCTTGTTTGGTTGACTGAAAATGGTGGCAACAAAAATTCCTTGGAATTTGAAATTCCCACAAAACGTGGAAATTTATTCACCTTTCCCCCTTGGTCATTTAAAATTCCCACATCAATTCATGGGAATTAAAAATTCGTTGATGTCAACCAAACATATTAATCATTTCTTAGAAAATAAAACTTACCATGAAAATTAAATTCCCATGTATATCAAACGACAACTTAATGGCCGAAAAAGGTATACCCCATTACCATATACCACAACATAATTCTCTTGGCAATTCCTCATTAGAGCCTAACAAGCAATTTAAAAACTAGCTCTTGTACATTTAATTTATGTGCCAAATAAATGCAACATATAAAACGACTATCATATGCCACACAAATTGGGCGACTAAAATTCCCAAAGTACTGGAAAATATGTGCATTTTCCCGTTACTTGCATCTTGATTCGTACTATAACACTGATGCTTCTGAGCTAATCTTTTCGTACAATCGTACCATAGAAAATCACATCAAATCAGGGTCTTTAGCCTTTGCCCACCAACTGTTCGATGAAATGTCTCTTCGAGATGCCGTTTCTTGGAATTTACTAATTTCTGGGTACAAACGTTATAGAATTCCAGACAAAGCGTTAGAATTATATACTGAAATGGTATCTCAAGGTTTCAGAGAAAACCCATCAACGTTTTCCTCTGTTATGAGCATTTGTAGCAATGGTGGATTTCTTTTTGAGGGGATTCAAGTACATTGTAGAGTTATTTCACTTGGGTTTTGCCGAAATATGTATATTGGGTGTTCCATTGTGGATTTTTATATGCAAATGGGGTATGTTGATGATGGGTTGAAAGCTTTGGATGAAATGCCTGAAAGAAGTGTTGCTGTTTGGAACTCAGTTTTTCGTGGATTTTGTGTATTGGGTTTGTGGGATGAGATCATAAGACAGTTTCCTAGAGTGAAATGTGATGGAGTTGAATTGAATGAACTTATGGTTTGTTATATGCTTCAGGGTTGTTGTAATGGGAACTTTGTTAGTCAAGGAGAACAGCTGCATTGTCATGCTTTCAAGGCTGGATTGGTTGAATCGAATCGTTTCGTTGCTAATGCTTTGGTGGATTTTTACTCTGCTTGTGGAACTGTGAGTGATGCTCAGAAATCATTTGGAGTTATTCCTCTAGACGCCGTGATCTCATGGAATTCAATTGTTTCTGCATATGCTAATAATGGGTTGTTGTTTGATGCACTTGAATGTTTTGAGGCGATGCAATATTGGAGTATGAAACCATCTGTCCGTTCACTTGTTGCGTTGTTGAATTCATGCAGCAGAAGGGAGAATCTTTCATTGGGAAGACTGTTGCATTGTCTTGTTCTAAAACTGGGTTTTGGTTGTGGAAGCATCCATGTTGTTTCTGCTCTGATTGATATGTACGGAAAATGTTATGAGATGGGGAGTTCGTTTAATGTATATGAGGAGTGCCCTTATAAATGTATAGAGTGTTGCAACACTCTTTTGACGTCTATGTTACATTGTACTTATACTGAAGAGGTGGTTGAGTTGTTTAGATTCATGGTTGATGAGGGAATTGAATTTGATGAATTCTCCTTGTCCACTACACTGAAAGCATTATCAGGATCTTCTTTTGCGAGCTTAGCAAGCTGCCAATTGATTCATTCTCTTGCTATTAAATATGGATTCGAACCTCATGCCGTAGTCTCATGTTCACTAATTGATGTATATTCAAAATTGGGTCAGGTTGATGATTCAAACTGTGTTTTTGAAGGTTTACTTTCACACAGTGTTTTCTCCTTTACATCAAT
The DNA here is from genome assembly GCA_947646795.1 of Beta lomatogona. Taxonomy (NCBI): domain Eukaryota; kingdom Viridiplantae; phylum Streptophyta; class Magnoliopsida; order Caryophyllales; family Amaranthaceae; genus Beta; species Beta lomatogona. The sequence continues at coordinate 52,788 of CANSNZ010000573.1, read as the reverse complement.
TATAAACGGGTATGCCCGGAATGGATTAGGAAGAGAATGCCTGAAATTACTCGAAGTTATGTTTCAGAAGGGTTTGAAACCAGATAGAGTGACATTCTTGTGTGTCTTGACAGGGTGTAATCATTCGGGTTTAGTAGAGGAAGGAAGAAAAATTTTTGAGTCCATGAACACACTTTATGATATTGAACCAGATCAGAGGCATTATTCATGCATGGTTGATCTCTTAGGTCGTGCAGGGTTGGTATATGAAGCTGAAGAGTTGTTGAAGCTATCATATGTAAAAGATAATTCTTTCATGTGGAGCTCACTGCTGAGAAGTTGCAGGATACACAAGAATGACGTTGTTGGACAAAGAGTAGCAAAACGCTTGGTAGAGCTTGAACCGGGAAATTCTGGAGTGTATCTGCAAGTTTCAAACTTTTATCTTGAAGTTGGAAATTCTGAGATGTCCATGCATTACAAAGAGATTGGGAAGGCAAGACAATTGGTTAGGGAGATGGGCCACAGCTTCATCGTTTGAATCGTGGTAATGTCACATAATCAGCCATGAAAAGCCTAAAAGGCAATCTAATTGCAACATTGAATATAATTTGAACATAACAGGAATACAGGATTAAATGCTTTATTTTGAATTGCATTTCTATATAAAATGGTACCTGCATTTTCATAAGCTTGGACCAACTATCCATCTTAGAAAAAGAAAGGTTTCTGGAAAGTAGCACCACAGAATAGTTTGGTAGGGTATCAATTAGTTAAGTGGTTGACCATAACTTATTCTTATTGTTTTATCCATTTCTGGTTCTCTATTGTGATTTATCCTTTTGCATCACACTCGTATCTTTACAGTTGGTGTTGAGATTGCCTGAAAATGATAAAAAGTAATATATATAATCAGGTGCTAGTGGAGAGCCCATGAACTTTTTGACTGGTGAATCTACAGTCTCTGTTTTAAGAGTAAAGCAAAGATATATAAAAGAATTTTCACTTATACTTCAAGTGTAGGCATGGAGAAAGTATTGCATCTTCATCTACTTTCAAGTCAAGCCAATTTTTTTACAAATCTCTTGATTTTGAATGCTAATCTATGCATATAAATGCAAACCCGGTATCGGCTCATAAATTATCCAAGTCTAATAATTTTCTAAATCATTCAAAACTCACAAAATATGGAAATATTCTTTGTTCTTTTCCTTAGCTTATTGATCACGGCTCATGGGACTGCGGAATATGAGCTACAGGACAACATTGCTATGTTTGGAGAACTCGAAAGCTTCGACATATATGAAGAAATAGAAGATGAAATAGAAGCTTTTGGAATGCCTTCATGGACTAGTTCAAATGCTGCACGTTTTCTCGTGAATGTTGATAGCTTTGGTGCTATTGGAGATGGAACTACTGATGATACTCAGGTGATCTTGAAGTGGCAAGGATATTCATTTAATGATGAATCTTATTCCTGCATGTTTAACTTCTGACAACCCTGTTATACTGTTTATCTTTTTCTGCAAAACTTTTCAGGCCTTTGTAAATGCATGGAAGCAGGCTTGTTCTACGCCAAAATCAGTCTTCTTAGTTCCTCAAGGGCGTCGTTATCTTGTTAATGCAACAAGGTTTGAAGGACCATGTTCTGCTAGATTAGTTGTCCAGGTAAGTTGATAGCCAGACATGTAAATATGTCGACGCTACAATCTGTTTATTATGTTTGCTAAGTTGATGTGATCCACTATAATGCATCTGTTGATCATGGGTATTATAAGTCTGCTGCTGTTGTGTGCTTGGAGTGCAGGTTGATGGCACAATAGTTGCACCAGAAGAGCCCAAGGACTGGGATCCAAAACTACCCCGGACCTGGTTATATTTTCACAACTTGACCAGTGTCTTTTTCCAAGGCAAAGGGGTTATTGATGGGTCAGGCAGTAAATGGTGGGCTGCATCCTGCAAAAAGAACAAGACCAATGTAATTTTTTGTCATCTTCTAAATTCCTTACTACTGACTGATGGAATTGATTGCATTGATCCATATGCTTGTACTAATTTATCTTTCCATTTTCTCAATTTTCCTTGATCTTACAGCCATGTAAAGGAGCACCTACGGTATGTATACCTTCCCTTGAATTTTTTTTTTTTTTGGCACAGAATGTGGTTCTTTTTACAGAAAAAATGAGGCATGGAGGTTGTTCTTGTGATTGTTTTAAACAATTTATTTGTACTTTTCGGACTATGAGAATGCATCAATCACTAACACATTTTGTTTTTTGCTGAAGGCACTAACGATAGATTCGAGCTCTGCTATAAGGGTCAAGGGTCTGACTATCCAGAATAGCCAACAGATGCATTTTGTTATTGCCCGTTCTGATTCTGTGCGAGTGTCCAATGTGCTAATTTCTTCCCCAGGAGACAGTCCTAACACTGATGGAATACACATTACTGAATCGACGAATGTTGTTCTCCTCGACTGTAAAATTGGAACAGGTATTTTCAACCTTGAACTACTCTATTCATATAAGTTGCTGCTACCATGATATTCACCTGTTATAAAAAATGCTTCATTTGAGAGGGGTAATGGTAAATTGTTTCCTTCTTTAGTTAAAGGCGTGAAGTAGTGCTAAAAAGGTTGTATGTTTGAAATATTAACACATGTTGGTCTGTGCTAGTAGCCTAGTACCACACTACCACTTTTACAACGTGTCTTGGAAAAGGAGTTTGCACTATGTATTATATATGCCTGAGAAGCTATTATATGGTTTAATAGCTGCTTATATGTTGACTTTTGTGCATACCAGGGGATGATTGTATTTCAATCGTCAATGCCAGTTCAACTATCAAAATGAAGAAAATTTATTGTGGTCCTGGACATGGAATTAGGTATGTCTTTCAATCACTATATTTCTAACTTGTAACAAGTCAACTATCTTGACTGTTCTTTATTACACTAATTGAGTTTACCACTGCAGCATAGGAAGCCTTGGTAAGGATAATTCAACTGGCATTGTCTCAAAAGTTGTCCTGAATGGTGCGTTTATAAGGAATGCGAGTAATGGGGTCAGGATTAAGACTTGGCAGGTAACTCATGTTTTGAGGAGATACATATATTGTGTCAAACTCACCCCCCCCTTGCCCACCCACCCTCCCCCCAAAAGCGATGCCTTGAAAAGAACCAACTTACTGTTCTGGCTACTGGTATGAGGTGGAACTAAATGCATTCCCATTTTCTGCCTCCTTTTTTATCTCAATTATTTTAAAACCAATGTTTTACATTTTGAGTTTACTTTGGGACCTACTTTGAGCTTAGGTAACATTTTTTCAATTTACCATGTGAATCTCTATTTCAAGCATTATCACTTGAATGACATTTCTCCATTTATTCTTAATGCAGGGAGGATCTGGCTATGTGAAAGCAGTACGCTTTGAAAATGTGATGATGGAAGATGTTGAAAATCCTATTATCATTGATCAATTCTATTGTGATTCTCCCAATCCTTGCGGAAATGAGGTAGATGCTATCTGTCTATTTGTCTCTTTTGCTATTATGTTAGATATATACTGTGTGGTTTCTGTTTGAGTAAACCAGCTTCGGGTGTCTTCGATGTAGCAGATAAAGTTCTCTCAATTATCTTGCGAATTGCAGATTTCATTTTCAGCAATAGGGCAAAGAATCTCCCTCTCTTGTTGAATAAATGAGAAAGGAAAAGTGAAATCATACTTATATTACGAAAACCATATGAAACTCTGGTAAGAGCCTAATTGGAGTAAACAGAAAATTAAATACATATCGATTTTGAAGATAAGTTAACCATTAGACTTCAATCTATCAATTAAAGCAAGCCGTCAGCTCGAGAAGGCAATCTCTTGAAAAAGTTGCTAGGAACAGAAGGCAACTTGCTTCTGAACTTTGGGTGCCTCAAAGTGTACAACCCTGCTACTAGAGCAACCACTCTGAATGGAGTCACGTACAGAAGCACTGCTGCAGAAAGGCAGAACATTACAAATAAGCTTGTCGCTCTTGGGTCCCGCCAGCTAAGCAGGGACTGGAATCTCTCCCCTTGAGTTGCTATGTCACCCACCACTGTTTGAATCCTTCCAGCCACACTTCTAAGCCGATCATATCTCATCCTCACAATTTCATGTGGCCTTGAAGTAGGAAATGTGTCAAATTCTTCATCAAGTTCATCTGGATGTACTGCCTCAGCCCATGAAAGTTTTATATTCATATGGGGTGGGTTGCGTGGGCGAAACCTATAGTTCCATAGGCCTATGAAGAACATGTAGAGGCACATAGTTGGTAGTATCAACTCTGGGTACCATATCAATATCAAAAAGAGAATGTGAACTAAGACTGAAGTAATAGGATTTTTCCAATGGCAAACATCACCGAACCATCGGCTTATTGATATTGTGCCTGACAGAATTGACATGATTCTGAAGAAATTAGCTTTGCTTCTTCGCATACTCCACAGGTGGGAATCCACATCTAACATGTATTCCACCACCTCCTTCCTCAATGGTGGTTCAGCTCTGCCTAGCCGTGCTGCTACTAAGTTCATGGCTTGGAATCTAAGACTGTCTATTTGGTTTACTGTGAAAGGGTGGATGTAATGCATTTTAGGGAGCAAGGGATGGCCATATATGTAAATCATGTTAGCTAGGGAGAGGCTGGTGAATCTAACTGCCAGCTGGAGTTCTCCCATCTTCTTCACCCCACCTGGATGCAGAACAAGGAGAGGATAGGAATTGGCATACACCCGATGAGACTCAAGCGTGGCTAGTCGAATTCTTACCTTTCCGATTCGTGAATCTCTGGCTGAACTAACAGCAGCACTCTGCTTTTCAGATCCCCCCAAATGGCAATTGTCGAACACTCCCAATGTAATTACTGTACACGGGTCGTAAACTTCCCATGTGTATTGCTCATTCCATTTAGGAGCAAAGGAATCCAGAATTGTTCTGCTCCGAACCCATTTCTGACCATATTTTGCCACACAGTACGCATCTGTGGTGCCTCTGCCGTCCTTTGTCTTCATGGGAAGAAGACCTTGAGCACCTAAAATACCCACCTCCAAAATCCCAACTGGCGGCTTCCAGAGTTGACGTGCTGTTGGGCGTGTATCACTGACATACATTGTTGATTCATCCAATACATGGTACCCACCCTCAAGGCAGACTCTAAGGTGCACCCTACTGGAGAATTTCTGCTCCATCCTCCTATCACCTTCCAAAACTCCAAAACCAAATCTCTCCAGGTTGAACCAGCGAGAAACAACTGGCCTGTGGTCTAACCGCTTCTCAAAGATGTTGACTGGTAGCATAATCTTGCCTAGCACATCATCTTTTGATGGGTGAACACGATCCTCAACAGTAAGGACTAGCTGCTCCTCAAAGGGTTCAGCAACTACAAAAATCAGATCCTCATTCCAAAGTGGATTCATGGTGTTAGGTGGACTTATCTTAGTCCTCAAGACTTGGTTCCCAACTTGTACTTTCACAAGAACTTCTGGAGCTCTGCTCCTGTCGTTTGGAATTAAATCCTGAGCTTCAATCACATTCACTCTCAGGTACCACAATTTCGGGGTCATGTAAACTTTCGATCGAATGCTAAATAACCCCTCTCCCTGAACAAAGGCTGTTTCCGTATGCCATGCTTCTGAAAAGGCTTCATCAGCCTGTGTGCCCATCCAAACAGCCAGCATTATTTCTCCCATCACCTTCCCCTGTCCTCGTCGATCCTCCAGCCTGTACCACTGAGGTGCCAATGGGCTATCAGGTGGGACCCTGCTTGGAACCTCACTCAAGTCAAACACCACTCGTCCTACGTAATCATCCCTCCCCACCATCTCTCTCTCCTTTAAAAATACTTCCAGATTAGATGCTTGGATGCGATCCTTAGAGAAAGCGAAAACCTGGTTCCACTCTGGACTCCTTTTGTTCTCAAAATGCTTTGTCCTTCCTTTGTAGTTCCCTAGTTTGACTTCCACATAAGGATCACAGCTTCCAGTTACACCATTGTGGGGAAGATCTTTGGCTTTCACCACTCGAACATAAAGGTAGTGAGTTTGCTCAACAAGATCGTATGTGCTACTGAATTTCTCTCCACTATTCATCCATACTCTTCCACCATAGCCTCCTCCATTGGGCCCCCGCTCCCCCAGCTGAGGGTTAGCATCTTTCAGCTTGTAGTCATTGTCGTGACTGATACCACCTCGTTGTTTGATGCGGATCATAGTTGAAAAATTTTGCGACTTGCAGATGTTTTTCTTGGTGACGGATTAGTACTTTTTTGAAACAAAGGAAGTGTTGGATATTTTTTTTGTGGTCATACAACAGGCAACAATCAGAAACAGGTTTGTTTCTATGGGGACCTGTGATGAATTTTGCTCTCTTTTCTTACTTTCACAATAGCATCATCATTATCTGCAATGGGTTTTCTCCCATTGTAAACAACTTCTTTAAATGGTATGCAGTGGACTCTGATTTTATGGAAATGTAAGAATAGCAACTGGCTGCTAGCGGGGTTGAGATATTCTGGGATGTTTTTGGTTTGGCTTCTGTGATAATAAAAAGCAACTTCCAGAAGTGGTCTAGTTGGTACTAAGGTTTGCTGTGTAAAGTAATGAGTGTGTATGATCCTTAGCTCCAGCTTCATGGTCCTTTTACTTTCAGTTGTTGCTCCTGAAAGAAGCTACGAGGAATCGCTTCTGCTTAAGAAATCTGAAACTCAATTCACAAGCAAGGAAGCTATCCCCTCAAAAAAAGGGGAGGATAAGCAAAGAATCTCAAAGGCTGTTGTTTTAACCTTCCCTCCCTACTAAGACAGCAGTTCTGGTCTGATGATTTGCCAAAAAAATGCTTTGTTCAAGAATCCATGTGCATCATACTATTTTTAGGCTCCTGGATATTTTTGTTAACCTCCTCTCTTCAGAAAGCAAAGTAGCCATAAAACACAGCAAAGCCTTTTTTTTAGCAATTCCAGGGAAAGAGAGCTTGTTTTTCTTGATTTTATACTTGTGTGAAAACTGAAAAGGTTGCCATTCAATGAATGGCAGTAGTAGTCTAATGATGTGACGTTCTTTTCTTTTTTGTTTCTTTTGTTGTTTTGCCTTTTCCCTTTTTCCCATTATGATCACATGATTAGTTGCCTAATCTTTTCTTGTTTTCCTTTTCTCCCCTCTCCTCCATTTTTGGTTTTTCAGACAACTGCTGTGCAAATAAGTCAGGTGATGTACCGGAATATTACTGGAACCACAAAGAGCAAGGAAGCTATGAAGTTTGCTTGTAGTGACGCGTTTCCTTGCAGAAACATTGTCCTCACCAACATTGACTTGCATAAGAAGGATGGCACAGCAGAGACATATTGCAATTCCGTCACTGGTTTTGGGTTCGGAACAATCAATCCACCAGCTGATTGTCTGACCTCCAATGACAAAGATTATTCCAGTCCTGATGATATGAAAATTTCCCAGATTAGGGAATCAACAGAAGATCACCTTGTTCATACGGAACTGTGATTTTGCTTCTACAATACTATAGGTATAACATTTTAGTAATGGGTTTATTAAACTCAACTGGAATTATATTTCATGTAGAATACATACTATAGGGAAGGATGTTACTTTTGACTTGGTCATTTTCAGGTCTAAAATTTTAACCCTTTTATTTCCCATTTGGATTGTAATGATGCAATATATTAATTGGTAATTGATTGTTATTGTTGAGTAATATCGAAAAATTGTTTAATGGAGCCAAATGCTTCTGGCTTGATGATTAAAGGTCATAATGTTATAATTTCCATTTTTGTACAAAGAGGCTAGAAATCATGTAGTAATTGATTTTAGTTAATTAGAGCCAAAAGTGGGCTGTCTAACCGAAAGGAAGTGTGAATTGGGATGCCTTTGCTTAAAGAAGAGGCAAAGTGCTACTTGTATAGTTGTACTCAATATTGTTCTATTGAAAGTATGAAAAATTTATTAATATTCTTATGCTCTAGGATAAAAAGGGAGTAATCCACGTAAAGAAAAAAAAGGGTGTAAAATTAAAACTAATAATAGTCTCTCAATTCCATACTAATGTAATCACCAAATGCTATTATTTGGCTATATGGTAAGTATCTAATCTCATCAGTGGCTATTTGAAAATAGAGTTTTTTTTTCTTCCTCTTACTTCTAAAGAGTCTAACATGTTAAGTTAGATTGGTTGACCTGCAAAAGATATTCAACTAATTATAGGTTTTTCTTTACTCAAAAGCGGGTGCACGCACATATTTTTCTAAGGTCGAATTTCGTCAAGCTTTTTTTATAAATTTATCAACATGTTGTTTAAAGTATTTATAATTACATGTGTATCTTGAATATAGTGTAAATGATAAATTCAAATGAGTCCATTACGTGAGACGAAGGATTGGTGTTGTTTAGTTGCATTTGAAAAGTTGCACTTTCCATGATTTTGCACTTCCTATATTTTTTTACCTCCTAGGAATTGGGTAAATATTGTTTGGTTGAGCATAGGAAGTTGAAATTCCCATGGGAAATTTTACTTAGACTATGATCATATCAACCAAACAATTTATCTAAATCTAACTTCCTAGGAAATTAGACTACCCCTTAATTAAAATGTCAACTAAACAACACCTAAGTCTATCTTTTATTAGGGTGACTGGGTGAGGTTGGGGCCTTGGGGTTTGAGGGACACAGAAATAATTCGTCACCTTTGTATAGTACATTTGAGTGCTCCGTATTCAACCATTTGACCAATTGACCATAATTGCGTGTCATCACATTATCCCAAATCACAGTTCTTGAATAAATAGGTAATTGTTTTTAGCACACAGGTAGATACAACTATACAAAGCTTCCTCCGTTTCATTTTACTTGCTACACTTCTCAATTCACGGACTTCTGAACAATTTTTGGAGAAGAGAGAGGTAGAGAGTAAAAAGAAAAGAGACCCATGTGAGAGGAGAAAGTTTATTGCCCAAAAAGGAAGTGTAGCAAGTAATGTGAAACTTCCCACGATGAAAAGTGTAGCGAGTATTATGAAACGGAGGAAGTATAACTTAAATATGCAGGTAAAACGTTTGTACATAATAGTAAAACTTTCAAATAGGAGAAAACTTTCTATGAAAATGTTCAGAATTTTTTCTTTAATAATGGCTAGGATCGTTTCGTTGTTAAGGTGTTTCAATGAATTTTCTTGAGGTTTACATAAAAATCAAATTTCAATCCTTTCCAACGTGTTTTTAATTAACTTTTCTACGAGATGTTCAGGTTAAATTTCACAATTTGTTGTTGATGAGTTTTAATGAAGTTTTAGATATAACTCATATAAGTTCACATATCTATAGCACTACATGTATGCTTCTGTTTTTCTAAAGTTTATCTTTGACTTTTATAATCAAAGTTATAAAACAAATTTAACTATAAGAGTATGCACATTGCTAAACATGTAGCTTTGCCAATCATACTCTCTCTTATTTTCTTTAATTAGAAGCAATATTTTGTGATATGACATGATCAGAGAGGCACATTTTATACTCCCAAAAAGTTCCTCTCGATTTTTATAAATTTGAACTTTCTAGTTCTTTTCTTTTCAAGGAGAAAAAAAAAATTGTCATTCTGTCAAAGTAGTCAAAGAAAGATCATGGGCTTAGGACACCCACGTTGCAAGCTCTTTGTATATTCTAACAGAGCACCATACTAGTAAGCACACAGAAGCATGTTAAAACTTGGACCAACAACAAGAGCAAAAGAGCTCAGTTTGAGCACTTCATTTATTTCACTCTTATTTTGTATTAGAAATATAGAATCTACAATAACGTTAAACAAATTGCATAACATAATTTAAACAATAGAATAATGCGCTAAAAATCTATCATTACATAGCTTAAACCAAGAAAACTGGCAAAAAAAAAGGGTACATTTTGGTGTTTTTAGGGTAGGGAATGATCACCCTGTAGAATCTCAACCACTTGACTCACAGTTGATCTTGCATCTTTGTCCTCCAAAACACACTGCAAGGCTACTAAAGTAAGAGTTTGCATTTGGACAAGATCGTAGTTACCTTCCATCACTGGGTCTGCGATTTCTTTAATCCATGCCTCTAATGTTGATAGCGCGCTCTTTTTCTCCCTTACCCATGTCACAACATCAACCATGCTTGGATTTTTACCTGTCACTATCTCAAGCAAAACAACCCCGAAGCTGTAAACATCGACCTTTGAAGTTATAGAAACGTTGGTAATCCACTCTGGAGCCATGTACCCTCTTGTTCCTCTAATCTTTGAGAAATTAGAATGACTAGCTCCTCTTCGGTTTATCAACTTTGACAAACCGAAATCAGCAATCTTTGGTTGAAAATTTTCATCAAGTAAGATGTTTTGGGGCTTCACATCACAATGTAGGATCCAATCCATGCATTCCTCGTGCAAATAAGCTAGGCCTCTTGCAGTTCCCAGAGCAATCTCATATCGCCTTTCCCAATTCAAAGAAGCCGATGATAGCTTCTCTGCTACTGAGTTGTTTTCCATGTACTCCAATACCAACAACCTTTGCCTTCCTTGAGCACAATATCCCCAAATTTTAATTAGGTTCATGTGGTTGAGTCTGCCTATAGTGCTTACCTCTGCTAAGAATTCTGCTTCTCCTTGATCACTAGCATCTACAAGCTTCTTGATTGCAACGACTCTACCATCTTCAAGCTTACCCTTGTAAACAACTCCATATGCTCCTCTCCCAATCTCTTCTCGAAAATTTCTTGTCGCCTTTTTCAACTCATCATGAGAAAACCTCTTGAAGCCAACCATGTCATAAAATTGTGTTACATTGCTTGAGCCACTTTGACCCCTAAAGAGGAAGCACCATACCAGTAGAACGCAAATTGTCTCCATTATCCCTATTCCAATGGCAAACCAAAGTAAGAATTTTAATGGCCCTCCTTTATCCTTTGTCCGATAATCTCTTTGCAGCTGAATCATCTTCATGTCACCTGCACTACAATACAGCTTTGACCGTTCTTCAGTTGTGCTGTTTGAAGATATAATAGACACCTTGATGTTCTTGGGAACTTTGAGATATAGAGTGCCATGAAAATTAGGTGCTTGGTACCCATTGAGCAAACGCACTTTTGGGTAACAGTTAAACATGTTGTGATCATACTTAAGCAAGAAAGCCTTGCAATTCTGTGACTGCAAACAGAGGTCTCGGCATCCTTCAAACGTATAATTCTGCAAGTGATCAAGGTCATAGCCATAAAATTCTACATGAGGGAAACCAATGAAATCAACCTGACTAGTATTACTAGGGAGTTGGAATTCTGGCTCACACCCACGCATCCAATTTGTATGATCTTTGAGCCTAAAACCTGGTAAGCAAGTGCATTTCCTTCCAAAGTTAGGTACATACTTGCATAAGTTGTTAGGTCCACATAAGCCATTCACATTGCATTGTTTGAGGAAAGCCTCCCATGTAACCCACCATTGACCATTGTCTAATAAACTGTACATCCTCAAATTACCATCAAAATCAAGAGTGAGCCTTCTTTGAGGCCCGATTCCAAAATCACTAGCGTTAAAATGCAGATCATCAGACGATTTAAATTGACCATTGGAATCAAAGCTAGCAACTCGACTATCATTAAAAGTGGTCCTTCCTGCCTCCCAGCTAACGAGGCCAATATCAGGCCAATAGACGCCAGATATCTCTACACCATCATCAAAGAGTAACCTTAAAACATTGTCATTATCAAAGTAAAGTTTGTAGAAACCAGAAGAATAGTTTGTTTGGCTTCTATAGGAGATCAAGCTGAGTTCGCGGGTAAGAAATTGGTTTGCAAGTAATGTGTTGGTTGGGAACTCGAAGCTTTGCCAAAGGATGGCATTTGATGAGCTCTTTAGAACAAGATTACCTGAGTCAAGAAGCTGTAAAGTTGAGCCACCTACTGTGTTGGATGACCAGACAGTGATTCGGTCAGCATCCATTAAGTAGAGATTGCCATCTTTCAACAACTTCAGCTTGGAGTGCTTGCCATTTACTGGTTGATCTCGATTTGCCATCCAAACAATTGTTTTGTCCACGGAATTTTCGAACCAAATGGCGAAGCAAAATGCATTATTACCAACTTTGTGGAAACCTGCGGAGAAAACATTACTTGGAGAGGTCAAGATATCATTTGGATTCTCTACAGAAAGAGCTGAACCCTTAGTTACATAGTTTTTATTCATGCAAAGTGTAGGGATAGGTATGATCAGAAGAAGTAGGATTGCTAAGATTCTAATATAGAATGTTTCCATCACTGCTCTTTTTTTGGTTCATTACCTCATAGAAAGATATGGAGCTTATATCATAGACCAAATAAGAGGTAGTGTTTTGGTCATAGAAAGTTGACTGATGACTGGAAACTGAGAAATAACCCCCTTTGTTACGCAAAACTTTAAATATACGCGGAATGACTTTTATCATCATCATTATTATTATTATGGTAGGAAAATGACCCTACTGAATAGGAACTTCGCACTGTTTCACAACTTGAACTCTGTCTAATTTCACAGGTGGAGCCCATGAGAGTGGAGGAAAGATAAGGAAAAGGACGCAGTGCTAAGATCGAACCTATGAAAATTCATAAGATGAGAAGTCCACCATTGAATGGAGCAATCTAGTCATCATAGTGGTGTACAACCACGATATTATTTGATTTTAGCCACGTAAGATGTGAGACACTATAAATCTTATTTGCACCCTATCTCTATTGATTATAATTGGCACATCAATGTATAATATATTAGAACTCGAACAATACTAGTTAGTTTATAAAGTTTGACGACAAGTTTACATATTGATTATATGTATTGTGGTAAATTAACCACACAAATTTAAGATCCATTGCTTGCCAAACCCTGACTATACGGCATACACTATTGCATAGATGTCCTCCACATCTTACTTATTACTTTTCGACATCTTTCTTTGCTAATTGTTCTCATACTAGTTGAGCTTAATTGTTGACCAGTTCCTATGTGTCGTTCTCGTTTAACCGTTTTCTAGAGAAAGCAGCAACTCTTAGGAACTAGGAAGCTTCAGTTGGTTCTTATATTTATATGTTCAAAGTCATGAGTACCAAAGCAATTAAAGTCCTTTCAGGTAAACCTTGTATGACCGCGGGCCCAAGTAATTTGTTAAGATACATTCCATAGATGATCGTGTTTGGATCCTCTAGAGTTGTTCTAAAAGAACTCTACAAGATAATCACTAGAGGTCCCAAATAAAACAATCAGCTCTCATCAGTTCGGTTCAGATCATATTCGAGTGGTAAGTTAATTAAATTATTTTGCATCAGTTTGAAACAATATCGAATTTGTTGGGCCAATTTCAATCTGGGCAATAAAGAATTTTGGTCAAATAATCAAATACAAGTCAATTTTACTAGATTTAGTGTTCACATAGTTTTTTTAAACCTATAATAGTGTCACAATTCACACAAATTATTAGAATATGCGGTCTAATTTTAACATAAAATTAGACGAACCCAAGATTGAATTTTTCTAATAAGCCCATTCCATTTCACTCTAATCCAACACTATCCTAGTCAACCCTTCTCTTCTCCTTCCTTTGTTTTCTTGATTCTCGAACTACAACATACAATTTCAAAAAATAACTCGGTATTCTTACCGAACGGGTTAAATTAGTCACTAAATGGATTAAACTAGTCGCTTTTTTTTTTTTGAGGGGAATTTAAATTGGTCACGAAATAGATTAAACTGGTCCCTAAATAGATTAAACTAGTCACTATATTAAAAAAGAAGGCACGTTCTCTTCTTAATATTGGGCTTGGGGCGTGCCTAATTTTAAATTACAAGTAGGCGGTCTCTTACAAGACCAACTGCACAATTCATATGTAGTCTTTTCATAAACTATTAAGATATCCTTTGTAGCAATTTATATGGCTTTGAATGAGATACTATAAAGTAACTTTTTAACCAAACATGAGTAACAAGTAACGTCTACCTATGGGGGTGTTTAGCAATTGGCTTTTGAGTGTTTTTTAGTTGACTTTTTGACTTTTCAATAGGTCAAATAGCCAAAAAACATATTTAGTACATGACATTCAAGTTGGCTGGAAAACTGGCTTTTAAACCAAAATCAAAAAGATGCTTGAAGCAACTTTTGGGACTTGGCTTTTTGACATAATTCGCATTTAATAATTTTTTTTTTTATTTTTTTTTATTTTTTTTTTTTAATTCGCATTTAATAATTTTTTTATTTTTATTTTTTTTATTTTTTTTTTTAATTCGCATTTAATAATTGACAATAAGTAATTAATGATTCTAAAAAATATATAATAAATAAAAACCAATTACGTTGAGGTTCAAGAATTCACATGCATTTGCATGAGGGCAAAAGAACTAAGTTCTCAAAGCATAAGGTATAACAGATTTCTGAACCTCAATATTATTGGATCCGTGATTTCTAAGTAAATAACAAAACAGCCTATACTTGTAGGCCATTCAACACTGTAGATGTCTCTCGATCTTATATGTTTCAAAATATAGAAATTTTGGTAACAAACAAAAAGCTCTTGTTTCCACTACTACGTGCATCAATTGAAATCATACACATGAAAGAAATATTAGAAACACGGATAACTATAAGATGATGAAGAAAAGAGAGAAAACAAACCAACTCATTTTGTATTTATGAGCTACATATATCTTGGTACTAAATTTATTATTCACATGCTTGACAACTAAAATGTCAAATAATGTATTTATGAGCTACACTTCTCACTTGAAAGTTTTTTACTTGTGTTTTCTTTTCTAGCACACACTCTAAAACTCCAACTTCAAAGATGATCCGTGAATCACTTCCTTTGTCCCTATTTGATTTTGTTTCTTTTCTTGTCTAGTTGTCTTTCTTGTGCTACTATTGGAACTGGGGTCTTAACTACTGTGACAAAAGAGCATTATATGTTGTTGTTCTTGTAATAAATGAGGTAGTGATACATGATTAGTGGATGCTAAAACATATCCGTCGACATTGTATTTTGCTTATATAACTATTTATAGACCTAAAGAAAACTTTATATATGTGAATATGTGATTGGTTATTCTTTGTGAAGCAATTGTCTCATCTTTGTATTCCAACCTTTACATTGTGAAACCCGTATTAATTTTTCTTATAAGTACCGAAGTACTCCCTCCATCCCATAATATAGTGCTTACTTCTCATTTTTCACGGGAATTAAGGAAAATGGAATGAGTGGTAGGATTTCCAAAAAAATATATTTAATGAAATGCTTTGTTGATACTTTTGTATTGGAACTAGTTATTTATTTTATTTTTCCTTTAAATAAAATCAAAAGGCAATAAATATTCCTTGGAATGATGTAAAACAATAAATGGGGTCACATGTTTTGAGAGAAAAATAGGGGTATTTTGGAAAGTTTGTAGAAATTAAGAATAATTTAGTCCAAATAAATTGACAAAAAAGAAAATAGGCATAACATTTTGGGACACCAACAAAGGAATGTAAGCACTATATTATGGGACGGAGGGAGTACGATATATATGGTACAATTAAAAAGCGTATATCGCATGCATGTAATAAAATATAACATATCACATATACTAGTTTCTTTTTTTTACATTAACAATTAGGGCTGCTTCAAAATACTAGATTATTGTGAACAATATATTGGTCCCTTAGAATTTGGGACAAAATTATTTAAAAGTTGAACATATAAGACACATGTTTAGATGCCTAGAATAAAGAATTCAATATGTCACTGCAAAAGACCGAGTATTTAAACCACCTTAACTCTTTAATATATGAATGACCTTAACTCTCTTCTAAACAATTATGCCTCCCAAACAAAGGTTTAAACAGTCACCTAAAACTAGTAACCTAATAAAATTTTACCTTTTTCTCCCTGTCTATGAACTAGGCAACACATTGTTGATGAACCGTATAAACCTTGATATCGGTTTGTTGTAGTTTTGTTTCTTTGTTTTGCATACGTTACAACAACATAGGCATCTATGGTAGGACTGTGCAACTGATCTAAATAACATAACCCAACAATTTTCTTACTATTTTAAAGATCAAAATTGGTTACATTTGGAAGAAATGGACAACCTTTATACAAAATGCCAACTTACAAAATGTTGGCATTTTGTTTTCTCTTCTCTAAATTACCCAACGACCTACAACAGGCAGGGAAATCGGGAAATTGGCTTTTATCGTTATGTTACATGTCATATACATCACACTAGCCGCCGCGTGACTGGTTATCTTTCTCTTTGTAATAATTATCTTGTTTAATTTCACTGATTCATATTTCAGGCAACCAAACAAGGCCTTGGGATGGCAAGTGAAGATCACAAGATGATGAAGACATCTCCAAAACCAACTTTATGTCAATATCCATTTGAAGAAGGTAAGAATGGTAGTGAGTACCACATGCATGTGAACAATCAGAAAATGGACTTGCAATGGGGTTATGATAACTACTAGTTAATTGACCACAAAGTCCGATAAAGAAGCATGACATTCAACATAGGGATGCAACTGGGGCGGGGCGGGGCGGGCGGGCGGATTTTGGCATTCTCATCCCCATCTCCACCTCACTTTTTCATCCCCATCCCCATCCCCGCGATGGGTCCGGAACTCATCCCCATCCCCGCCCCACCATGTACACAATTAAAACCATCCTCGCCCCATCACCCACTTGGGTATCCATCCCCACCAAATCCCCACCTTCCCCGCCCCACCATCCACTTAATCCTCATTTGAAACTCACTAAATAATACTCATATACCATATATAATTTCAAATACTAATAACAAAAAATATATACAATATAAAAAACTATTAAAGAGTGTTATAGACTTGTAATTTGTAGAAAAATTAATATTTTAAGTGGGTAAGATGTAGGGTAAGTGGGGATGGGGTGGAGTGGGGCGGGGCGGGGCGGGGATGGGGCGGGTACGACTTAAAATCCACCCCCGCCCCATCACCCATGGCGGGTACAACTTTCATCCCCATCCCCGCCCCACTACCCACCAAACTAGGATCCATCCCCGCCCCATTGGGGCAGGGATGGGGCGGGTCTCCTACTTGACCCGCCCTACTTGCATCCCTAATTCAACATATAGGATATCTATACTAATATATTAAAAGGCGTGCGTGACAATGTATACACGCCACGTGGCACCTCGATTAATCTACTAGAATTGTCCAATGTGTACATATGTCATGTCAATTAACAAAAGTAAAATTGGCGTGCAACAAGATTTGAACACGTGACCTCTTGCTATTATACATAGCACAATTATCATCTCAACCAACTTTTAATCATGCTTTAAATGTCCATAGTATTATAATTGTACCTTTTAGATATTGAGTTTTCTTTAATATATTTTAATGCGAATGGAAAAAAATGCATGTCAAGTTCGGAAAACAATACCACTCGAGGCAACGCCCGGGCCCAATTACTAGTTGTTTGGATAATAACTAGTACTACCGATTTAAGTATACTTTTTCTGTTCTAAAAAAAATGAAACATTTATGATTTTATGTCGTTTCAAAATGAATAGAACGTTATTTTATTAAACATTTACTTTTGTCTATCTATCTCTTCATTACATGAGTCCTTTTTATTTCTCTCTATCTCTTTCCTCTCCTTAATCCCTGAGCCTCCCCCTAGGTTTCATCTATTTTAAACACATGGACGTATATTGTTATTCTTAGATACTACATGTCAAAATTTCGCCATATAGAGTAGTTGACATATACACCAAGCATTTGTCTTATAAGATAAGAGAATTAAGATTGAGAAACAAAGGTCAACTCCTCCACATATTTCATGTTTATTAAAACTAAAGAATAAACAATTCAACATCTTATCACCAAGAGTCTAGTAATAAAGATTGGGAATAGAGATGCATATGATCAAACAAACAAACACGATTAGGAATTATAACTCAATTCAAATCCTAGTCTCATTACCATGCTTTAATCCCTAAATTCTCATTTAACTATATAATCAATGAACCAACATCTAAGAAATTATTCTTTACAAATATTTTGTCTTTTGGCACATTAACCAACCATAATTGAAAAACACAAAATACAAAATAGAAAATACAAAAAAAAAAAAAAAAAAACAATCCTAATTTTAGACCTCACATGCTAGAGTTGTGGATTAGCCATCCAAAGTTTTGCTAAGACTCATCATCTTCAACCACACCACCAAAATGAGAAGATATGAGGGGATTACATAAGAACCACATAAACTCATAAGGGGTTGTTTGGCCCCATGAAAGAATGAAATAATTCCTTATGTGTCAAACGCATGCATGCCTTTGAAGGCATTTCATAATAAAGACATGACAACTTTAAAAGCTTTCATTCATCAACCTAATTCCCTAACCACAAGGAAATAAATGAGTAACACTTTGTTCTTTCATATATGTGTTCATTAATTAATAAATTCTAAGAGTATAACACAGCAAAAAGGTCCTCCAAATCTCCAATCATCTTTCTTTAATACTCCATTAGAGATCACGAGAAGGTCCCAAAAGTTCACGAGCATGTGATCCCACAAAAAGACGGCTCCTTAAGTCACATCCTCCACATAAAAACCATTATTTCCTTTTTGAATTTCCTCTCTACATTATTCCCTCATCATAGTCACACTCATATATTAAAAATTTTACTCCCTTAGACTTTGTTTGTTTGCCTTGTGAAGATTTGATGAACTTAAAAAAAATTTAGACCAAGTAGATGTATTATTATCCAATTAAGCATAGAATTTTTGCCCATAGATGTATGCGTATTATTATTATCCAATTAAGCATAGAAATGTTTATAAATTTTATGAAGACATAGCTAAAGATACTAAAGTTCTAAGTTGAGTCTTAGAGACTAGGAAAAGGAACATTATTATAGAACGAAGAAAGTAGTAATTATGTGGATCTAAATTTTTAATGTGAAAAGGAAGCAAAACATTAAGCGTACATATAGGGATGGCAACTGGGCGGCGGAAAATTCTAGACCATCTTCCGCCCCGCACCCCAAAAAAATTCCCGTCCCCATCCCCGTCCCACCACCCATTGCGGGGGGAAATTCTAGACCCATCCCCGCCCTAGTGGGTATTTGTCTACACTAATCCCCGTCCCACCACCCGCATGGGTACCCGCACCCGCTGCACCACCCATTGGGGGTACGATATTCATCCTCATCCCCGCCAAACCTAGACCCATCCCCGCCACAGTTGGGCGGGGATGGGGCAGGTCTCCTACTTGACCCTCCCCACTACCATCCCTACTTACATACAGTACCAGACAGGTGAGAGATTGTTGGCTGTTGTGCTACCTTACCTACCTGTGAATAACTCTTCAGCTCGCAGTATTATATGCACCAACAATATTGTTCCTATATAGTCATTCTAAAATTTTCATCATGATATCTCATTATCAAACCTTAAATCACGACCTTGGTAAACCCTCATGACAATTATAGTATCTCCGCATCTCTTTTTTGCCTTTCCAGTCTACATGAAAGCACCGAGAACATTGATGTCGAAGAGGCCCGATCCTAAGTCTTTATACACTTCCTAATACTTCACCAACTAAGCTAGTTTACGTTGATATTCTATTACCTATTTTGCAGTAAGATGTGAATTTAATGTGTTACTTTCAGTGACATGTAAAGAGTGGGAGTATTAGTAGCATCTCCCAACCAAAGGGTAACAAGTTGCTTAATTTACCAGCTTTTAGTATATCTGCAAACATTTATGTCATACACCTATTTCTATGGTCCTAGGATTTCTAGTATATACAGAGCACTCAGATCCTTGTTTCTTTGACCATAAATACAGCAATAACTACCGATGAAAGCATGAAATCTTGTAACAATCACTTGATCAAGATTACACCAAATTAAATTTCCCAAAAATTCAAGATTACACCAAATCACCAGTCAAAAAGAATTCAGTCATCTAGAATACCCATTATCTAATTCACCTTAGAAATTCTCCCTCGAAATGTTTGATCGAAATTAGTAGACGTAAAGAAGAGAGGAGAATGTGCACTCGCAAATAGAGATGTGTAAAACACTGGTGTTCATACTTTAAGAACTCATGTAATTACCCTTACAAACAAGAAATTACAAGAAAACAAGCTTGGCTAGGCAAATTATGTCAGCTAAAAATAGCATTTACTATTATATAAGAAGATACGTAAGATTATTAGATCTTTAATCCTTTGTCTGCAAGTCAGATTTCCCAGGTAAAAAAATACTTCCATAAATTTGGTCTCTGTCCTTTTGCAAGTTGTCGCATCTTAGATAAACTACATTTTCTTGTTTAACACAAAACTTAACATGCTTAATAGTTAAAACTAACCACTTCTTTAAAATATGATTGAATCACATTTCATCAAATCCTGCACCGCAAGTCTGGACCTGACAATATATGCTGTGCTCCGAGCTAGTACCCTTATTAAAAATTCTTGTATAGAGTTTGTCATTCTTATTCATGTCTTCTCTATGGTAATAGTATACTACAGTAATTTATACTCATGCAGTGCCTTTAAAGATACTAATCGACCGTAAAATCCCATAAAATACGCACTTAATGACAGAAGAGGTAGTCTTTGAATTCATTACCTACATGTGACTGGCAGCTCTTCCATCGTACGAGCGACGTACGAAAGAAAAGGTGTCGATACGTCGTTGATCTACAGACTACTAATATTTGAGCTTACAATAATGTCCCCTACCATATGTTTGATATGTAATTCTGTACTCTACATAAGGGAGGCTAAGGTGAAATTTTGTTCTAGACTCTAGAGGGGTTCTACAAGTTGGTTTGGTAAAAGATTTTAAATGAGGCCTTAGTTTTGGTAGGGTATTGATGTTTTCTGGTATTTTCTGGAATTACTGTATTTAGTTTCTCTAAGTTTGCTATTGTTGATGCTCCAGTGAACTTTTTATTGTCTGGTTTTTCTGGCATCAAGGAACATTGATGCATAGTCTGTAACAGCAGCAATCGAGCAACTAGTACCAACACTTTGATCATTATGATGTAATCACATAAAAATAAAAGATACTAGTTTAAAATGACACTGACATTCTGAAAAGTAAAGTACTAGTACTATTTATTTTATTCAGTGCATTTTCCATGCAACAACAAAAATAGAGCATTCTCTGTCGTAACAAACCATGTAAAGTTCAAAACAATGGGCTATTTTAACATAATGTTACTGTTCTAATCTTAAGCACAGTAATTACTATGTATAGCAGAGGTTTCACCTGGATTAAACAACTTTGGCTGATGCTAATTGTGAAGTTTCAGTTAAATTTTTGTTCCTGCTTTATCCCTTTAGCATGTGGTTCCAATAAAAGTGATGTAACACCAGCTAATCAGCTATAGCTACCCACTCAACTATTTACTAAAAGTAGATAAGAAGATGAAGTACCTACAAGTTACTTCTGATTTTTTTTAATTAAACTCGTAATCCAACTTAATATATTACACTATATCGCACACACGTAATTTATTGAACCCAAATTTTCTATCAAACAATTTTTGTGCCACTTCATCTTAGTGGGCCATAGTGACAATAACCACGTATTAAAAAAAGCAATAGCACACAAGTGGAAGTGTTACTTGAATTGTGGGACAAAATATTTGGATTCGATGTAATTACGATATCAACTTGCCACGAAACTGCTTCTTTTAACGGTAACTAGTCTTATATGCACGCTATGCGTGCGAAAGCATATACAATTTTTCATATATAGGAGTAATATAGATAGAGATAGAAATACGATTATCTTAGTTTTTTTTTAAAATTAAAGCCAGTAGTTGTTTTTTTTTTTTCTTTCTTTCCTTATTCTAATTTTTGGTGTCCCACATATGTTGCCTTATATAATAGAGATATTTCTTTAAAACAATTTGAATAATTATTTATTATCCATTTGAGAGCATCAACTTACTTGAAAGTTCTTGGAGAGATTCCATAAGGGCTAATTATGAGAAATTTGTTACAAAATTATGCAAAATGTAAGGAAACACGAAAGCTTAAAAGGTAGAGGAGAGCATTAACTAATTGACTTACAGATACTGTGGCCTGTATTTGCTGTTGGTTGAGAAGACAAAGTACCAAAAACTCTTGCCCGTGAATGTTGCATGTGATACATAGAGAGCTGTTACAATCAGAGGCTTTGAAAACTTATAGCCATATATGATATACCCACTCACGTGCACTCTTTAGTTTTTCCAGTGCAAATAAAACCACTAAAACAGAAACCATGGAAAACAATTACAGGAGAGTTCAAGAATTGAGGGCATTGCCTTCTTAATTTATACGTATGTTATATATATGATGCATTAGTCTCTATATATGTACAATGAATAATCGTATACTTTGTGATGGAGCAGATGATAACACATGGAGAAACAAATAACGAAGCGAAACGAGCATACTTCATAAGAACAATAATTAAATGCAAATCAAAATAGTTAGAATTCATGTAGTAAATATCAAAGCAAAAACAGGGCATTTTCCATTCAATAATAGAATTGTGTATTAGTCACATCTTAATGATAAAACAGAACAACAAAGTCAATTTCTTAAACTGTGCACAATGTCATAGAAGAATTTCATAAACATTATGCTTACAGAGGCGAATTCACGAGAATGCTAATGCAGATTGCTTGCCTAGTTGAAATTTGTATATAATTAAGTAGGATTATGTAAGAAATTACTATTAACAACTGGATGACTCACATGCAAACAAGAAGGTGACAGATGTCAATAATATGAGGGTTTGAACAACTTATCCTAAATAAATAAAATTAAGAAATATGAATGATAAAGTATTGAAGAATTGAGGAGAGGAATAAAACAAATATCCCTTGCATTATGTAAAACTGGCTCGTGTTTGCATAGTCTTCTGTTGTTAGAAATTCCCCACTTATTTAAACCACAACCAACTCTTCTTCTAGTTATCAGAAGAAACACCTGCTCTGTGTCTCTCCTTCACTCTCTCTTCTCCTAAACAGCATTTCTCTCTTTCTCCCTACTCTTCAATCCCCTACTCTTTAAACTTCTTATATGATAAAAATGAGTAGTTTTGACTTCAAAAACATCACATTAATGCTTCTCATTGTTATACTCCTTTGGTGCACAAATTTTGACATGTGCAATGCTAGAAGAAGCAGACATTGGAGGCAAAGCAGACCGCTTTCGAGCTCATTGCTTAAGAAGAAAGGAAAAAGTCATGGAAGCCACAGCCACAATCAACACCACAGCAGTAAACCAAAAGCAAAGCCAAAACCTCTGTCTCCACCAAAACCGAGTCCAGTAGCAGCCACGCCGCCAGTTCAGAAAGCTCCACACTATAAAAGTTCACCTCCTAAAGCCAAGTCACCAATAAATCCCACACCAATAGTTGAAATTCCGACACCCGGACCGGAGAAAAGTAAGAACATTTTCAGTGTACTAGATTATGGAGCAAAGGGTGATGGTAATAGTGATGATACTAAGGTAAGACTTTGAACTCCATTATAGTTGATCAATCACTTGTTTAGATTCTATCTAGCCACCCAATATGAAAACATGGTCCATTTATATATACTTCCTCCGTTCCAAAATAAGTGAAACACTTCTCTCATTTATGTGAGAGCTTTTTGAAGACAAGTGTTTCACTTATTTTGGAACTAGGAAGATAAAATTTAAATTACCAAGTGAGCTATAATTTTGGAGCAATAGCATATACAAATATACAATCACTTGGTTAGTTATAGAATAGAAAATGTGTGAATAATGCGGAATGGCCAATTGTCACATTAGTTCACGGAAACAGGGACTCCTGAAGGGCTGAACTGAAGTCAGTACTTCAGGGGGAATTATACTCAGTCTGTTCTATTTTCCTAGAGCTGTCCACACCATGAGTTTTACCACTTGTCTTAAATATGTCACTAATTTTTTTTTCCTCAAGAGTGTTTTTCTAGTGCAAATTTCCCTAGGCCCTTCCAGTATTGTTTAGTAGTACATGTTAGCAAAAATGCCACTACGTACATTATAGGATGCCTATTATAGAGAAAATTTATGTTATTTATTTTAACATATTACTTACTTCTATTCTAAATAAATGCAACACTTTAACATTTGCACTATGCATATACTAATTTCAACCATATCCTTCCTTAATATAAAATAACGAATGTTATTATGTAAATGTTGTTGGATTAGTCTCGTTATATAATTTCAAAATAAATAAGTTTTTATACAAAGCTTTACTAATTGAAAATAAATGACATTAACAGTTAAAGTTGTGTGGCAGCAAGCATGAAAGTCAACTTTTACATTTATTAAGAAAATGAGGAAGTACACTGATTATTGATATTTTAAGAGTAAAATAAAAGTTTGGTAACTTTCTAAAAGAGTGACAAAACTCAATGCCGCAAATGCATTTTACTCCATAGAAATCTTAGCACAGTACTATAGTTCTAATGCAGGCTAAATTTGGGACCATAGGCAATCAATTATGCAACCAGTTATCCCAGTACCTCCAATTAATATAGAGTGACGTATATAACTTCATTGCCAAAAAATATATATATAGATAAAAACATTACCAAATTAAAGTGTACACAAATTTACTTAAACAAATGCAAAGAGCTTCTTGTAACCTTTACCTCTGTCATAGGGCTGGGAAGAGGAAAAAAAAAACCTTTTTTCGTCAAAATTTGGGCATGAATTATGACCTATAAGCCTTTTCTAACCTACCTTATTTCTATTTCGCCATCATTACCTAATTATGATTTTGTTAAAGGGTAGATTGGTAGAATATATATCTATTTGATTATTGCATTAGGTGTTAGATATTAAAAATAGATTAGCTATTTAGCCTTACTTAAAAGAAATACTTGGTTTAGTGACACATTTAGTGAACTCTACTGTAAAATAGTCTTGTGTTGCTCAGTGAACAAAAGGTGCATTAACGTTTAATATAATTGGGCAGGGAGGGGAGTGGAGGGCCAAGTAAAAAGGACAGTAACTAAATAGGGTCTGGGACCAGTGACAAATTTTCTAGTTAGGGTAGTTTGGCTTCACACTCTAACAATAATTAATATACACAAATGCACAAACTGCCAAATTGAGGACCAACCATAAAGTTTGTGCTTAAAGCAAATTTTCACGGATACAACAATTGTGTTCACGCAGGCATTTGAATCTGCATGGGCAGCAGCTTGTAAAGTTCAGTCATCAACGATGTTGATTCCATCAGGATATCAGTTCCTTGTGGGACCCATTTCATTCTCTGGTCCTTACTGCCAACGAAACATTATTTTTCAGGTAATCACCAAAACCTCAGTTTATGTTTTTCTTTTTTATGATTTTGTTGGGCAGGGGATTGCACATTATGATTTAATACAGACACATAAACGGCATTATCGAACAGACAATTAACTTGTATTAAAAAGTTTAATCCATAGGAGTTGTTCTAACCTGGCTTGTTTGAAATGCTCCAGCTTGACGGGACTATCGTTGCTCCAACAAGTCCAAACGCTTGGAAAGCTAATCTAATGTGGTGGATGGATTTCACAAAACTGGTAGGAATCACCATACAGGGAAAGGGTGTCATTGATGGAAGTGGCTCCGTTTGGTGGACGAATGCTCCTTACGATCCAGAAGAAGATCATGAAATGAAACTGGTTGTACCATTAAATAACACTGTCTTGGAAAGGCCCCCAATGCCGGTAATTATCTTCACTCTTCCATATACTGCACAGAAATGTTTACAGTTCACTGAAACTGATTATATGCCAACCGTGTCATAGGTGAGAAGTCAGCTAAACGGAAAAATGCCAAGTAACAAGCCAACGGTAATGATATCTGCTCCTGATGATAATGATTATTTACTTCAAAATCATCAAATTTTCCTAACATCGGGTCTCTCATGTTGCACAGGCACTAAGGTTTTATGGCAGCATAAATGTGACGGTCACAGGAATAACAATTCAAAACAGTCCTCAATGCCATCTTAAGTTTGACAATTGCAATGGAGTCTTGGTTTACTCAATGAGTGTCTCATCACCTGGTGACAGTCCTAATACTGATGGAATCCACCTGCAAAATTCCAAAGATGTGCTCATTCATTCTAGCAACCTCGCCTGTGGTAAACACATATTTTATGCTCAAAAATTATAGCCATAACTATTCACTACAGTACTTAGTAGCAAAAACTGGAATAGATAAAAATATGAAAGTTACCTCCATATTACCAGCCTGGCAAAAAAGTTCAACCATTTGTCCATTGTCACCTAGCTCACTCCATCATCCAAATAAAAGATGTTCTGGCCTTCTGGGGCAACAATCAGCTACGACCAAGTATCAAAAGATAACCATCTCTAAAGGGCACCACTAAAACATCAAGATGCTATATAGAGGACCACAGCACAAAATCCACACCAAAATGCCATCCGTCAGAACCTTGAAATGGTCCCTCTTCTCAAACAAAGTCCACGTAAAATTTTATTATGTTTTCTCTGAGAAAAAATATCTGCAATAAAGGTTATAGATAAATTAAAACAGAGAAAAGTAATTACAGCAACGCGAAAACGGCATATAAAACAGGATCACATGGCATGGTGACAGTGTATATTAACAACGAACTACTGGATGCAGGTGATGACTGTATATCCATACAAACAGGATGCTCGAATGTATACATCCACGGCGTGAACTGTGGACCAGGACATGGCATCAGTATTGGAAGCCTGGGAAGGTATAACACTAAAGCCTGTGTCTCAAATGTCACTGTCAGAGACGTTAATATACAAGGCACGATGACTGGAGTTCGCATAAAGACATGGCAGGTATGCATGACAGTTATACCTTTTCATGTATATAATTAACTTAATCACTAGTTGACAGAGTAAATAGGTTTGATACGATCGCTAACAGACAAGAACCTCAGAGAGACTAGGCTCAGGGGTTTGTAGTTGAAAAAAAAATAATCAGAATTCTCAGAGCTTAAGAAGAATTTTAACTCAAGAACTAAGCAAAAAATACATTTTAGATCTTTTCTAAATAAAACATCACCGCAATCATATGCAAGAAAACTCACTTATATGCTTCTAACCATTTCATCCTGCAGGGTGGTTCGGGATCTGTGCAAGGCATAACATTTTCAAATATTCAAGTCAGTGAAGTTCAGCTTCCAATTGTAATCGACCAATATTATTGTGATAAAAGCACATGCAAGAATCAAACGACGGCAGTTGCTGTATCAGGTGTAACTTATCAAAATATAAAAGGCACATACACTGTAAAACCTGTACATTTGGCATGCAGCGATGGGCTACCATGCACAGACATAACATTAAATACCATACAACTAAAGCCACTGCAAGAACGGTATCGCTTATATGATCCCTACTGCTGGGAAACATTTGGAGAACTTATGGCTCCTATTGCCCCTCCACTTGGTTGTTTACAAATTGGAAAGCCGTTGAAGAACAAGGTTCAGACTGATGTTGATATATGTTGATGACATCATAACTACTCTTTCATGTACTCTTATTTTCCTTTTGCGGTCAGTTGATTGTTTTAACTTTTATCTGACCTTTTTCACACTATTGGCTTGATAGCTAGAGAGTATATAGATTAAGGCTAGTAGGTTAAACTCCCCTGTTTAGTAGGGTTATATCAGTTACCATCCAGCGTGATTATTGCTTACCAGGCATTGTCATTTTATCCGGGCATTGTCCCAGTGTAAGTTATTATATATAGCTTGATGTAGATATTTGATAAATAATATCTTGATTTATCAGAAGCATACCTTAGTATAAAGAGACAATAAAAGATCTATCGTACACTTTCTACGTTAGCTGAAAACCACAATGGCACAGATTCGAATGCCAGCAGTTACCAATGTCAAAAGATTTCATAAGTTATCAATAGAAATGTACTTTCAAGAGAAATGCAAGTCCAAATAGTGACATGCCACAAACTTCATGAACTTTAAGAGCACAAAAGCATATAAGATAACTTTTCAGTCTTCAACAGAAACAATTATATTAATTTCCTACCCCTTACAAATCCACAGCTAAGCAAGCTACACAGCACAGAAGATAGTGAAACATCTAGTCTACATATTCTCGCATAAGACAAAACTGCTAATAATAGACAGTATCAGTGTATATCTTCTATCATTAGAATCTTCCACTGTGCTGCCTCCATGTCTGAAATTCCATGCCCAGCCAGGACTCCTGAATGCACAAGTTTGTCAGGGGTTACAGCTCAAGGCTACGTTGTCCAAACTGAAAAAAAAGAGAGCCCTTTTATTCTTATAAAATGATTCTATCAAGATGTTCCACAGCTACGTCTATGAAGTTGCGGAATCCACCTTGAACATGCTTTGAACAATATGTTGTCTTGAAAGCCTCTGACAGCTTTACTTATTCCATAGTAATTGCGCAGCTGCTCACTAAGTAACTTAATATCAGAAAATAAGAACCCCTCCAGAAATGAAGGTTTTCTACCTCTAATTTACTATCTCACAGAAATAAAGTTTTTCAAGGGACTTACAAAAAGTAAAACTTCGTCCCTGCCTCCCGATGGGAACTACTGAATCCTCACAAAATTATGAACCCAAGCGTTAAACCAGAGTGATCCATGATTCTCTTTTGTGCTCCTTCACAAGCCATGTATTATAGATGCTCTTTAATACTTGCGTTTATAATATTATGACTTGTGAAGGAGGAGTGGTACATGACTCGTTAAGGAAGAGAGAAGCAGAGAGATCCATGCAGCTAATCTGAGTTCAGACCTGGATAAAAAAAACTCAATTGTAGATGCTCTTACCCCGAGCATTAATAAGCTTCCAACCTGGTCGATCAATACGGAAAAGGAGCAAACACCTAACATTGTAGTAAAAAATGTCGATGATCAAACAAAAAGACATCACTGTTCTCTTCACACACTTATGCTTTCTTCCCACTATTAAACCACACAAATTAACTTCCAAGATCTTGAAATCTTCATGTGAGACTAACTAACCTAAGAAGAAACTAAGAAATCTCCAAACGACAGCTACAAACTCCAAAGACAATCTGATAAATTAACAAACAGAAGCGAGAGGTTGATTGCCCCCAACTACACTTTGTGTAACTTTCTAATTTAAGTAAAATCACCATAGAGGCTGCTCTATAGCTGGAGTCAACTGTCAAATTTCAACCAAGCTTCTCTTTTTATGAGCTCATAGATGATATTCTAAAACGTTAGCTTCTAACTATTCTTAGTCGAGGTGACTTCGAGTGTGGACATGGGAAAAGCTAAGCTAGGGCATGCAGTCGACACGTTGGGGCTGCTGTGGCTGCCGCTTAGCTAAGGTTTGATCATCCATATACAATGAGAAAAACCACAATGATAAACCTCTATAAAGCCACCATCAAACCATAGGATACGACCAACTTGTCGTAACAACAATCATAACTTCACTCCCACTACACTTCCATATTGCAATCACAAATCCACAACTAATTTCTCAACGATCAATCCACTGCTCACGTTAAAAGAAAAAATTAACTACCTTACAGTAAAATTGGGCACAAGATCAACCAATCAAGTCATAATTAGTTTATAATTACTATTAATTCATCCAATTAACTATACTAATTCCCAAAATAAGCTAGTAATCTCAAGCAATTACTAATTTTCAGAAATAAATTAAGAGAAAGAGGAATTAAACGCTTCAAAGTTCGAATCTATCAACAAATCAACCAAATAACTGAACCAATTAAGTAATTGTAACTACTCAATGCACTAATTCATTCAATTATCTCAAGTGATTCATACAAAGCCCTAACAACTCCATATCACGAGTTGTACAATTTTCAGAAGCTTTCAAACATCTTAAAAACAAAAACAAAACAAAACAAAAAAAAAAAAGGAGAATGTTTACTTACAGAAAGAGCCGTTGTTTGCTGTTGCTCAAATTGTCTATGGTTGTTGTTGATGATTTATTGCCCGTTGCATACTTGTGTTCAGGAAGTGTTTTGTGTGCGTGAAGACTGAAGAGGGGAGAGTGAGAGTGAGAGAGACGGACAACGGCGCGCGCAATGCATTTAATATTTTTAAAAATTGTTTCAAGTTTGGGATTCTATATTTGGCTATTTGCAAGGGATAAGAAGAGAATCGCAGATTTACAATTGAGAAGACTTTTTCTAGAAGTCGTGAGAGCATAGAGATCAAAATGGATAGATAGGAATATAGGATAAACCCATTAATCGCCTTTAGTGTGTGCAATGGCTGATAAAAAGTTACCGGTTGCATCATGGGGTTTCAGAGGCATGGTGCGTGCGGTCAAGAGTTGTAGGGAAGGATTCATTAGGACGATTGGGAATGGATCAAGAACTTATATCATGAATGACAACTGGGTTAGCGGGAGTGCGTTGTAGCTGAAGCAAGAGGTCAATTTTTCCCATCAGGGGGTCAATATGGTAAGTGATTTGATGTTGAATGGAAGGAAATAGTGGAATGCAAGCCTTGTGTGGAGATGTTTCGTAAGGGATTCAGCCCAAAGGATTTTGGCAACTCATATTCCCCAAGCAGACGTGGAAGATTGTTATGCATGGGCCTTAGTGTCTACTGTCAATAATATTAAGACAAAAGATGTTTATACATTTCTGATGCATCAAGTGTATGGAGGGAAGGTACATCACAAGGAGCGTATGTTTTGGCGTAAGTTTTGGAAGTTGGAGATACCGCCTAAGTGGAAGATATTTCTATGGAGGTTGATCCAAAAGGCTTTAGCTACTTGTGTGAATTTGAATAAAAGAGGTATTGGGGTTGGTAATATATGTTACTTGTGTGATGGGAAGGAAGAGACGAATGCCCATTTATTTCGAGATTGTGAAGTTAGTAAGCATGTTTGGGTTGCATCTGTGTTAGGACTTAGGGTGGAAAATGATTCAATAATCCCGATTGCAGAATGGATAAAAAATATGTTCAAGTATTTCTGGAAAATTGATGGTAAAGATGGCTATAGGAGGTGTGTGCTTGCAACTATTCTTTGGTCGATCTGGGCGCATCGAAATAAGGTGGTGTTTCGTTATCATAAAGTTGACCCGCTTGAGATTCTGAAAACAGTTGATAGAGAGTTAAATGATGTGCAGAGGAGGAGGTTGTTGAAGGAGAAATCGGTAAGTAGATGTAGTTGTAATGTGGGATTGGGAAGTGATTCGTATAGTTGTGGCCAGTTACAAGGCGCCCTATGTAAGGTTCAAGTTGGTGCCGTATGGAAAGCTAAGGGAAAGGTTCAGCGTCTAGCAGGTATTGCCTGGATTGGGTTGTTAGGTGGAAGTGTCCAGTTCCAAGGGAATGCCAAGGTTTTTGCCACGTCTTCGTTGCAGGCGGAGGGATATGCGTTTCTTAGAGGATTGCAGGAGGCAGAGACTAGAGGTTGGCGTCATATCAGGATGTTAACTGCCTCCAAGAAGCTCTTCCATGCCGTAGTAGATGATAAGGTGTCGTGTGATATCGCTAGAATTGTATTAGATATTCAGGATTTATGTAAAAGTTTATTGTATTTTGAGTGTTGTAAGGTTCATAGAGGTCATGTGCAAGGAGCTGGTCGTCTTGCTGAGCAAGCAAGAGGCGGCAAGTTGTGCTAGTCCTGTTTCTTGTATGTGTTTCCCTATTGCCAAAAAAATAAAAAATATATATATATATATAGACTATAGTTCATGTAGTTCATGGATTTACTAATTCGTGCAAACTCAACCCCTCCACATTCATCAAGTTAAAATAAAAATATATATATATACATATATGTATATATATGTATACATATACATATATGTATATGTATATATATGTATACATATATATATAGGAATAGGATCACGTGAAAACCACTCGTTATGCTGAAAACTGAAAACTGCAACATAAAATGAGCAAGAGGTTTATGAAAATGAGCAAAACGATTAAATGAACAAAAAGTTCTTAAATTGAGCAAAAAAAATAATGAGCAAAAAACATAAAATGAGAAAAAAATTGTAAAATGAGCAAAAGTTTCTTAAAATGAGCGAAAACGTAAAATGAACAAAAAAAATAAAATGAACAAAAGTTTGTAAAATGAGCAAAAACTTCTTAAAATGAGCGAAAGTTTGCTAAAATGAGCAAAAGTTTCTTAAAATGAGCAAAAATTTAAAATGAGCAAAAATCATAAAATGAGCAAAAATCTGCAAAATGAGCAAAAATGTCGGTTTTCAGTTTTCAGCTTAAGGTTAGTTTTCAGTGGATCCTACCTATATATATATATATATATATGTAATATATGTATATATGTATATATATGTATATATGTATATATATGTATATATATGTATACATATGTATACATATATGTATATATAGATATATAGATAGAATATAGTAATATTATAGTCTATAAATTGGAAATTATAGATTACTATGAATATGATAGATTATAGATTACGTAAAGGGATATGGAACTTGGTTTAAATACTAAGAATGAAGATTAGAGATTTTCCACTAATGGGATTGTTAATTAATGAAATAACGACTGACCTATTTTATAAAAATACTTATTCAAATCCTAATTATCGCTGGCGAATCGACTTCCCACCAATCTATTTTCCTTCTACCGTGAAACTGAAAGTTGAAATGTTAACTCATGGTCAAAGATCATCTATCATTTCAAGTCTGCACTACCACAAACTAGATCAAGATATGCTAAGATATTTCTAAATCCTATATAGACCTAATTATCGTTAACACATAAACTAAGTTTATATCCAATATAACAAGAAAACACACTCTCTGATTAACAAATATTTCTCAAGACTTCATAATCACTATTAGTAAGCACATAGATAACTTCATATTCCTAGTTAAATTGGGGTTCCTAACTCCAAGGCCAAAGAATATCTCACAGATTTTCATATGAACATTAACAATAAAAATTAACATCATAAGATATGAACAGAGTAACTGGAAGGAATTAATACTAGAAGATTGTCTAACGTCGGATGAACTAAGAAAACTAGAGTTCCAAATAAGCTAAATTTACAAAAACCAAATTCCAAAATTACATAAACTAATTCTAATTTAAATGTTTTAGGGTAATTACTAATCTTAAGATAAAAATTATTTTTCTTTTCTTATATAAAACTAACGACATCTTTACAGGCACAAAACAAGGAAATGGAGTCGACCAAGGGCGGTTGCAGAAGTCGACAATATCATGGTCTTGCACTAGTGTACCATGACCATGCTTTTGGTCGTGCAACCCGTTCATATCCTTGGCAGAAGGTAAGCACAGTTGACAAACTATGTTGCATGGTCGTGCAACCAAGACATCGAATCATGCATTGGCATTTTACTCTCCTTTATTCAGTGCTTTCTTCTTCATCTTTCGTCTTCTTTTGCTATTCTTCCTTTGAGCTTTTCTTCTATCTCTAAGCCTTGGTCGTGGGAGTTGAAGAAAGCCAAAGACGGGTTTGAAATTTTTGAAATTGTTTTATAAAATACCGTGTAATATAAATAGGATAAAAAAATATTTTTACCGTAAAATGATGTAATGCTCTATTCTTGAACTTTGAATCAAACCAAACTATAACTTGTAGTTTTGCTAAAACTCTAAAACCAAACCATAATTTTGACACCGCAAACTCCATAATATTAATCAATTTATAAATTTCCTTAATTATTAAGCCATCTCTCTGAATAAGCTGCATGTTCCAAACGATGTATACGAGAATGCATTGCTAGGTCTACTCAATGATTGTAGCTTTGATGAAGGAAACCTTTCTTTTTTTAATTTTTTTTTGAAAGGAAGGAAACCTTTATTTGATTCAATATGTTATGTATACGTTAGTTTCAGATTTTCATTGTAGATGCTGCATGACTTTTGATTAATCAATTAATTTGATTATTAAAGAGAGAGAATTTGAACCCCCCTTTGCTGAATATCGAGAAATACTAAATCTCGAACTGATATATTACAAGAACACAAATATCAATAGCATATTCCAATCGAAAAATTAAAAAATTAAATATCAATAGCATATATTGAGTTTATAAATGTTTATTTTTTCACATAAAAAAAGTTTATTTTGATATTTAGGATATAATTTTGTAATGCTAAATCTGAAACTGATATATTACAAGGACACAAATATCAATAGCATATTCTAATAAGAAAAATTTAAAAATAAATATCAATAGCATATATTGAGTTTATAAATTTACTTCATATTTGTAGCAGTTATGATTTACCAAAAAGCCCCTTGTGTTTTTTTTTGGGAAATTTCCTCATGTACCCCTGAGGTTTGGCGTAATTTTCAAGATACCCCCCATATTTGGGGAATTCCTCAGATACCCCTGAGGTTTGTGTTTGGGCTCAAGATACCCTTACTATGGATGAAAAACCTAACGCCGTTAGGTTTCTCTCTCCTCTCCACACATCATCCTCCATTGATGAACATGTAAGCTTTCTCTCCTCCCACCCCACTCTAAAGCCCTAACCACCCAACCCCCACCACCTCCCCTTCCCCACCCCCTCCCCACCCCCATCCCCTCCCCACCCCACAACCTCGCGCCCCGCAACCCCCATTTTCGCAATATCTCTCTCTCCTTTGTTTTTCCCAAATCCCAAATCTCCAAACCCGAACTAGGCATCGATTTGGACCGGAGTGGGGAAGGGGTGGGGTCAATTTCGACAGGGTTACGGGGCGTCGATTTGGACGAGGTGGGGTTCTCGCGACGGGGTGGGGGAGAGGCTGCTGAGGGTGGGGGGGGGTGGGAGTGTGGGATGGTGGGGAGGGTGGGGGGGGGGGGGCTGCATGGGGTGAGGGGGGGGAGGGGTGGGGGGAAGTGGAGTGGTGGAGGTTGGGTGGTTAGGGCTTTAGAGTGGGGTGGGAGGAGAGAGAAAGTTTCCATGTTTATCAATGGAGGATGATGGGTGGAGAGAGAGAAAATTGGGGAGAATGAGATGAAAACCTAACGGCGTTAGGTTTCCATCCATAGTAAGGGTATCTTGAGCCCAAACACAAACCTCCTCAGAGATATTTGAGGAATTCCCCAAATGTGGGGGTATCTTGGGAATTACGCCAAACCTCCGCGAGAGGCGAATTTTTTTTTTTTTTTTTTGTTTGGGTGTGGGAGTAATACATATCAGTTGAACAGTTCGACATTGGGCAAATACCTGAATTACACTCAATATAAACTCTCGCATAATCTTCGAGTTCTACAATCTGAACTGTAGATTTCCGGCGATGCAACGGCAATAATCTTCGTTAGGGTTTTTGCTGTAAAATCAATTTCCTTCTCCTACCTTTTTCCTCAAAGACCAAATATAATTTCTCAGTGAACAAATTGCGAAAATAGTCATTCATCACTTAATTGATCACAAGAATCAAAAATCAAAACTCAAAATTGTGTGTATAAAACCTAATTGAAGATAATCTCTCCACTTTATATGCTTCATCTTCTGTTAAATTTACTCAACAAAATTACCAAATATGAGCGGAAACGAGTTCAGATTCTTCTTATCTTGCGATATCAATCTTCCTCTTACCTTCCGAATTGATCGTTTGGAAGGTATTCTTCCCTCTCTCAAGTCCCCAATTTCAGGTATTTTCTCTCAATTTCTGTTTTTTTCGTTTGTTTCGTGTATTTTGGAGGTCAAAATTTTGAAATTTAGGAGACAATTTTGTAATTCTAGAGCAAATTCTATGATATGCAGTATACTATCTATTTTCGTAAATTTTTAAATGCATAATTGTTCAATTTCAATAAAACGTGCTCAGTTTCTACTCTTGCGTGGAAATCTGCATACCTTTTATCATCAACTAGTTTTTAGGCCTGAGCTATTCCCCGAGTACTTATATATTTCATTTATTAGTATTTTACATTGAAATTATAACACTAAATATTACTTGGTTTAGTGGTTAGGACATTAGTATATAAGCTTGAGGTCCTGAGATCAAATCTTATACCATGCATAATCTATTTTTTTTTTTTTTTTATGTGGAGTACATGAAATCAAAACTCTAAAGGATAGCGCCACGTGGCACAGTTCCTTGTTGAGAAACACCTTTTAATGTATTAGTATGGATATAGATTTGTTATTTATGATTGCATTTTTTTATTATGTTACGATTTTGAACTTATATTTGCTCGAAGATTAAGGTAATATATTGTTTGGTTAGTTTATGTTGCTTTTGTTTACCCTAATTGTTGTGACTACTGGCTTTGTGATGAAAGCTGGTGCAGACACTGGTTATGCAGCAGAGGAGAGGAGGGGAGAGCTCTATGTTGAATGTGCGTTGTTCGTCGATGGTGCTCCTTTTGGACTGCCTATGAGAACCAGGTTTGTCTGTCTTCGTGATGAACTAAAGTATAAGTGAATTTAGTTGTTTCCATATATTGTAAAATTTGGGTTGATTCTAGTTTAATTTGCATTGGCTTGTAATGTTTTACTTGATGTTGTATTGATACTGTAATATGAACTATAATGTTATATTGATGAAGTAAAGGGTTATTAACATTGACCAAGTTGAATGATCTGTATTGCTGCATTGATAAATGTAAATTGGTAATTACAGCTGGGTTTGCTGGCCCGATGCTTGTCGTATAGAGAAAAGATGATGAATTTTTTAATCTGTGATTGATCATTCGACAAGTGTTTCAGGAGGAGGACTCCTTCAGCAATGATCTTAGTTGTTGTTGCTATTGATATTGGAGAACCTTTAATTCATACTCCTTCCGATTGCAAATAGTTGTTCCACTTGCTTTTTCACCGTCTCTGATACTCATCTTTGACCATTAAGATCTTTACCTAGTTGATAATTGTACTAATAAGAAAATGATATTCTAAAAATAAATATCTATACTAATCTAATAAGCTTGAAAAAAGATGTGGTCAAAGTTTTCAAACTCTGATCTTGGAAAAAGAAGTGGAACAACTAATAAATGGAGGGAGTATGATGTAGTCCCATATATGGTTTTGTTGCTAGGTTGTCTGCTCTTGCGTACTGTTTGTCTCAGTATTTTTCAATTTAAGCTCATTTGCTTCTATAAAGGTGAGAAGTTTTTTGGGTATGGACATACATACAAGATAGGAGATGGAAATGGTTGCTTTGTGTAGGTTTATGTCAATTTAGGTCTTTGTTTATCTATATTGTGATTCTTTTTCCGCTTTCAACCCATTTCCAAACTTTTAACAGCTTATTGCTAATTGGATGCAAATCACTAATGCACCTTGTCTGATGCTTATACATATCCTTGTATCTTTGTATCTTTGTGAGCTAGATTGTAAATCTTTACTGTTGAGATTTGAAAAACTCTTGTAGGCTGGAATCTGGGCAGTCTTTTTGCTGGAGTGAGTTGATTACATTGAGTACCAAATACCGAGACCTCACTGCTCACTCACAACTTTCTTTTACGGTAATCAAGACCTTCTAATTGTACCTTTAAGTTTCTTCATTTGCTTAAAAGAAGAATTTTATGTAGAGTCACTAGTTATACGCTCAAAGTGAATTAATTCGTTTTTCTTCTTTAAACACGTTTTGTACTGTGTATGCTTTGGCTTTAGATGGACCACAATTGAGAACTAAGTTTTATGCTCCTAGTTTGTACCTCTCTGCATTGTAAGTCAAAATTAATAATGGTCCTGTTTTTTTCGTGCTCTGGCTTAGTCTCCTATCTGATATGACCCTCCTGAATGTTTATCTGGTTAGTAAAGAGCATGAGTTTGCCTATTAAAGCTACTAAGTTTCATCAGCCTTTTGCATGTCAATAGATATTGTTGCCGCTTGCTTGTTTCTTGATGGCTAAATGAATTGGTCCCCTGCATCTTGCTGCTTTCAGTTTTTATTAGCTTGATTTTTCAAATATTTGAAATATATGTTGCACTTGCTCTTTTGTGGTCTCCCACATCTTCACTCTATTAGTACCTTGTAGAATGATGGATGCCAATTATATTTTCCCTGGTTGGTTACCTTTCAGCATTTACATGTCTGGCTACTCCCTATATCTGAGTCTTGCTTGTGGGTTCCCATTTCCAAAAACTTTAGGTATGGGATGTTTCTTGTTGCAAAGATGAAGGGCTTATTGGTGGAGCAACCATTCTTCTTTTTAACAGCAAGAAGCAACTTAGAACTGGGAAACAAAAACTTAGGTTGTGGCTGGGAAAAGAAGCTGATGGAGCCTGCCCTTCTTCCACGCCTGGAAAGGTTATCAATTTCCTTCTGATTTGGATAGGTCGCAACTTATATGGTTCTTCATGTAAGAAGTTTACAAGCTACAGATTTTAAATGTGTAGTGAAACATCCGATCTTACTTTAGGTCCCAAGGCATGAACGAGGAGAGTTGGAGCGTCTGGAGAAGCTTATGAATAAATATGAAAGAGGGCAAATTCCACGCGTGGATTGGCTAGATCGACTCACATTCAAGGCAATGGAGAAGATCAAGGATCGTGAAAGTTGTGGAAGCAGGAGTTCCCAATTATATATTGTTGTCGATTTTTGCAGTTTCGAGCATCAAGTTGTATTCCAGGTAATTATCTGTTTTTCCTTTCTTATATCCACGACTTATAATTTTCTCATGTTTGTCTGTCTCCTCCTCTTGTTATTACAACTTCTTATGATCTAAATGTTTGTAGTATTGCTCTTTTTTCTTTGAAGATGTTTTAGTGTTTCCTTAATATGTAGTTTCTTAACAAGGATGGTGTATTTTCTTTTCAATCTCGTGGAGTTTACCCAACTGAAATGACACTGCATTCACTTGCCTATAAGTCTGCCCACCTAGATTTGTTTGGTTATGTTGCATTCTATTTTCATGGAAGTAGCAAATTTGATGTAGAAGATGATGATTATAATATTGATATACTCCATTTTATGTTTCTTGTTACTTTTTTTTGTCTTGTCTCAAGTTCTTCCGTGAAGGACATAATGTGTGGTCCTTGTTGTTCTAGCTAAAGCTTGTCTTTTACTGGTGAAAGATATACTCCCCCAGTTTATTTTGTATACAAGGCACCCGTGTTTCTCAAGGTTGAATTTTGACTGTTAATCTCTCTCAAATCATATTGCAAATTTTTCTAGAAAAATAATAGTTTTTGAAAGTACTTTTCTATATGCATCTATTGGTATACTTTTTATGATTCTATTAATGGATTTTAAGAGAAATTTTGCAGTCAGAGTTTGACCTTAAAAACTCGAATTTATTTATTTTTTAATATTTAATGCAACGGAAGGAGTCCTACAATAGACCAGAATGGGGAAAAAAGAACAGCTATTTGCAGTTCAAAGATCTTTATTACGTCATTATTGCTCATCGGATCCTTCTCATAGGATTGTGCCATTGATGTTTTAAGTCTAGATGTCCAGGGAAAATCTGCTGTACCTCTGGAATACTACTAAAGGTGAACTAGTACACTACGTGCTGTAGGTTCTGTGTTCTGACACAACTATAGTTCTGATTCTTCTACTCCATAATCAGCTGCTAGAACCTTGTATATCTTTTGGCATCACTTGCGAGCACACATTGTTATCATATTCTATGATAGGTTAGTTGAGTTATTGTTATATGAGAAATATATGACCGTGTGCTTTTCAATTGCATTTGGCTTGTTATATTTCTATAATGTGTACTGTTTGTGTCCTCAGAAGACCTACTAAACTTATACAAGATGGCTGTTTTTTATTTTTTATGTAGGAAACTGGGCCAAATGTTTTCTTACCATCTCCAATAGGTGCAAATGAACTTGTTACTGTGTGGGATCCAGAAGTGGGAAAGATAAATCCTTCTGAGCACAAGCAGATAAAATTAGCTAGGAGCTTAACTCGTGGTATCATTGACCGGGATCTGAAACCAAGTTCCAATGAAAGGAAGTAAGTTCAGATTTATGACAATTAATATAGAGTAGTTTTCAATTATTGTGCCTCATAGCTCAAAGTGTCTGTCCCTCTTCCTCAAGGCTGGAGATCTTGTTTAACAGCCTCACTGTCGTAATCATTTACCACCTGATTGTTACGTGCAGCTGACGAACTCAAAATTTAGTTGGCATTGTAGCTAGCAAATTAATTTTTTTGTAACTTCAAAACTTTATGTTACTTTCCGTGATTTAATTTCCGGTGTGCAATTGAAACAAAGGGTTTCAGTGTCTCTTGACGATTGACATATCTTGTTTTACATATGCGGTTCAATAATAGCCTCATAGGCCTGAATTATCCATGAATTTGCTTGTTGGTTCTGCTCTTTTGTTTCTTATCAGTAGTTAATCTAGTATTTAGTATCATATTGATTGCTGTTTTCTTATCATCAAGAACAAAGTCTGAGGTTATGATTTCTATTTTCTTAATGTTAAGAGTGATACAAAGGATATTGAAATACCCACCAACAAGGACCTTGAGTGGAGAAGAAAAGCAGCTTCTATGGAAATTTCGGTTCTCATTGATGTCAGAGAAGAAAGCTCTCACAAAGTTTCTTCGATGTGTTGAATGGAGTGATGTGCAGGTCAGGACACTTGAATTTCTTGCCTTCTGTTACTTAGATTTCCTTCTCTAGATTGCTACCTTCTACTACAGTATTGCAGGAAGGTTCTGTGCGAAGATGCTCTATTAGTTAATCTCAGTTGGTTTGATTGATGCATATACAGGAAGCAAAGCAGGCAGCTGAGTTGATGGGTAGATGGGAGATGATTGATGTTTGTGATGCGCTAGAGCTGCTATCTCCTGTATTTGAGAGCGAAGAGGTTAGTGTTGCCATTAGCTGGTCTGTTATTGAGTTATAGTCTCGGTTTTAACAATTA
The DNA here is from genome assembly GCA_947646795.1 of Beta lomatogona. NCBI lineage: Eukaryota > Viridiplantae > Streptophyta > Magnoliopsida > Caryophyllales > Amaranthaceae > Beta > Beta lomatogona. Next base: position 11,953 of record CANSNZ010000573.1, on the reverse strand, counting down.
TGTTATTCCGGGTCCACCTCTCTTTAGACCGATCTAGCTAATAATTTGCAGAAATACCCAAGTACAGAAATAGGTAGTAAAAGGTTTTTTTGTTCTTTTTAAAGAAAGTCTAAGCTACATCTTGGCTCTTGCATAAATCATGTCTTTTCAACAGGTTCGTGCGTATGCTGTGAGCGTCCTTGAGAGAGCTGATGATGATGAGTTGCAATGTTATCTTCTTCAGTTAGTCCAGGCCCTTCGTTTTGAGCGCTCAGATAGATCATGCCTATCTCATTTTCTTGTGCAACGCTGTACATTCTTGTCCTTGTCTTTCTATTATGGTTAATGTTTCTGGTATAGTGACAGTTAACATGCTTTAAATCTATTTGCAGCTTTACGAAATATTGAGTTGGCCAGTTTTCTTCGTTGGTATGTTGCTGTGGAACTTCATGATCCTGCTTATGCAAAGCGCTTTTACTGTACCTATGAAATGCTAGAAGAGAATTTGTTGAAGGTAAATAAAATTTTAACTTTCATGCAAGAGACAGTTGCTTCTTAATCGTAAAACACATGCACAAATAGCTATACTGGATAGGAACTGTTTTTATATGATTTACATGAGAACATAAAAAAGGAAGACGAGAAAGAATACCTTGTGATTCTAACGAAAATTTCCCCTGTAAAGATCCTTTACATGGAAGTGTTGTAATACCTTCTGCCAATAGTGAAATGCAACCATCTAAAATTTGTGGCGTTGGTTGGGATCGACTCCTGCAGGTTAAGAAATACACATGCATGATTGTATAAATTGATGGTATATCATGGTGTATTTTTAGGTGGAGGAATCTTTTTATTTTGTATAAATAAGTTTGTATCTCTATTTTCTAATCTGCAAGGCCTTTTTAAGGTCAAAATGTTGTTTTTCTTGTAAGAATGATATAGATTGTAGAAATCATGCTAAAGCTTAAGATCAGCTCGTCTCTTGTGTGATGTTTTGCACGCTCATTTAATGGTGCGACATCTTAGTAACCCTTTTATGACATGATTAACCCCTCCAAAAAAATTATTATTAAAATCGACGCATTAACAATAACCCCAATATAACCTTTATTAATATCAGTAGCCCTATCTATTTTTCCAGTTTTTCCTTTTATGCTTAGTCAGTAACCCATGTCACATCATTAACTAATCGCATGGTCTGTCGTATATAAGAATTTTTAATTGAAGATATCACTGTTTTTTTGTGTGTGTGTGAGATCATGCGTGACTTTGATATGTAACTTTTGTAGGTCTGTGTTGCTATGTGGTAACTGGTAAGCTCGTCTGTTTATTCATCTTGCTGGTTGTAAATACCTTTATCATCTATGTTCTGGCAGCTATCAGCTACTGAGACTGGAGGAGAAGATGGGTTCAAGTTATGGCAAAGTTTGGTTCGTGAAACCGAACTAACAGCCCAGTTGTGTTCTATAATGAGGGATGTTCGTAATGTGCGTGGTGGAACGCAGAAGAAAATGCAAAAGCTTAGACAGCTTCTTTCAGGTCTTCTCAGTGAGCTTACCTATTTTGAGGAGGTATGACTTTTTCGTTCTCTGGAGAGTTTCAACTTTCAATCTTCTATTTTTAATATTCTTTAAAGTCACTTTTTTACGTGTCAAAGCAAGCAGTTGCCTGATTTATATTATACTGACATGGCTTTGGTTCTGATGAAGCCAATACGATCACCGTTGCATCCCAAAGTGCTCATTACTGGGATTTTGCCAAATGAGTGTGGATTATTCAAAAGCACGTTGCATCCTTTACGGCTGACTTTCAGAAATTCTAGTGGAGAAAGTTGTAAGATTATATTTAAGAAGGGAGATGATATGCGACAAGACCAATTGGTACGCTTCACTTTAATTCTCTTTATTCATTCATAAATCTTCAGCTGATATGTGAAGATGTTTATTTATTATTTATTATATTAAAGAAAGTGTTGTTTTGCTATTTTATTCTCCTCTAATATTGCGATACTTCTATTTTGTAGGTAATTCAAATGGTCTCTCTCATGGATCGGTTGCTTAAATTGGAGAATCTTGACCTCCACCTGACTCCATATAGAGTCTTAGCAACTGGGCAAGACGAAGGGATGATGGAATTTATACCATCCCGTTCTTTAGCTCAGGTATTGAATCCTTAATTATAGTTTTTCCTTTTAACCCTTCATCCCTTGTGGCCAAGGTTCGAAGTTATGCCTATACTTTATGTCTTTGTATCTGTTGCATGTTTTCTCCATCTCATGAGTTGCTGAGGTATCCTTGAAAGTTGAACTATATCTAACAGTTTACTGTTTGATCTCCAGATTCTTTCAGAACATCGTAGTATCATCGGATTTCTCCAAAAATGCCATCCTGATGAGGACGCACCATTTGGAATAACTGCTACCTGTCTTGAAACATTTATTAAGAGCTGCGCTGGTTATTCTGTTATCACATATATTCTGGGTGTTGGAGATAGGTAATCCTTAAGCTTTAGAATATTATCGTTTCAGCCTAGGCTTTTCTGCTTCTAGGTTATTTAAAGGATCATCACTGAAATTTTTGTTAATTCTTTTCGTCTTCGAGTACAATTTAATGATTTTTAACAGTCATTAGGAATAGTTGAAAGGATTCTGATCAAGAGCATGTTAGGTGAATTATGCTTCCTTAGCTAATTCATACGGAGTATATAATTTTAAAATCTTAGTGTCTTTTCTGGTAACAAGTAACTTATGAAAAAGATAGCAAGTCTAATTTCCCATTTAGTTATTTTCATGAGCTTTTGGTTGGTTCGTATTTTCCTCCTTTTATCTACTTTTGTTGCAAAGTTTGGTTTTGGCTGGAAGTTGGTGAAGAATAGAAGATAAAATCCATCTTTTTTGAACTTCTCTTTGTTCCTATGACCATGTTGAGTATACTTCTTCTATTATTTTAGTTGTAACATGAGGGATAGGCATGGGGTTTTTAGGAGATTCATATGATGAGAAGAGAAATGGTATCGTACATGTGATGAAGAGAGAGAAAGAAGAAATTACATGCTAATAAGAGGTTTGTTGTAACTTGCAACTAATTCATACATCCAACATAAGGAAGTGTTATAAACTTGTAACTAAAAGAAAACAGAGGACATAAGTCTTAACTTTATGCTGTTGCGCCCTGTAATCATTCAGGATGCCTGTGCATTCTTGTGCACTCAGTGAATAGTTGTGCCTTTTTTTTTTGTTGATTGTTATCTTTGGTTTTCTTTCTTGGGTATTGGATGTGTTTAGTTATGCCATATGGATCTATGAATGGATAATAAATTCATTGATCTTTGTTCTCTGTAGGCATCTAGACAATCTTCTCTTGAGGGATGATGGACGACTGTTTCATGTAGATTTCGGCTTCATTTTGGGTCGAGATCCTAAACCATTTCCACCACCAATGAAACTATGTAAAGAAATGGTTGAGGCTATGGGTGGAGCTGAAAGGTATTGAGTACTTTTAGTTGTTTTGTGTTGTTGACCTCCTATATGGATTTATCCTCATATTAGCTTATAGACTTAATCCTGCCCTCACTAATTTTCGTGTGGCGGTTTAGGTTGACATGTCTTTGCATCCTTGTTATGTTATCTTTTACACAACACTTTTTTTGTGGGTCTTGCAGCCTATACTACACAAGATTCAAGTCTTACTGTTGTGAAGCATTCAATATACTTCGCAAATCTAGCAACTTAATTTTGAATTTGTTCCATTTGATGGCGGGTTCTAACATTCCTGACATTGCTTCAGATCCTGAAAAAGGCATTTTAAAGGTAACTTTTGGTTTCCCCTTATCATATGTATTTTATGGTTTGTGTGGATATACCATTGCAAAACTTGATGGCTATTTACATAACAAGTTCTGAAGATTCCATTTATGTTGTCTAGCTGCAAGAAAAGTTTCGGTTGGACCTAGATGATGAAGCCAGCATACACTTTTTCCAAGATCTCATCAATGACAGTGTTAGTGCGTTGTTCCCACAAATGGTTGAGACGATCCATAGATGGGCGCAGTATTGGCGTTGATCTGTATATTAGTCGTGGAGCTAACAACATCTATGCAGATGATTGGTAAGATATAACGAGCGCAACTCATTATTGTAAATGTTGGCAAGATTTATTGAATTCAGTGCATTAGGATTGCGAGCCATATTAGGTCTAGCAACCCCCCTCTAAAAAATGAAGAATTGTATGTGCTCAGACTGGGCTTTTTATTTATTTATTTTTCTTTTGGGGAGGGGGGGTCACCGGAACTCTCTTGTAGTGACTGGCCCCCACATCATCTGGTTCAGACTGCTACTGAATGCGAAAAGCTCTGTTAAAACAGTTCAGTTTAACAGTTCAACTGACCGAACTGAACAGTGCAACTTGCCTGCTTTTTGCCGGTTCCAGCCATCAGAACTGGACAAATCCTTTCAAATTAACTGAACCGGATTGTTGTTTTTCTGAACTGTCTGGAAACAGTCTACATAAACCTGTTCAACTGAACTGGATCTCATGGCCCTATTTCACAAAAAGAGTTGACGGCCCCAAAATTGACCAGATTGTCCCATGGATGGACTCGATCTGCTGCATTTGATTGATTAGTAGGGGAAAAAGGAAAGAAAGAAGAATGTGAGACCTGTCCTATTTGATCTTTCCATCTTTGTGGTTTAAACTGTCTTAAACCTAACCTTATCAGGTAAGTCCAATCAAGCCTGCGAATATATATAGTTCTATGGGGCTGGGACCAGATAGGCCATTCATTGAACCATCTGTTTTCTGGTCTTAGGAAAATGATCCTATGTAGTTACATTTTTTGGTGCTGTGGCTAATTTTCTGTTAAAACTTAGGAGGAGTCCGTTGCTTTAAGCACACTTTCACGTAAACCTCCCATCACCCATTTGTGATTAACATTGACAAACTATTCTGTAGCCGTCATCTCGTGCATTTCTTGTAGATTGGATCTTTCTAGCACGTATGTGTTCAACTGCTGGTCTGAGCTTTTGACGTGCACAAATCGCAAGACATCAGGATGATCAGATACACTGTCTCCGTCCAAAAAGAAAGATACATTATCGGTTTGACAAACTTTCTTAGCAAATGTTCTGATGGGGTGTGACTTGTGAAGGAGGGAAAGTTGTTCATAGTTGTACATCGCAGCAGATGTATTACTTTTAATTTGTTCATTTTTCAGTCTCTTTCTTCTCTCCTTTTGCTTGATACTTCAACATGTGTACAGTGTAGCAATGCCTGGTCTAGTTTGCTAATGTATAGATATTTGTAATATTTTCTCATACCAATTATTTACCTCATTCTAATGAGGTTCCATGTAAAGCTATGAAAGTTATATATACTAGTGTAATTATTTACTTGATTTATTTGGAGTTTTTTTTTTTTTTGTTTCTAGGTGTTGTGGAAGCTATTAACTTGCCATACACGGGAAATTAAGAAATTAGAAAAAGAAAATCAATGAATTTGAAGTTTGAACCTTACAACGGAAAAATTTCAAAAAACTACCTTTTATAACCAACTTTTTTCAAGAAACTACCTTTTAAAAATTTTCTTTCAAAAAACTACCTTATATAACATATTCCTTTCGATATACTACCAATGTCACGTTTATATTTAATACTTGTCAATAAATGACAATCGCGCAGGTGTTCTTTGCCCATGGAGTAGCGATAAAAGAAGAGAGAAACGATAGGGGAGGAAAAAATAGAAATTTACGGTGACTCAATTATTAGTGATTAAACCCCATTTTATGGTAAAGTGGTAGTGTATTGAAACAAATTTGTTATATAAGGTAGTTTTCTGAAAGAAAATTTTTATGAGGTAGTTTTTTGAAAAAAATTGATTATAAAAGGTAGTTTTATGAAATATTCTCTATAACAAATAGTTAATAGGTCCCAAGCTTGGTTGATTTGCTCCTAATCCTTAAATATAAGGTGTCTTTTCATAATCGTCCAAAGTGGTGTAGTGATGTGTTAAATGTATAAAATAGTCTTTGCACTCTTTATTTTTAACACTACAAAAGCTTGATACCAATCTCAAACCATGGATTGGACTTGGGAGTAATGGCTAGTAAGAAAAGTTAGCCTTAATAAAATACAATACTTATCACAACAAATTCTTAAATGACGAGTGCGTAATAAATTATTGTAAGTTGGAGTAACTTTATGCCTTAAACGAATCACTTCACTTGATAGAAGTAACCTATTTAAGGTAAAAAACTTACTTTATTTCAAAGTGACTCCTTTTGGCTAAAAAAGCGACCCAATTTGCCTAAAAGTAAATTGTTTTCATCTCCCTATATTTATCATATTTAAAAAAAACTGAAAATGATTTTTCCTAAGAATGCAAAGAACATTTAATCAGTGGATGTCATTATACCTTTTGTTGATCATTTTTTTTGAACAACTTGTGCTCAAAGTATATTTGTAATTTGTGGTATTTGATGTGTTTAGTGAATTCGTCTCAGTATTACTCACAACGCAATACACTTCCTTTAATTGGCTTGTCTTTCTTGCCATTTTGCGGAATTCTTGGAAGATGATTTGTCGCTAGTCGAAGAAATCTTTGACTTATGGTTTCTCGTTGGTTTGCCCATTAATTCAAGTTTTGTTTGAGTGAAAATCTCCCTGAAAATTGTTGTGGAAAAAAAGTGAGAGTGAAAGAGTTAGTGTCTTAGTGAGAGATGTCTATATCAGTTTTAATTTTACTTCTACTAATACCCCAAGATCACATCTCAGTCAAAATTCCCAAATACTAATCATAAGAGAAAGGCGAGATATTTGATTGTTTGATATCTAAATTTTGGAATATGAGTGTGGTCCATTTTTGTCATTACACTTGAAATAGGGCCTTTTAGTTTCTCTATTTCACATTTAAATATTTAACAATTACATTTTTTTTGAGGGGACTAACAATTACATATTTAGACTTTCTCTAATGGTAACTATTTATACTTCAAAACTTATTAAGAAAAAGAAAATTAGTCATTTAGCCTTTTTCTTCCTTAAAAACGTTTATTCCACCAACACCAATAAAGTAACTTCCCACAATAGAACTTCTCATGGAATTTTGTTACCAATATGAATCAACCCACCACTAAGTTTTAGTCAGTTTGCATGTGAGATACATGTAAAAAAATACAAGTCAAATAAAGGAAGCACCATTTTGATTCAATTCCAATACGAATCAATCTTCCATTGACCAAACTGAGCATCAATCTTAACCTGCCTTTCTCATTCCATCTCACAAATCCCACGTGGCAACACCTGAATGACCAAACCACTGCAATCTCAACACCCTCATGTTTTTCCAATTTTCCTTTCACGTCCACATACGTTGTTACTTGTTAATGGTTTCCCATTTCTTTATCGGCAAAAGTTAACCAGCGCCCCGAGGACGTTAGATAAGATGACTAAAAATACTTCCTCCGTTTCGAATTATTAGCTATCTTTTATGATATTTGACCATGTATTATTTACTTATTAGATAAAATCAAATGTTATAATGTAATATGTTGTTGGAGTTAATCCAATGTATATTTTTATTAAATCAATTTTTTATACTTTAAGCCAGGAACGGTCTACGTGGCGCTCTCCTTAGGGAGTTTTAGTTCATGTAATCCATGTACAATAAAATTTTTTTAGAGATTTCATAGTATAGGTTTTGATCCCGTGACCCCGAGTTAAGTATCTTAAAGTTTTAACCACTAAACCAAGTTGTATTTAGTGTTATCATATCAAAGTACAATATGAATGAATGAAATTTTTTCTTACCCGGGACATAGCCCGGGCCTAATAACTAGTTAAAGATATTAAATAGTGCATCGACAAGCGTAAAAGTCAAAGTGTAGCGAGTAAAAAAAACGGAGGAGGTATATATAGTAGATGAATCTAAACATGAATTACATCGATTGATGCATGATTTTGACATGCAACCCAAAATTTATAGTATTTCAGAAAATATATATAGTGCTTATCTAATATCCGGGGCATTCGTTAGCAATAACGTTCTTTATTTAAAATAAAAATCACATCTCAAAGGGTATTTCCGTAAAATCACATCTCAAAATTTGGGTAATCCCTGTTTTAAAGAAACTCTTCTCCTCTTTCTCTCTCGCACATTCAGATTCTACGCTATCTCTCTCTCTCCTCTTTCTCTCACCTCTTTCTCTCACTACTCTTCACAGGTGCGTTTCGAAACTGCAATCAGTAAATAATTTTACTTCTAATTTCGATCTCATTTTGCATTTTCGTGTGTTTTTAGTTTTTAGATGTAGTTTAGATTTAATTGAAGCATTGAATTTTCAGTTTTCTTACTGTTAATTGTTAGAGAATTAGGTTTTTATCTGTTTAATTTTAGTAAGGTTTTGGTTGCTTTAATTTTTGTGAAATTTCGTCCTTATTTGATCTTAATTTCAGCATTTCAGTGATTCTACGAAATCATGCATTCGCATTTTGCATTTTGATTTTAGATTTTAGATGTTTGATTTTCATTGTTAAATTTAGGTTTAGCCTTGTGGATCTTCTTTCGAGAGATCTGATGATTTCTTGATGTGAATCGTGTAGATCTGCATAATTTTTAGCTGTAATTTGAATTGTAAAATTGACGATTTAGCTCATCGTATGCGAAAAGTAACTTTAGTATGATGCGTTGTGATGGTATTTGGTTGATGACTTTTCTTTTCGACAATTGAGATCTCTAATTACTGCGCATGTCTATTTATTGTTTTTTTATTTGAGTGTGGTGAAATTTAGATCAGGCTTTTAAGTTTATTGTTTGTGACTGGCGAAACTTTTTGTTGTTGAGATCTGTTGGATTCAGGAACATGTTGCTAAATTTTTGAATTTGAACTCAATTTTTATAGTCCGTGGCGGTGCGCCGAGAATTTTGGGTGATCTTTAGTGCCTCCTGCATTCAACTGATATTCATTTGTTAAATTTCAGTTTAATTATTCTCATCTTTTTGGAAATGAGCCTGATTTCATTACACTTTTGATGTCTGATGTTGGTGTATGGAATTTTACTGAATGCAGAGGTTAGTGAAATAGTCAACCGGGAAAATGGGGCTTACATTCACAAAGCTGTTTAGTCGCCTGTTTGCAAAGAAGGAAATGAGAATTCTTATGGTGGGTCTCGATGCGGCTGGTAAGACCACCATTCTCTACAAGCTCAAGCTTGGAGAGATCGTCACAACTATACCCACTATTGGTAAGTCATAATCCTCTTAAGATCTTTCTGGCTTGATTTGTGCTTAATTCATTTGTTATAGCTGGTTGACCGAGGGTTGTGGTAATGAGTTCACCTAGTTTTTACCCATTTAGTTGCCTCAATTCTGGTAGTACTGAAAAGGCTGATTGCTCTTCTTCTTTCTGAATGGTGGATCTTTTGCAATCTGCATCCATGACTCATGAGTGACAATTTTGTGGAACTGTGGAAGTGAGAGCATGTGGTTAAGCTGGTGGATTACTCTGCTTGCTGCTATGATACTCAAACATTAGATATGCAACGTGATTTTGATTTCATGTGGGGCAGTAACTTAATTGCATTGGGTGGTCTAATCATATTAAATGGCTGTTTCCGGGCAGCTTGACATTGTGATATCAGGAGTGTAGTTTTTTGCATTTGGCCTATTCATACACAATTTTTGATTCCACTGGGTATGAGTCTCTATGTGAGGCACAATCTGTATGAGGATTGAGGACTGTAAATATTCATAGGTAAGACATTTTTTGTAGTATAGATTTGTTTGCCTTTTCTTGTCATTCTACACGAACTTTTTCTCAAGTCCTGGCCCTCGCTGAAATTCTAATATGTAGCATGATCCATTCAGACTTGCTTGCATGATAGAAGATGTTATTCGAAGTTGGGGGACCATATTTGACGAAGTAGATACCGAGAAGCTTTTTTAAGGGTCCGATCCCAGTGGGGACTAGAAAGGTAGAAGGCTGCACACCTCCTTTAGAATTAGTATCATCAGGCCACTGTCTTCGCGGTCTGCTGCTTGTATTATAGATCTATAAGGATTTATTTGTAGCATGATTGATACGACTTGCTCTTGACGCTAATGATGTATACACAAAAGTGTGTTGTAGACTGTAGTATGATACTGTCCCGTGTCCAGTATGAGCAGTGAAATCAAGCTTTTGACACTTAAATAGGCAAGTGTGCATGCTATATCTATACCTGATTGGATGGAAAGATAATTGCACCAAGGTGAAGTCTGAATTTCTGATCTCATCTATACATGGATAATAGTGTCATAAAACACCCTGATTAATGGTGTTTTTAAGTCTAATAGAATATGACCAGGTCACCAGGGTAAGTAGGACGGTAGTCAATTAAATCGATCTTTTACAAGATATGCTATGTTACAAATTTCATTAGTATATCTTGTATCTGCAGCATGTACTGCTTTTTTGAATTCCTCAGCCGCTTGTATATGCTCAAAGAAGTTGTCTGATTTTTGCAGGTTTCAATGTGGAAACTGTTGAATACAAAAACATCAGCTTCACTGTCTGGGATGTTGGGGGTCAAGACAAGGTTTGCATACTGTCTTCTTTTTGGTTAATCAGTATTGTTGAATACAGTATCAATTTGGATTAAATTTTGATCCTGTACTTTTCTGATTTATATTAATTTGGTATTTCTATCCGAAAAGTTGGATGATAAGCACGCAACAGAGTGATGATTCAATAATGCCGCAATATAGATATTTTAATTGAATTTGTAAATCTATAATTTGAATAATAAATGATGCATGAGAATAGGAGAGGAGTGAAATGAGAGATGAGTGGAATCACTGAAATGGGTGAGGGGAAAGACTATCCAAACTAAGGCAACACCTAGTACTTTTTGTGCAGTGTCTGACAACAACATTAAAAAGTCACCTGACTGAGATATGTGAGGACAAGTAGATATATATCACTTTTCTTTGGATAAAATAACGTTTAAGAGCTGTTACTGACAAAACTCATATATGTGCAGATCCGTCCATTGTGGAGGCACTACTTCCAAAATACACAGGGGCTAATTTTTGTGGTTGACAGTAATGATAGAGACCGTGTTGTTGAGGCAAGGGATGAGTTGCACAGGATGTTGAATGAGGTATGCTGCATTATTTGGGACTAATTACTTCAATAGCATTAGTTTATTACAGTGTTATTGTAGGTGGTAGTTTTTATTCATGCTACAATTTCTCACATACTCGTAGACTTCAGGCAAAGTTTCTAGAAGGTGGTTTAACCATCTGAAATTTGTATTGGATATGAATGTTCTCTAACTCCTTGCTGTTGGACAACTACCTCTTACATAAAACTTAGTTACCTGCGCTTTTTATAAACTAGAGCTTATGTAGCAAACTTGCCATGGACTTGAGTTCTGACAATTTTTTTTTTTTTTTTTGCTTAGGACGAGGCTGCGTGAGGCGGTGCTGCTTGTTTTTGCTAACAAGCAGGATCTTCCTAATGCGATGAATGCTGCTGAAATTACTGACAAACTTGGCCTGCACTCTCTCCGACAGCGTCACTGGTAAAAACTCTTCAGGATTTGTGGACTTACTCGAATGCCTTGTTCTGTAAACTCTTGTTTAATTGTTTAAGTTGATTTTCTGTTCTCAGGTATATCCAGAGCACTTGTGCAACCTCTGGGGAGGGACTTTATGAAGGACTTGATTGGCTTTCTAACAACATTGCAAACAAGGTATATGCCATGCTGATTTCTATTAAATTGTATAGGCTTTTCTTAATATTTGCAATGGATGGTTTACTATAGTTAGTAGTATATGATCAACGTGCTTTCTGATAGCACATCTTTCATTCTTCGCAAAAGCGATGGAGATTAGCCTCAAAAATATAGTTTTAATTGCCCATGGTTTGGTTAACAATATCTAATTCTTCTAATGATTTACAGGCTTGATGAATTGGGCGTTTGTCATGCACAGTTTGTCCT